>CM047737.1:13675396-14082896 GCA_026225825.1 Pistacia integerrima | reverse complement strand
AAGACTTGGTTATCCAAGTGCTTCTCCATGAAGGACTTAGGGGAAACAGCCTACATCCTTGGAATAAAGATCTATCATGATAAGATCGCATAGGTTGCTTGGGAATCCTAGATTGATTTCATTGATTCTCAAATCTATCTCTAGCATTCAATACTACAATGGTGATTACCCAAGAAGCTCAATATGATTCATTTCTCAATCTCATCATATTCATCAAATAAATTCCATTAAAAACAGAATAACCACACAATCTATGCAATATAATATGGAAATAGCAATAATCAATTTATTAACCCATATAAATCTGAACTTAATCAAAATCCTAACCCAAAATGGGTTAGTTCATAACTAAATCAAAATACACAGCAAGAAAAACAATAAACACAATGTTCAACATACTGAATTTCAGAGAAAATAGTAGAGATCTCCCCTAGTTGAAGAATCCACAAGATTCAAGCTCAAATCTTCTCTCTAAATATCAAAATGATTCTAAACTCAATGAGAACAGACGAAAACTGGATGTGTTAGAGTAGATGCCCTAGAGCCAATCAATTATTGTAGAATTGACTCTTTGTAATAATGTTCATTAATCAATAAAAGGCATTTTATTCTATATCGCGTAAATCATTATTATTGCAATATGTATTGATATGTGTCCTTAGAATAGTAGAACCGTGACGAGGGTATCAAGTGTTTCAAATCTTGATAGTGAGAACCCTATGAGCACATATGGTGGCCATTCTAGAAACGTCCGTAGCCCCAGTATTATTCTGAAGTAAGGGCACAAATAATACGGTAAGGCTATCATAGTGTTGAATGACTCTATCGAAAGGCAGTGACTGATCTCACTTGTCAAGGTTGTTTGGTGACAACCTGGTGCAACACATGGGTGCTTGCTGTAGGCAATTACACCGTAGCAAGTTCACTGTACTGACCCACTAGAGGATTCCATATGGATGGTAACCCCAGTGTCTATGGAACAAATCCTCTAACGAATGGTGATGCATGTGATCCTTAGACTTGAGATCACCGGAGCGCCTTGTGCACTGATTGGTGTAGTTTGACACTAGCCTAACGCAGTTCTTTTTAGAGCTGTCAATACGGTGGTGATTGGCTGCATCAAGGAGTGTATCAAGACTATGGTGGATTGACAGAGGATTCATCACTCCCGTAGAAGTTATCTCATGGTGCAATTCAGTATATGGCAATGACATTAAAACTGTGGCCACAGTGGGATTGAGTTGTTGCTCTATCCAGTTTATAATACGGGTCATTGGCCCAGAAACTGAATACCTAATATCGAGAGTAACCGAAGGTTGACACTATTTCCATGCCTTCATCTTGTCGAGATAATGTATGATGAAAGGATCGAATTGCACGGTAACCATATAGTTGACAGGTAGCTACTTTGCTGAATCCGAATCTATCGGGTGGCCATGATGCCTTGCTAGGGGCCAATCTTGGTCTATGTATTAGTGAGACGATTAATTGGTGTTAATCGTGATACTATACACTGTCGGTATGATGAGGAGCCTATGGGTCACACACATAGAAGATAATTTAAGACTCAGGAAGAAAGAATGGCATTTTCGTCTTTTAAGGTGAAAGGGTATTTTGGTAATTTCACATGCAATTAAATTTGCTGAGGTCGTAGCCTTTATTTAATTTGTTAGAAAAATTAAATAAGTGAAATTACGTTTAAATGTATGTTCGCACATATTTAAATATATATTATCATTATTGTTAAATGTTAATATATTTAAATATATATTAATTGATTTTAATTGAGATAATGATGGAAAAATAAAATATTAAATTGGGAGTGTTTGGCAACGTGGGGCGTTTGGGTTGGAGCCCAAGCCTATTCCGTATGGGATTAGGGCAAATTGATTAACTATAAAAAGAAAAGTGTGTGTGTTAATTGATTAATTAATTGATTTCTTCTTGAAATTAAAAACACACAGCAGCCACTCCAAAACACTCCCACGGCAGAAACATCTTTTGCCTAAAATCAATTCAATTGATTTGCTTTCTTCTTAATCTTGAAGCCAAGGAGGATCTAGCAAATCCCTCTTTGGTTCTTTTTGAGATTGTCTTCGTGTGGACTACGCAGGTTCGATCCTACACTTGGATCGGTAGCAAAACATTCGTCGACAAATTTGGAGGAGCCTCCAACGTGCGTTTGTTTTCTTTAAACTCAGATTTATTTTTCTGCAGATTTTATTTAATATGAATTGTAAAATTATACCCTTGATCTTGGCTCATGTAAATGATCCCTGAATTATATTTGTGTTTTCGCTGCGTGTATGAGACCGTTTACTAACAGGACGACCCCTACGAAAATGGTAAAGTTTTTCTTTTATACCTCGCCCAAAGACCTAAAGCTTTCCTAAAATAAAACTATGTTTTGGAGAAACTAAAATTCGTAGACTTCGCCGCGGTGAAGAAAGATTTTCGCCGCGGCGACGAGGTAAAATGGACTCTCGTGCTTAACAGTTTTCGTCGCGGCGAACCTTCATGAAGAATATGAAATTACAGAATTGCCCTCCGCTTGCGTCTTTGCTTGAATCTTCGATCTTCGATGCTCTCCCATGGGAACAAGCTTCATAGTGCTTCAGAACTCTCCCAACTTCTGAGATCTGCTTACTTCTAGGTCTAGAAACTCCAATTCGCTCATTATTTGCTCAAAATGTGCATTTTGGCCTGAAACACAAAATGTAAAGAATTAAGTAGCAATTCAGGCAAAAATGTACTAAGAAGTATCTACAATCAGACCAAAAAGCCTAATAAAAACAGTATAAATCTCGGATTATCAGTAGCCAAGGACTTGGCTTCTGCCTACTTGGTGAAGTAGTCAACGACAACCATTACAACCCCATTTTCCTTAAGGCAAGGGGCCAATAAGGTCGATGCCCCAAATTGCAAATAGCCAAGAGCTTATTAGAGTAGTCAACTCTTGAGGTGGAGCTCGTGGAGTATCTGTAAACCTCTATCATCTATCACATCTGCGCGCATAGTCCGCTGCATTGTCAAAAATTGTTGGCCAGTAATACCCCTGATGAAGCACTTTGTATGCTAGAGATCTGCCTCCTACATGGTTCCCGCAAATTCCCTCATAGATCTCCCTCAGAACATAATTCTCATCCTTGTGGTTGATACATCGCAGCAGCAGTACATTAAATCCATGCTTATACAACTTATCATTGATGAGCATGTACCGAGCTGCCTTTGCGCAAAGTGTTCTAGCTTCAATTCCCCCCTTTGGCAGTGTACCATCCCTTAGGTAGACAATGATTGTGTCCATCCAATTGTATCTCCAACTCGTTGCTAAGACTAGTTCTTGTGGAGCGGGGATGCTTGGTCTCGAGAAGAACTTAATTGGTATGAAATCAGCTTTCTCTTGGTTCATTATAGAGGCTAAGTGGGCTAAAGCATCGGCTCCTGAGTTCTTCTCCTTTGGGATCCAGAGAATTGTGAAGGATCTAAACTGCTTGAGCTCGGATTCCACCAGCTGGAGGTAGGACGCCATCCTATCTTTTTTTTCCTGGTATTCCCCGGTAACTTGGTGGACCACGAGCTATGAATCACTGTAAATTTTAATGGACTCTACCCCCATTTCCTTGGCAAGGTGGATCCTTGCGAGCAATGCCTCGTACTTAGCCTAGTTGTTGGAGGCGGGGAACCCGAATCTTATTACGACTCTGATCGGGTTTCCTTCTGGACTTTCAAGCAGAAGCTCTATTCCTACCCCTTTCTCGTTTGAGGAGCCATCCATATATAGAGTCCATTGCTATAGGTCATCAAGGTTTGATTTCTGTTGCTTGCCTTCTCCCGAGATATTTGCCCCCGGCGGGCTTAGTTCCCCTTTTGACTGATAGGAGAATTCTGATATGAAATCCACCAAGGCCTGACCTTTGATTGCTATATATTCTCGGGATGTACTTGATATCGTGCTGACTCATTTCCATTGTCCACTTGATCAATCTACCCGATGTCTCGAGCCTTTACATTATCTTCTTCAAGGGAAAGTTGGTCAGCACGTGGATGGAGTACGCCTGGAAATAAGGCTGCAGCTTCCTAGCAGTGACGATAAGGGTGAAGGCGATCTTCTCCATTTTAGGGTATCTCATCTTCACATCAAGCAACCTCTTTCTCACACAGTATACCAGCCATTGCACTCCTCCCTCTTCGCGTACCAATATTGTGCTGACAGTGGACTTTGATGCCGACAAGTACAATAACAATAGCTCGCCCTAGTCTGGCATTGACAACAAAGGAGGTTATCCCAGACGTTTCTTTAGCTCTTGGAAGGCTCTTTCACACTCTTCTATCCACTTAAAACCTTTCTTCCCCTCAAGGTCTCAAAGAATGGTAAGCATCTGTCTGTGGCTCAAAAAACAAACCTACTGAGTATGGCCACACACTCGGTCAAGCTCTGTACCTGCCTTATGCTAGTTGAGCTTTTCATATCGAGCAAAGCTTGAATCTTCTTTGGGTTGGCTTCAACACCCCGTTGATTTACAAGGAAGCCTAAAAATTTTCCCGAGCTCACTCTGAAAGCACATTTTAAGGGATTGAGCTTTATTCTATATTTTCTAAGGATGTCAAACATTTCCCCCAGATCTCAATGTGGCTTTCAGTGACCTTTGACTTGACGAGCATGTCATCGATGTATACCTCTATAGTCTTACCGATTTGGTCAACGAACATCTTGTTCACTAAGCGTTGGTAGGTCACCCTAGCATTCTTGAGGCCATATGGCATAACCTTGTAACAATAAATTCCACGGTCAGTAATAAAGGAGGTATGCGCTTCATCGGGCTGGTACATCAAGATTTGGTTATATCCCGAGTACGCATCCATGAAGCTAAGTAGTGTATTTCCAATTGTCATATCTACAAGTTGGTCAATTTGTGGTAGCGGAAAGCTGTCTTTTGGACAGGCTTTATTCAGATCCGTGAAGTCGACGCAAGTCCACCACTTTCCATTCGACTTCTTAACCAGAACTGGGTTGGCGAGCCAATTTGGGTACTTCACTTCCATAATGAAGTTGATGTTTAAGAGTTTGTCAACTTCATCCTTGAGCGTTCCGCATCCATAGACCTTCTTTTCTGCCTTATCGACCGAGCTTTCGGGTTGATGTTCAGCCTGTGACACATTACCTCAAGGCTGATCCTCACCATCTCTGAATGCACCTATACAAAAACATCAAGGTTTTTCTTCAAAAACCTCGCCAGATTATCGGCCATGTCTTTGCTCAGGCTACTGCCAACTTTTAGAACGTGAGTTGGATCTTCCTCACTGACACATATTTCTTGTAGCTCTTTCGTCGGCCCTACTACGGGCTCCTTTCTATGGATGCGAGGATCAATGGTATCCTCGAGAGGCCTGGGGTTTGGCTCAGATTTTGTGATAAACATTGTCCTCGGGAGCAGCCATTTTTTTGTAACATTTATGGCCCAGTTGTAACATTCTTGAGATTCCTTTCTACAATTTCTAATCATCACAATTCCCCAAGAGTCGAGAACCTCATTACTTGGCAGCGCACTAAAGTAACTGCGCTCAAGTCATCCAAGATCGGTCTTCCGAAGATGACATTGTATGTGGTTAGATACTCTACCACTAGGAATTCGGTCATCACCGTCCTGATCTTAGGCTCTACCCCTAGAGTCACGGGGAGGTCAATCATCCCTTAGGACCCAGGCTATCCCCGGTAAATCCATAGAGCAGCGAAGGGCATGCCCTCAGGTCTCTCTCTATGAACCTCATTCCTTGGAAAGCTCCCAAGAAAAGATGTTCACTGCACTCCCATTATCGACCATCACCCTCATTACTCTAGCATTGCCGATTCTTGCTACGATTATGATTGCATCTTGATTATGGTAAGGGGATTCTTTGCATTCTTCGATCATGAATCCTACCACCTTGCTCTCTTATCTAGGCCGCTTCGGCGGCTTCTGTTCACAGCTTATTATTCGAGGGATCGAATCTATTCTGGCCTCACGAGCATATTACTCGTGGGCATGCCTTGAGCTATTTGCTATGTCAGGCCTCCCGTAGATCATGCCTCCAAGACCTCATTATTGGTGTTTGCCAGGGCTTGTTGGACTTGGTTGTGGACCTGATTGTTTTGTTTGCTAGCACCTTAATGAGCCGGTGCCTCCTTGACAAATTCCTTTAGGTGGCCCCTTCATATCAAGTCTTCGATGACATCTTTCAAAGCTCGATGCTCATTGGTGTTATGCCCGATGTCCTAGTGGTATCGGTAATATTTTTTTTTGATCTCTTTTGCTTGGAGCTCTCCTCATCTTTTTTGGAGCAGGCAATCTTTTTGCCTCATGGGAGACTTTGTAGATGTGGGCTATGTCATGCACGAGGGGGGTATATTCTACATACCATAGGAAGGGCTGCCTGTCCCCATGGTTAACTATTCTCTGTCTTTTTTAGGACCAGTTCCTGTCCCTATCATTGCAGTCTTGGCCCCCGCGCTTATCTGATAGGTGATCTTATCGCTTGTTTGGGGCTCCTCGCATCGAGCTTCTGGCCAACACTGCCAATAAGCTTTCCACTCATTGGTGTTTTGCAGCCATTTGATAAAACTTGGCCAAGCTTACATGGGCTTTGCTTTGGAGCTCTTTCCACCGCTCTATGTTTCGCTTGATGCCAATAATTAGTAAAGTCTGGATTGACTCTTCGGGTGTATCCGCGATCTTTGCTTGCTCGTTTCAGAACCTCGTTAAATACAAGGTCAGGGTTTCATCTCTCTCTTGATGAATGTTGCTCAAGTAGCTGAGCGGCATCGCAAACTGTCTCCTTGCTTGGAATTGCTACAAGTATAGCGAGGAGAACTATTGCCAAGAACTGATGGAGGTCGCCTTGAGTCTTTTGTACCACCTCTTGGCATCTCCTACCAATGTGACCGCAAAGCAGTGACATTTCACTAGGTCACAGACTTGGTGTCGCTCCATTAGGTCATTGAAATTGTCGAGGTCGTCTCTAGGGTCTCCTCTCCCGTCAAACATACTCTTTGGCGCCTTGAATCCTTATACCAACGGGGCCTAGCGAACCTCCTCTGTGAAAGGAGAACTCACTATTTCTTCTATCACACCATTCTGGCGGGCCCTTAGATCGTCGAGCATTCTCTGTACACAATCCAGGTCTTCATTGTGATTGTCCTAGCTGGCTCTGTTCAACCTTATCTCGAGCAAGTGAGTTTGCAAATCTGTCGCCTGTGAACCCCCTCTATTACGCGCATTGATGCGCAAGGTTAAGTCATGATGGCTCGATTGACAAGTGTTATCATGCTCATTAGTGTGTTGCTCACGACCTCGGTTATAACCGAAACGGTGATCATTACTAGATTGGCGCACATTACTCGTCTCGCGGGCTTGCGTGGATCGGGCCTACCTTAGGCATGGGTTAAGACTAGCACGTTGATGCTGAGGATTCTACTAGGTAGGTCGATCTTCTCGTGGCTCACCATTGCCTTCGCCTTCGCCTTCACCTTCACCCATTGGTTGTTTCCCTGGCCGCCTCCCAGGGTTAGTTTGCCTGCAAGATTCACGCTCGTGGGTGAAGTGCATCCTTTAACGTCAAGGGTGTCGGTCACCCTTTGGCGCTGACGAGCCAGACTAGTCCTTGGCAAAAGTCTGACCCGTCGAGGTGGGATCAATGAAACACGGCTAGTCAAGATTTTGGGTAGTTGGTTGATGATTTCTCAGCTCAGCCATGTTCTGTTGCACCACCTGCACAACCATAGTTCTGATCATCTCCACCAATTGGCTGTCTTTGGGGTTTGACGTACCTGCCCCCTGGTTATTCATAGCATGATGAGATGGCAGCAATGGTGGTCGACACCCAGCGGCATCTTGTTACACCTCATGATGGGTGGTTCCCATGTCGTCGTGGTTTCCGATCGTGGTTTTTGACCTTGTACGTACCATTGTGGGCTTGGAGTGGTCTAATTGCAGGGTTGTTTGCCAGAATTTCTGAGATGTTGGCAGAGGCCCTCCTTCTAGCGCCAAAATGTTGATATAGAAATCTGCTGTTTCCACGTCGTCATGGTTTCTGGGAGTGCTTTTTGATCTTGTATGTACCATCGTGGGCTTGGAGTGGTCTGATTGCTGGTGTGTGCGTGATTACGAATAATCAGTAATGTACAAATAAAGAATGTAAAGAAGAAGATGGCATTGAGATTTTTTAAAGTGGTTCGGTGAGATAAACTCTTAAGCCTACGTCCACTGTTCTTTGTAATTGTTGTGTGAGCTTACATTATAAGCTCTATGAAAATTTTCTAACCCCTTTTCATCATTTGAGGGGGTTTATATACAAAGTTTGTATAAAAGGAAAGAGCGAAATTAAAGAGATTACAATTAAATTGAAATGTAACTCTAATATTCTCATGATTGGGCACTGTGATTGCACAAGGATTGCTGCCAATTTAATCATTCCCAAAATATCCAGGATCTGAAGTTATTTGGGAATTGGTTGAATGATCATTCGGACTGTTCGTAACTAGCTTGTGCTGGGTTGAGCTATATCTGGACAAGCTTATGTTGGGTTAGACAACTGATAGAGTCGAACTGATTCTGGGTTGAGTTACTACCTCGCAACTCCCTGGCTTGGTGGAAAAGTCACACACAACAACAGATGTAATAATTTTATTTGTTGATGTTTGCCAATTTTTTGTTGTATTAGTTGTTACAAAAATAGTTTTCTTTTCACTTAAATTTTGATAATATTTTCTATTTTCTAACCAATTAATGCTACTCAAGATTCCTATAGTGGAGCAAGAATAAATGAATGGAATATAGATGGATTAGTTGAACATCAAATATTAAATGTTTTACAAGAAATGACAATGTCAACATTAGCCCATAAAATCCACGAAAACACTGATCACCAAATAGAAAAATAGAAAAAATATTAGTTTCAGGATTCATAGGGATGCTAAAAAATTGGTGGGATAATGATTTAACAGAACTCATCGAAAATTAATATTACATGTAACAAAAAAGATTAGAAAAGTTAAAACAGAAGGTACTAGTCAAATGGAGTATGAACAAGAAAAAGAAGACGCAGTCTCTACATTAATCTATGCAATAACTAAAAGCTTTGTAGGAGACCCAACAAGTTTTTAGAAAAGTTCATAAGAAATACTGTCAAACTTAAAATGTCCAACTATGGCAGATTTTAGATGGTATAAGGATATGTTTTTACAAAAAGTATCTACAAGAAGAGACTATAGGAAACCCTATTGGAAACAAAGGTTCCTAGATGGTTGATGGGAATGCAAAATGTCATATTTACCCCCCTTAATGTTTAGTCTTTTATACGTATTTGTTGCCTAATTGTACTCATTATTACTTTATTTTGATTTAGGAAGCAAATGGAGGTGTTAATTGCAAAACGGAACTAATTAGGTGAATTCGGACAGTTTCGACACTGCTTCGTAATCTGGGCATAACTCTCTCATCCGAGCTCCGATTGCGATGATTCAAAATGTTGTTGAACCATAAGAAATATATCTACAATGTTAATGTTTTGAGTTTGGAGATATACTCGCTGCATCAAGGTTGTAATCGGGCTTGAAGTTGACGCACCTGCACTGCCGATGTCCTGGAGCATTCTGCCTTTTCATGCAAATCAATTGGGCAGTTTATTATTGGAAGATTTGAAGACATGTGGCACGCAAGTTACAGCTCCGAATCACCACTTTCCTATTTTATTTTAGGACTTTATCTTATTTTCAATTAATTAGAATCAGATTAGGATTAATGTTATTTTAGGATATTAGATTTTTTTTTTTTAGGAGATTGAATGGGATTCAAATACTTGAACTGGATTTTTTTTAAGAGGATCATATTCGGGTTTTTGAAGGGGACCACGCCTCTCTTTCTCTGGTTGGTGAACTTTTCCTTTGAATTTTCGGGATGGCCATGAGAGGCTAATTTTTATAACTTGGTCGAAGGAAACGGAGGCCTCGGAATCAATAAACTGTGAGATCTAATCTATTTTTCTTAGTGTTCAATTTTCGTGTTTGAGTATTGGATGTTCTTCTGTGCCTAATTTTATGATTGTTTCGTTTAATTACTAGGAGGCCTACTATTTTATTAATTGTTGTAATCTACTACTAAGTTAGATATCAAATCCGTAATTGTTTGATCCCTCTAACTTGTGAAGCAATTAGGGTTAATAATTTATTGCGTCAAGAATTAGTAATCTTATGAAGAACACTCAACTAAATTAAATACAACCGCTTGAGTTTGTGTTGTTTAGCTTCATCGATTTCTCTAATTCTTAAGGCTGCCACTAGATTAAATCTTGAGCGCTTGTCTAGGGTTGTTTAGTGGTAAGATTAATTAAGATCGCTTGTTTCTTAAGTAATTACAATTAAGGAGAGATAGGAAAATAGTTCCAACGGTGAATATTCAAAACAAGAATTGATTTATTTTTGCATCAATGACCAGTTATAAGATTCCGATGGTAGATGTTGACTTAGACCAAGTTACATTATTTTGATTGTTTCGATAATTTAGTTTAGATTGCTTTGCCTGAGATTGTTTTCTGTTTTACTCAAAACCCCCCAAACTTGTTCACATAATCGAAAATTTGGCTAGACACTCTCTGTGGGATCGACCCTTGCTTACCCTATATACAGTTCAGTAGTTAGGTTAGGAAGGTTTTTAATCTTGGTTGCCTATGACAAAGACACCGGTAATTGGCGCCTGCTTATGGGGAGTGATTCTAGTTGATTTTTTTGTTTTTGTGTTTTTATGATTTTTTATTGCGTTTTTGTTATTTTTTTTATTTTGCAGAAAAAAAAAAAATTGTGAACAGTAGTACTATTCCAGATGAACAGTTGTACTATTCATAAGGAAAATTTTGGTTCAGTTAGGAGTGCTGCGAGTACCCGTTTCGAAGAAAACAAAATTCTGAGCAAGACTGGAAATTTTTCTAGCCCCACCCTCTTGAGGCCAAATTCAAATGTTTTGATAGGGTTTTTGGCGTTTTTGTGCTTCTAGTCATATAAAACAAAAAAAAATTTCTTTATTTTTTTTTTTAATTGGTTGGTTTTTATTATTTGTCATTTATTCCTTTTATAAGATTCTGTGTTTTATGACCAGGTCCTCTTATCTTGGTGATTTAACATTCGACCCAGAAATTGAGAGTACTTTGCGTAGGTTAAGGAAGGAAGCTCGGACAGATTATGAGGAAAGCAATTTTGATTTAGAAGAGGAGGACGTCATGGCTGGAAATCGAACTTTGAAAGAGCTTGCTGCCCCTGATTTGAATCAAGCACCTTTATGCATAACGTTTCCTGTTTTAGATGCTGCCACTACTTTTGAATTAAAATCTGGACTAATACATCTCTTGCCCACTTTTCATGGTCTTGCAGGTGAAGATCCTCGCAAGCATCTAAAGGAGCTTCATGTGGTTTGCACGAGTATGAAACCTAAGGGGGTGACCGAGGAGCAAATTAAATTAAGAGCTTTCCCATTTTCTTTGAAGGATTCGGCTAAGGATTGGCTTTATTATCTACCCTCCGGAACTATAACCACATGGAACGAGATGAAGAGATTATTTCTGGAGAAATATTTCCCAGCTTCGAGGGCAGCCAACATCCAGAAAGAAATTTGTGGTGTAAGGCAGCATAATGGAGAGTCCCTACATGAATACTGGGATCGCTTTAAGAAATTGTGTACAAGCTGCCCCCATCATCAAATTAGTGAGCAGCTACTTATCCAGTATTTCTATGAGGGCCTTACATACACTGATAGGAGCATGATTGATGTCGCAAGTGGAGGAGCTTTGATGGATAAGACTCTTGAGGCTGCGAGAAACTTGATTGCAAATATGGCGGCCAATTCTCAATAGTTTGGCAGTAGGCTTGACCTTCCATCTAGGCGTGATAATGAGGTAAATATTTCTTCCCTAGAACAACAAATCTCAAATCTAACTTCTCTTGTTCGTCAAATGGCTGTAGGTAACATGCAAACAGTGAAAACTTGTGGAATTTGTTCGGTAGTAGGGCATCCAACTGATATGTGCCCAACTCTTCAAGAGAAGCCTGTTGAGCAAGTGAATGCAGCAGGTGGTTTTCCTGGACAACCGCAAAGGACGTATGATCCTTATTCGAGCACATATAACCTTGGATGGAGGGATCACCCCAATCTTGGCTATGGGAATCAACAAGTGAATCAGCCCTACCCTTAAAACTGCCCAAATTACCAGCAGTATAAGCAACCATACCCCCTAGACAACAACCGGACCAAACTTCTAATTCTGGTATGTCTTTAGAAGATATTGTTAAGTCTCTTGCTACTAATACTTTGCAATTTCAATAGGAGACGAGGGCCAGTGTTCAAAGTTTAGAGAATCAGATGGGCCAGATGGCAACCGCAATAAGTAAGCTAGAGGCGCAACAAAGTTTGGGGAAATTACCCTCTCAAACAGTGGTGAATCCAAGAGAAAATGTAAGTGCAATCATTTTGAGAAGTGGTAAAGAGGTGGAGATTCCAATAAAGGCAGCCCCTGCATCGTCGAAGGAAGAAAAGGAGAAAGACATCATTGTAGACAAGAATGTTCCCAACGACGATGGCGTTCCTAAGCGTAAGTTTCCACCCCTTTCTGATTATAAACCGGTACCACCTTTTCCTCAAGCTTTAGCAGAATCGAGAAAAGATGAGCAATACAGAGATTTTTATGAGACTTTTCGTAGATGCGAGGTAAATATTCCACTTTTTGATGCTATTAAACAAGTACCTCGTTATGCTAAATTCTTGAAAGGACTGTGTACAATTAAGAGGAAACAGAAACTTAAGGGGTGTGAAAAGGTGAGAATGGGAGAGAATGTTTCTGCTGTGATTCAGAGAAAACTTCTAGCGAAGTACAAGGATCCAGGTATGTTTACTATCCCTTGTTCGATAGGTAACACTAGGTTTGAGAAGGCCATGATAGATTTAGGAGCTTCTATAAATGTCATGCCATATTCCATATATGCTTCTTTGAAACTTGGACCTTTGAATAAAATTGGTTGTTGTGATTCAATTAGCTGATAGATCTAATGCCTATCCTAAGGGTGTAGTTGAGGATGTTTTGGTACAAGTTAATGGCTTAGTTTTCCCTACTGATTTCTATGTGCTTGATATGGAAAATGGAGATCAATCTGCTCCTATTTTGTTAGGAAGACCTTTCTTAAAGACATCCAAGACTAAGATAGATGTTCATAGTGGCATACTTACCATGGAATTTGATGGTGAACTTGTCAAGTTTAATATTTATGATGCCATGAAATATCCTGATGATGATGATGATGATCATGTTTATTCTATTGATGTGGTTGATTCTTTAGCACAGGAAGTTTTTGAACAAGATGGATTGGGAGTTGTCATTAGTAAGCATATTGAGGAAGAGAATGAGGAGTTAGCATTGAGTACTGATTTGCAGGAAACTGTTGCAGCATTGCATGATTTTCCGAAGTTACAACAGTCAGGTAACGTTCCTTATATTGCATTACCAATTTCTAACGAGAGGCCTTTACCCTCTGTTTTGTAGGACCCCATTCCAGACTTGAAGCCTCTCCCTAGTTACCTCAAGAACATGTTCCTTGGAGACGGAAGAATGTTACTTAGTGCATCGCAAGAAGAAAAGCCTTGAGTCGAGCCAACGACAATAAACAAAGGCTCTGCTTGGGAGGCAACCCAAAGGGAGTTTGTTCTCTTCTTCTCACATTTTAAATTTTGGTTATTTTTGCCTTTTCTTTGCATTTCATCTTACATTGGGGACAATGTCAGTTTTAAGTGTGGGGGAGAGGATTTAGGTTGTGTTTTAATTAAAAAAAAAATAGGAAGGTTTATGCTTTAAGTCATGTCTTTGAACATCTAGTGATGCATGAATGCATGAAATAGCAACTTGACTTTGTTGTTGAGCATATTCTTTGACTTAGGATGTTAGCAATCTTTCATAAAATAGAGTTAATGAGATTTGAATCTTTGAAGTTTGAAACAATATGTCTTGAGAAGTTGTGCGAACTTGGTGACGAAGCATGATTGAGGATTGTATAACAACCCTTAGAAAAAAAAAAAAAAAAAATTGTTTCTCTTAAGCTAGTCCTAAATTTGGGTTTAAGTAAATAGGAAAAAGAAAAGAAAGGTATGTGGTGAGTCGAGATGGAGCGTAAAACGCACTCACTCATAAACACAACCATGAAATGAGATGGAGCATAAAATGCACTCATTCTTTTTCAAAACAAAAAAAAAAAAAAAAAAAATAATAATAATAATAATATCCCTAGTTTGCTACCCAATTTATAGTAGTAAAGAGAAACAGTTGAGGAAAAAGTTGAGAGGGGAGTTGTACATGAATTGGTTGTGATTAGTTTCCTTATTTGCATTGACTGATTGAGAGTAATTATGGAAGATGATGAAGAGAGATGAATGTCATTAACTCTGTTTTATTTTATTTTGCTGCTTCCTAAGTTAGGTATGAATATGTATGGATTAAATATTGTTTCTTATGCATCATGCTGATGTTCTTGATATGACTTGAGTGTAATGTTTGTTTGAATTAGTTTGCCCGATGACGTGCAAAAGCTAAGTGTGGGGGAATTTGATGGGAATGCAAAATGTCATATTTACCCCCCTTAATGTTTAGTCTTTTATACGTATTTGTTGCCTAATTGTACTCATTATTACTTTATTTTGATTTAGGAAGCAAATGGAGGTGTTAATTGCAAAACGGAACTAATTAGGTGAATTCGGACAGTTTCGACACTGCTTCGTAATCTGGGCATAACTCTCTCATCCGAGCTCCGATTTAGATGATTCAAAATGCTGTGGAACCATAAGCAATATATATACAACTTTAATGTTTTGAGTTTGGAGAGATACTCACTGCATCAAGGTTTTAATCGGGCTTGAAGTTGACGCACCTGCACTGCTTACGTCCTGGAGCATTCTGCCTTGTCATGCAAATCAATTGGGCAGTTTATTATTGGAAGATTTGAAGACATGTGGCGCGCAAGTTACAGCTCTGAATCACCACTTTCCTATTTTATTTTAGGACTTTATCTTATTTTCAATTAATTAGAATCAGATTAGGATTAATGTTATTTTAGGATATTAGAATATTTTTTTTAGGAGATTGAGTGGGATTCAAATACTTGAACTGGATTTTTGTTAAGAGGATCAGATTAGGGTTTTTGAAGGGGACCACGCCTCTGTTTCTCTAGTTCGTGAACTTTTCCTTTGAATTTTCGTGATGGCCATGAGAGGCTGATTTTTATAACTTGGTCGAAGGAAACGGAGGCCTCGGAATCAATAAACTGTGAGATCTAATCTATTTTTCTTAGTGTTCAATTTTCGTGTTTGAGTATTGGATGTTCTTCTGTGCCTAATTTTATGATTGTTTCGTTTAATTACTAGGATGCCTACTAGTTTATTAATTGTTGCAATCTACTGCTAAGTTAGATATCAAATCTGTAATTGTTTGATCCCTCTAACTTGTGAAGCAATTAGGGTTAATAATTTACTGCGTCAGGAATTAGTAATCTTATGAAGAACACTCAACTAAATTAAATACAACCGCTTGAGTTTGTGTTGTTTAGCTTCATCGATTTCTCTAATTCTTAAGGCTGCCACTAGATTAAATCTTGAGTGCTTGTCTAGGGTTGTTTAGTAGTAAGATTAATTAAGATCGCTTGTTTCTTAATTAATTACAATTAAGGAGAGATAGGAAAATAGTTCCAACGGTGAATATTCAAAACAAGAATTGATTTATTTTTGTATCAATGACCAGTTATAAGATTCCAATTGTGGATGTTGACTTAGACCAAGTTACGTTATTTTGATTGTTTCGATAATTTAGTTTAGATTGCTTTGCCTGAGATTGTTTTCTGTTTTACTCAAAACCCCCAAGCCTTGTTTACATAATCGAAAATTCGGCTAGACACTCTCCGTGGGATCGACCCTTGCTTACCCTATATACAATTCAGTAGTTAGGTTAGGAAGGTTTTTAATCTTGGTTGCCTACGACAGCACACCAACGGTCTACCAAGATTATTTAGTCAAACTGTTAAAAATGCATTATACAAAAAAATTGATGGAAATATATCTTATGAAGATTTAATTTATGGAGATTTAATTAGTTTTATTAACAATGAAGCTTTAATAATTTGTATTGATTTAAAATTAAAAGCTAAATTAAAAAATGAATTAAAACGTAAGAAAACAGAATTAAGGGGATTTTGTAATCAATATGGTTATGAAAAAAATTACATCCTTTATTTTTAAAGATCCTGCTTTAACTGGGTCTTCACTAGATTCGGGTTATATATATATATATATATATATATATATATATATATATATATATATTTATATTTATTTATTTATTTATTTATTTATGTACAATATTTTATTACATTCTTCATTTTTAAAGATCATGCTTTATATGGTATCCGGGCCAAGTGTCATTAGAAGTGAGGAATTAGTATTCAAAAAATTCAAAAATTAACTGCCATACTGTAGCACTGTAGCGAATACTGTTCAAAATCACTATTCACATTCACTGTTCACTATTACTGTTATACACTGTAGCAGTTTATGCTTCATTACTATTCATCCATAGCAATGTTCATTTCTTAGTTAAATTAAAGATTAGATAAATCTAGAAGAACTCTAGAATTGATTCTAGGTTGTGCTTGGTCAACCTGTAACCGTTGATCAACCGTGTTAGGTGGTCCCGGAATCGAGGAGAAAAACTAGAACTTTTAGGTTAGAATTATTTTAGAGATGTCTAATTTCTTAAGGAGATTAAGAAGTAGCAGTAGAAGAGATGATAGTAGTAGCCGAGACGTTATTAGAATTAATAATCAACAACAAAACACAAACAATAATAAAAAAAACTAATGAAATCTATTAATACTCAGGAATCAATGTGGCAAAAATTGATCAACACTTACATAATTGGAACATACTACTAGTTAGGTAAGACACAATATATCAAATAGGTAGTTTTGAATTTATGTCAGATTACTTTATTAAAACAACAAAAGACATGATAATGATAACCGAAGAAAAGGTTGAAGAAATTCAACTTCTTTCTAAAGAAGCAATACATAAACACAGACAAAACAATTACAAATTTTTACACATAGGATTAGTACAAGTGGTAGTAAAACCATTATTTAGATTAAGACAAACATTCCAATATTAGTAATGTTAAGAGATGCAAGAAATTTAAACTTCAACAACTTTTTATTAGCAGTAGTAAATTCTAATTTAGAGAGTGGTCTAGTATATTTTGATTGTTATCCAAACTTTACAGTAGGATTATATGATCCAACAATAATGTATGCATTAACTATTAACTTAAAAGCTTCTAATCTTACTTATCAATATAAAGCCCAACCAGTAGAATTAATATATGGGATTTATTACAAAGTTATGAATACCACAATTAGTCCAAGAGCCATTAAGATGTCCCCACCAGGACACACAGTTATTATGGAAGCTGATAGAACAAAACATAAAACTTTTACACCAAAAAGATTAGCTTGGGATGAAATCATTAAACAAACAGATTGGAAATTAGAAAAATTATGCCCTTCAAAACCTTTACATGATCAAAATGAATATGAAATTCAACAAATAATACAAGAGCCAGATGGTATAATAAGATTAAAATTTAGAGAAATTCCCTTAAAACAAAATCAACCCATAATTACTAATAAAAATCATCACAACCCTAGGATTGAAGAAATCACTACACTTAGGCCCTCATCAGCAAGTTCAACAAGTAAATTAGTAGGTGCAAATTAGTCCCCTCCTGCACCAAAACCTGCATATGAAAACACATCCACTCCACCTAGTTCGCCAACACATCAGAAGTATTAGGAAATTATAGTCAAATTAACACAATTATAAAACCCTTTGAAATTAACAAAGAATTATTAAAAAAAGAATTCCTACAAAACTATAATAAAGAAAAAAGACAAATTTTATTTAAAATACTTGAACCAGAAGAACAAAATACCCTTAGATCTGAATGGTACAATACACAAGAAAAATTAAAACAAAACATTTATTTCTTTAATTTGTTAGGAAATAGAAAACATTATCAAAATTTAAGTGAAAAGAAAACTATTTTTGTAACAACTAATACAACAGAAAGTTGGCAACCATCAACAAATAAGATTATCACATCTGTACATCCACCTCTAGAAGAAATAAAAATAGAACATCAATAAACAAAAATAATAGCATCACCCTTTAAAAGAATTAATAAAATAGATGATGATAAAAAACAACCAACTTTAAGAGATATTAAAAATATTCAACATCAAAACAATCACTCTAATTTAATTCTCCACAATATTAGTCAACAAATGAATTGTAATGACTTCTTTCTACTAGTATTCTTTATAACATATACAATAAAACATACATACTTAGTATATGAAAATAGTTGGGCCCAAATTTTTTTCTTTACTTACAAAACATTATTCTTCACATATATCAAAATAACAAGTACAAAAATTTAGCATCGGTGGATAGTAATGCCAATCCTCTCCGCTTGTCGACGTCCCTCCGACCACTACTCACCTATTTCGTGCAAAAACATGGAAAAACAACGGGGTGAGCATAAAAATGCTCAGTAAGTAAATCCCTTAACTCTTCTCCTTCTTTGGTTCTTTCCTTACTTAATTCCTTCTCTTTTCTTTCTCAGTTTCTTACTCTCACTGTTCTTTTCTTTCTTTCTACTTCTCTCTGTTCTTTCTTTCTTATTCTTTCTATTCTTCCTAACCATGATGAAATTCATGGCAATATGCATGAATAAAATGCATATGCAATAATGCATATGCAATAATGCATAAAATGCTTTTTCTTTCTTATTTCTATTTTCTTGCTCTATTTGTTTTCTTCTCTTTTTCTTTCTATTCTATTCTTTTCTTTTCTTTTCTTTTCTTTTCTTTTCTTGGCTTATTCAAGCCTTCTCATTCTTTCTTATTTTACTCTTTCTCATTCTTTCTTTTCTCATTCTTATTCTTTCTTATTCTCATTCTTCCTTATTCTTATTCTTTCTTATTCTTTCTTATTCTTTCTTTTCTTATATTTTGCCGATCGGACTCGGTTGATGTATGGATTTGGAACCTTGGCCGTGTGAGTGAGTACAGTCCTCATCTACATGCACTCTTGCGGACCGTAAAAATTCTTCTTTCTTCTTGGGCCACTCAATTAAGGTGGCATGCATGTAGGAAATTCTTCTTGGTACAACCCTCATCCACATACACTCTTACGGGTCGTACAATTCTTCTTCTTCTTATGCCACTCAATTAAGGTGGCGTGTATGTGAGAATTTCTTCTTAACACTCACGGTTCCCCATCACAACAACCTATTCTTTTCTGTTCTTTAACACTCCTTAATTCTTTAATGCTTATTCTTCCTTTCTCTTTATTCTTAGAGTGTTATATTCTTTATTCTTCATTCTTTCTTAAGTTTCTATACATACACAATTATATGCATATGGATGGCTCATGCTTAAAATTTCTTACTTAAATGCACTTACGAAATGCACATATGCAATGTTGCATAAAAGTAAGGTTTCTACTCAAACTTATACTTCTCTTAGGCATTTCATCAAACAATACTTGTGCATAAACAAACCCTACTTAAGTATCATTCAATTTGTTTCTCAACCATCCAAAAATGAGAGAAAATCTCTCTTATAGCATCACCATACCTACACGGCAAACACACTCCCAAAAATTTCTCCAATTCTTCCAATTTCAACCCATCATCAAACCATCACATACACTTTTCATATTCAAATATATCCAACAACAAGCATAATTCATCATCAATCTCATCTCAATTTCTCAAGAATCATAACATATGCATACTTAAAAGAAATCTCTACTCACTTGAATTCTTAACCTTTAACTTGAGTTGGATTTTGAGTGGAATTTACTTACCTTATGCTTGAGTAGTCTCTCCTAAGCTCTCTACTCTTGTTGGATTCAAATCTTCTATTAACCCTAAGCATAAACTTCATAAGAACTCAACTTTTACACAAAGAAATCATAGATAAAGATCATGAATTCTTACCTTTTGAAATCTAGAATCAAAACCCTATTAAAAATCACTCAAAAGCCCTCAAAATCCTTGGAGGAGTGAATGAAAATTTGAGAGAAAATGGAGTAGTAGTGTGGCGGTGGAATGAAGGAAATAAGGGTTACAAACCCTTATCATCTTATTTTATAAACTCACTTTCCCATTTTGCCCTTACACTTTTGTGAAAATTCCATCCTTGTCCTTTAGTCAATTACCATAATGCCCTCATTTTTATTATATTCTTTATGAAATTCTACCTTTTTTCACTCCCCACTTTTTCAACTAATTTTGAGTGAAAAGACCATTTTACCCTTAATGCAAGTTTAAGGCATTTTCTTCATATTCTCTTAAAATAACTTTAATAAAAATTAACTAAGGGCTATAAAACATAATTTAAATCATGTACCTCCATGTTGGGCATCACAATTCTCCCCCCCTTAAAAGAATTTCGTCCTCGAAATTCAAATGAACAACTTCGGGTAACGGTTCTGCATATCTTACTCTGTCTCCCATGTAACTTCTTCAACTTTATGATTTCTCCAGGGGACTTTCACTAAAGGGATACTTTTGTTTCGGAGCTCTTTAATTTTTCTATCCAAAATTTGTACTGGTTGCTCCTCATACATAAGATTCTTTTCTAAGTCTACGTCCTCTATACTCAGAATATGGGAGAGATCACTTATATACTTCCGAAGCATCGAGACATGAAATACATTGTGAACTCTGTCCATTTTGGGTGGTAGTGCTAATCAGTAGGCCACCTTTCCTACTTGCTGTAACACCTCAAATGGACCAATGAATCTCGGTGCTAATTTGCCCTTATTACCAAATCGCATCACCTGTTTGTAGAGGGAAACTTTCAGAAAAACTTTGTCACCCACTTCAAACTCAACTTCTTTTCTTTTCAGATCAGCATAGCTTTTCTGCCTATCTTGGGCTTGTTTCATTCTGTTTCTGATCAGCTTTACATCTTCTATCATTTTCTGAGTCATTTCTGGCCCAAGAGCTATATGCAACTCATCTCTCTCGCCCATCTCATCCCAATACAGTGGAGATCTACACCGTCTACCATACAAAGCCTCATAAGGAGCCATCTTAATTATAGACTGGTAGCTGTTATTATAAGCAAACTCCACCAAGGGTAACATCTCATGCCAGGATACTTTATAATCCATATAACATGCTCTCAACATGTCCTCAAGCACTTGATTTGTTCTCTCTGTCTGGCCATCTGTCCGAGGATGATAGGCAGTACTAAAAGCCAATCTGGTACCCAAGTTCCTCTGTAAACTCATCCAGAAAGCTAAGACAAATCTGGAATCTCTATCTGATACTATTGTCTTGGGTACACCATGAAGTCTCACTATTTCTTTAATATACATCTAGGCCAATTGATCCGAAATGGTACTCTCCTTTACTGGAAGAAAATGGGCTGATTTCGTTAATCTGTTTATTATCACCTATATAGCATTGTATCCTTTCTGCACTCTAGGGAGACCTGTAATAAAATCCATCAAAATACTCTCCCGTTTCCATTCAGGAATACTAAGTGGCTGAAGCAACCCTGATGGCCTTTGGTGTTCTGCTTTCACTTGCTGACAAACCAGGCATTTAGCTACAAACTCTACAATATCTTTCTTCATACCTGGCCACCAATAGCCTTTCTTTAAATCTTGATACATCTTGGTTGCTCCAGGATGAGCAGTGTACGGTGTATCATGAGCCTCTATAAGGATTCTCTTTCTCAACTCATCATCCTGAGGAACACACAACCGACTCCTAAAACAGAGAACATCATCCAACAATCGAAACTCTGATGTCTTGCCCTCATGCACTTGTTGAACTGTTTTCTGACACCACTCATCAATTAGCTGCTTTTCTCTAATTTCTTCTAGTAAGGTAGACTGAACCTCTAACCTGGTAATCCTTCCTGGTATGACCTCAATCTGCTCTTTACACAACTCTTTTATTAACTCTTTTTGTCTTGTGAGTCCGGACAGATAAGCTTTTCTACTCAGAGCATCGGCTACTACATTAGCTTTCCTCGACTGATACTTAATCTCACACTCATAATCTTTAACCAACTCTAACCATCTTCTCTGTCTCATATTCAACTCCTTTTGAGTAAAGAAATACTTTAAACTCTTATGGTCGGTGTAGATATTACTCTTGGCACCATAAAGGTAATGCCTCCAAATCTTCAAGGCAAAGACTACTGCTGCCAACTCTAAATCATGTGTAGGGTATCTTGTCTCGTACTTTTTC
This sequence comes from Pistacia integerrima, assembly GCA_026225825.1. Taxonomy (NCBI): domain Eukaryota; kingdom Viridiplantae; phylum Streptophyta; class Magnoliopsida; order Sapindales; family Anacardiaceae; genus Pistacia; species Pistacia integerrima. The sequence continues at coordinate 14,060,516 of CM047737.1, read as the reverse complement.
AATTGACGAGAAGCATAAGCTATAACCCTACCTAACTGCATCAATATGGCACCAAGTCCCTGCAATGAGGCATCTATATAAATATCATAATCTACACCCTCATGTGGTAACACTAACACTGGAGCTGTCGTTAATCTTTTCTTCAACTCTTGAAAACTCTCTTCACAGGCAGTTGACCATATAAAAGGAACTCTCTGTTTGGTAAGAGCTATCAATGGCTTAGCTAGCTGGGTAAACCCTGCCACGAATCGACGCTAATAACCTACTAGTCCCAAGAAACTCCTCACTTCTTTTACTGTCTTCGGCCTTTGCCATTCTAGGATTGCCTTTACTTTACTAGGATCCTCTGAATTCCCTCACTAGAAACAGATGGCCCGAAATATCACCTGATCAAGCCAGAACTCACATTTAGAAAACTTGGCATACAACTTCTTTTCTCTCAATCGCTGCAGCACAAATCTCAAGTGTTCCTCATGCTACTAATCAACATACTCAGCTGATGGCCTTCTCCGAAACTAAACTTATCTCCACTATCAAGATTAAATCTCGCTTTCTTCTTCCGACAGTCAATTTCTACTCCATACCTCCCGAGGAAATCCATACCCAAAATCATATCAAAGTCGGGCATATCAAACACTATTAAATCAACTGCTAACTCCCGACCATGGATCACCATGGACTCTCCTGACAACATCTCATGGGTCACAACACTAACCCCATCAGGTAACTCTATCTTAATGGGTTGGCTCACTCTAGTAGGTTTCAAACCTAATCTTTCTATCATCCTATAACATATAAATGAATGAATGGCTCCAGAATCGATTAAAGCATAAAGAGGAACTACATGAAATAATAATTGACCCATAACAGCTGATGGGCTGGCTTTTGCTTCACCTTGTGCTACTGTAAATACCTTGGCATTTATGCCTCTGGAGGTCTGTGCTACAGATGGAAGGGAAGCTTTACAATTTTTCATCAGATGTCCTGGCGGCCGGCATCGATAACACACATTACGGCCCAACTCTCTCAAACACTCCCCTGGATGAGTCTTCCCACATTTAGGACATAGGGGAAACCCCGCTATTCTCGGCCATTTATTTTGCCAATCTTTCTTGTTCTTCTTCAGCTGAAACTTCTTCTTATTCTTCACTTCTCTGTTTCTTGCGCTTTCAAATCTTTCTCTCTGTCGGGTGGGAGATGGTTCACTTGATCCTCCTATCAAGGGACCTGCTGGGGTGATTTTGTTCTTAAATATTTCTGCCCTCAATGCTCGCCGTAAGGCCTCACTATAGGTTTGAGGGGGATCAACACCCGTCATTATATCACGAGCCATCTCCGGCTTCAACCCATGGACAAACTTATCTCTTCTCAATTGTACTGACTATTCCAGGTACAAACCAGGCAAGGGAATTAAATCTCACTGAATACTCTTTCATTCTGCATTAGACCCTCATCAAGAACCGATAAATTCTTGGACCTTCTCATGAACTCGGTCTTCCGTTCTATACTCAGCTTCAAATAATCCTCTGAACTCACCCTTAGTTACCACCGAAACATCATGAGTGTCTTCCATCAATTCCCACCAAATTTGGGCATCACCCCGAAACAAGAAACTGGCATACCGGATCCTCAACGGACCTAAGCCATTCTTCTACCACTAAAGGGTCCGTTGTACCTTTGAATTCTAACGGCTAATGTTGACTTGGAAGCCCATAAATCGGCTCAATCCGATTATGTACTGTCTGAGGCACCGACCTTTCTCTTTCTTCTCTAGTAGGCGGTACTTGAATGGGGTTTTCAACTCTTTCTGGTTCGACTCTCCCCTGTCTTTCTCCTAAGACTTGCTGTACAATCCCCCGAATTCTAGCTTCATCAAGGGGAGGGGAAGTAGGTTTTGGTGGGTTGGAAGGTTCCCTTGTACTCACTGTTTTCTTACTACTTGCTCGTGTTCTACCTCTACCTCTCATCTACAAAACAACCACATCTAATCAATTCATACCACACTTTAAGTGAGGAAAGAATTTAACTTACAACAGTCGGCTACGGAACGTTGCGGCGGTGAGAATGGCACACTGTCAAATCCTAAAATCTTTGCTCTGATACCAAAAATGTAATGACTTCTTTCTACTAGTATTCTTTATAGCATATATAATAAAACATACATACATAGTATATGAAAACAGTTGGGCCCAAATTTTTTTCTTTACTTACAAAACATAATTCTTTACATATATCAAAATAACAAGTACAAAAACTTAGCATCGGTGGACAGTAATGCCAATCCTTTCTGCTTATCAACGTCCCTCCAACCGCTGCTCACCTATTTCCTGCAAAAACATGGAAAAACAACGGGGTGAGCATAAAAATGCTCAGTAAGTAAATCCCTTAACTCTTCTCCTTCTTTGGTTCTTTCCTTACTTAATTCCTTCTCTTTTGTTTCTTTGTTTCTTACTCTCACTGTTCTTTTCTTTCTTTCTACTTCTCTCCATTCTTTCTTTCTTATTCTTTCTATTCTTCCTAACCATGATGAAATTCATGGCAATATGCATGAATAAAATGCATAAAATGCTTTTTCTTTCTTATTTCTATTTTCTTGCTCTACTTGTTTTCTTTTATTTTTCTCTGTATTCTTTTCTTTCTTGTTTTTTCTTTTCTTTTCTTTTCTTTCCTGGGCTTATTCAAGCCTTCTCATTCTTTCTTATTCTTACTCTTTCTCATTCTTATTCTTATTCTTTCTTATTCTCATTCTTTCTTATTCTTATTCTTTCATATTCTCTCTTATTCTTTCTTTTCTTATTCTTTGTCGATCGGACTCGGTTGATGTATATATTTGGAACTTTGGCTGTGTGAGTGAGTACAGTCCTCATCTACATGCACTCTTGCGGACCGTAAAAATTCTTCTTTCTTCTTGGGCCACTCAATTAAGGTGGTGTGCATGTAGGAAATTCTTCTTGATACAACCCTCATCCACATACACTCTTACGGGTCGTACAATTCTTCTTCTTCTTATGCCACTCAATTAAGGTGGCGTGTATGTGGGAATTTCTTCTTAACACTCACGGTTCCCCATCACAATAACCTATTCTTTTCTATTCTTTAACACTCCTTAATTCTTTAATGCTTATTCTTCCTTTCTCTTTATTCTTAGAGTGTTTTATTCTTTATTCTTCATTCTTCATTCTTTATTGTTTATTGTTTATTCTTTCTTAAGTTTCTACACATACACAATTATATGCATATGGATGGCTCATGCTTAAAATTTCTTACTTAAATGCACTTATGAAATGCACATATGCAATGTTGCATAAAAGTAAGGTTCCTACTCAAGCTTATACTTCTCTTAGGCATTTCATCAAACAATACTTATGCATAAACAAACCTTACTTAAGTATCATTCAATTTGTTTCTCAACCATCCAAAAATGAGAGAAAGTCTCTCTTATAGCATCACCATACCTACACGGCAAACACACTCCCAAAAATTTCTCCAATTCTTCCAATTTCAACCCATCATCAAACCATCACATACACTTCTCATATTCAAATATATCCAACAACAAGCATAATTCATCATCAATCTCATCTCAATTTCTCAAGAATCATAACATATGCATACTTAAAAGAAATCTCTACTCACTTGAATTCTTAAACTTTAACTTGAGTTGGATTTTGAGTGGAATTTACTTACCTTATGCTTGAGTAGTCTCTCCTAAGCTCTCTACTCTTGTTGGATTCAAATCTTCTCTTAACCCTAAGCATAAACTTCATAAGAACTTAACTTTTACACAAAGAAATCATAGATAAAGAGCATGAATTCTTACCTTTTGAAGTCTAGAATCAAAACCCTATTAAAAATCACTCAAAAGCCTTCAAAATCCTGGGAGGAGTGAATGAAAATTTGAGAGAAAATGGAGGAGTAGTGTGGCGGTGGAATGAAGGAAATAAGGTTTACAAACCCTAATCATCTTATTTTATAAACTCACTTTCCCATTTTGCCCTTACACTTTTGTGAAAATTCCATCCTTGTCCCTTAGTCAATTATCATAATGCCCTCATTTTTATTGTATTCTTTATGAAATTCTACCTCTTTTCACTCCCCACTTTTTCAACTAATTTTGAGTGAAACGACCATTTTACCCTTAATGCACGTTTAAGGCATTTTCTTCATATTCTCTTAAAATAATTTTAATAAAAATTAACTAAGGGCTATAAAACATAATTTAAATCATGTACCTCAATGTTGGGCGTTACATGAATAGGATAGAAGATAATACTACACACATAATCACAAAATTTTCAAAAACCCCCGGGAAGGAGATAGTAGCCATAGAAAATTCAACTTCTAATTCGACACCTCTTTATTCACAAAAATATTTTAAACCCTTTTTTGAACCCTTTGACATTCCAATAGAAGAAATAATAAAATTCAATAATCATAACACTATTTTAGAAACTATTAGTAAAAAACTTAATGAATTATCACCCTCTAAATCAAACATTATTGTCCTTTCAAAATCAACCCCAATCAAAGAACAAAATTATAGGAAAAGAAAACTTTCTTATTAAAATAATAAAGATAAAAGAATAAAATGTTGGAAATGCAAACAAGAAAGACACCATGCTCTCAAGTGTCCAACTAGAAAACAAATTAAAAAATTAACATTAAAACTAAAAAATAATCCAAAATCAAAAGCATCTTATGCAATGCTACCACCTCAATAACTTATTACCCCACAATCATTAAGCTTAGTCACGATAATTCTGAAAAAGAATCCAGTAATTCATCCGCAAATATAAAAAACTCTCCAGATATTAAGAATAAATCTCTACAAAACCCTAATAATAGTGGCCCATGTAGGCCTTGCTACTATGCAATGAAATGAATAAATATGATATCAACCTCTAGACCTAAGTCAATAAATGTTATTACTAAATCAAAAGAATTTTTATTAGATATTATTGATAAAATTCAGGATGAAGATATTAAAACTTAAAGAATTAATTTTATCTGAAGAAAAACAAAAAGATGTAGATTCTTGTAATTTAAAAGATATATTAAAAAGATTTGAAAAACCCACACAAATTACTCTAAGTGACTTACAAGAAGAAATTAATATTTTGAAAATCAAATCACATAATTGCAAAAGGATAATTTCAAAATTAAGACAGATTTATTATGCTTAAAAGTCTCTAAAGAAACTATCGAACAACCATCAACCTCAAAATCAGAATTAAAAATTATTGAAGAATGATACGTGCCGAGTGCAACCAAAAATTAAATTACTCTAATCACAACTTGTAATCACAGTAAGTACAGGTCGATCCACAGAGACTAGCTAATCATATTACCCAACTTAATATCACAATAGATTAATGAAATAAAAACGGGGGTTGGGGGATTGTAACAACTGCTGTAAACTAGTACAATGCATGCATAATAATAATGGAAAATGGGCCCAAAACTTTCTTTTTATTATATGTACTAAGTCTTTTATACACAAAGAGCATTTTTTACAAAATGCCACTTTAAAAAGACAAAAACAGGGGAAACAGTGTAGCTATTGCTCCTCGCTTGCCGACGCCCCTCCGACTGCATTATCACCTAGATTCTGCATCCACAAAGGAAAATGACGGGGTGAGCACAAAATAATGCTCAGTAAGTAAACCCTCCATCTATCTATCCCCGTGAGTATTTCTCTTAATTCTTTCCTCACACTTTCTTTCTATTGTTTTCTACTAAACGCCATGGCCTCATCTTACCGGAGGTATGGCCGGATGGCGTTCACACAGCGCCATCACACTTTTCATGACTGTCGGGTGGAGTTCACACAGCACCAACCCGCTCTTAATGACTACCGAGTGGGGATCACAAAGCACCTATCCGGTTTCCATAACTATCGGGTGGAGATCACAAAGCACCTACCCGATTCTCATGACTTTCGGGTGATGATCACAAAGCATCAACCCGTTTCTAATAACTATCGGGTGACGATCACAAAGCATCTACCCGTTTCTCATAACTTTCTCATAGCACTTCTCATTCTCTCTACCCTTAGAGTAGTTACATTCACAAAGTTCTCTATTCATAGAGCAAGTGCCTACACAAAGTTTTCTACTATTTTTTAAGTCATTTTTCAATGCACAATTAATGCATATGGATGGTTCATCTCCACTAATGCACTTATGAAATACCAACATGCAATGTTACAAGAATTAAGGTTCACTACTCATACTCAAACCTCTATTAGGCATTTCATCAAACAACTCAAGTGCATAATAAAACTCTACTATAACAATGATTCTATGTCTTTCTCTAACCATCCAAAATGGGAGAAAACTCCCTCACATAGCCATAATTCCTGCCAAAGAATAGCACTTTCAAAAAGGATTTCTCAATATCCTTCAATTCCATCTCAAACTACCTCTCCAACCCACATCTCATTTCTCATAATGTAAATGTATGAACAATCACAAAGCAATAATAATCTCCATTTGAGACTCAATAACATAGCATATAACATGTATACAACATACATACATAAGTGCTATTAAAACCCTAATCAAGAAAATTCTCAAATCTCCACTTGGGTTGGGATTTACTTACCTTGTGAAGAAGAGATCTCACTAGCACTTCCTTTCTCTTGGTTTGCTTGACTTTTCTCTACCCTTAAAAAAATTCAACCAAAAGAGCTCAATATTCAAATATACACAAAATCTCACAAAACTTCACATCCAAAGCAAGAATCCTTACTTTAGGATGCCTTAGATTGATTTTCTACCCCAAATCACTCCAAAAGCCCTCTTAAAAACCTTGAACCAATGAAAGAGAAATTGAGAGGAAATAAGAAGGGAAAGTGGCAATGGAGAAGGAGAAATGAAGGGTTTGCATTGACTTAATTCCTTTTAACACACTTTATGCACAAGCCTTCCCATTTTGCCCTTACTCTTCCTTAGGAACTCCATCTATATCCTTTGATTCATTACAAACACACCCCCATAATAACATATTCTCCATGAAAAATCCTTTCAATTTACTCCCCACTTTTCCTACTAATTAGGGGTAGAAAGGTCAAATTGCCCTTAGGGAAGAAAATATCTAAAACTTAACAAACATTTTGGTTGGCACGTCGCCGCGGCGAGGAATCTTCTTTCACCGTGGCGAAACTGTCCAGCAGCTTCCCCGTGGCTATAACACCTCTTCGCCGTGGCGAAGATTATTCTTTGCCTCGGCGAAGCCTGAAACACTAAACTTCTTCTATTTTCAACCAATATCAAGGCCAGTGTTCAACATATCACTCAAAGGCCAACCAAACAATAATGAATCAACTCAAAAAGAGCAAAAGAAGAAGCATTAACTACGTACCTCAAGTGGGGCGTTACAATTCTTCCCCCCTTAAAAGAATTTCGTCCCCGAAATTCATACAAATAACTCTGGGAAGCGATTCTGCATGTCCCGTTCTACCTCCCAAGTGGCCTCTTCCACTTTGTGATTCCTCCAAAGGATCTTCACTAACGGAACACTCTTGTTCCAAAGCTCTTTAATCCTTCGATCTAGAATCTGAACTGGACATTCTTCATATACTAGATTCTCTGTTACTTCAACGTCCTCTACACTCAGGATGTGGAGGGGATCACTTACATATTTTCGTAGCATCGAGACATGGAAAACATCATGCACCCTGTCCATGCTAGGTGGTAGTGCCAATCTGTAGGCCACCTTTCCCACTCGTTGCAATACCTCAAATGGACCTATATATCTCGGTGCTAACTTCCCTCTACTCCGGCGCATTACTCGCCTGTAAGGGGAAACTTTCAAAAACACTTTGTCGCCCACTTGGAATTCTACCTCTTTCCTCTTCAAGTCGGCATAACTCTTCTGTCGATCTTGGGCTTGTTTCATTCTATTTCTGATTAACTTCACATCTTCGACCAGTTTCTGAGTCACCTTTGGCCCAAGAGCGATACTCAACTCATCTTTTTGCCTATTTCATCCCAATGTAGCGGAGACCTACATCGTCTACCATATAACGCCTCGTAAGGCGCCATTTTAATTGTAGACTGATAACTGTTGTTGTAGGCAAATTCCACTAAGGGTAACATCTCATGCCAAGATACTCGATAATCCATGCAACAGGCTCTCAACATATCTTCGAGCACCTGATTGGTTCTCTCAGTTTGGCCATCTGTCTGAGGATGATAGGCAGTATTGAATGCTAAACGGGTACCCAAATTCTTCTGTAAACTCGTCCAGAAAGCTGAAACAAATTTGGAATCTCTATCTGACACTATAGTCTTGGGCACACCATGCAATCTGACTATCTCCTTAAGGTAAATCTGAGCCAGCTGATCTGTAGTGGTACTCTCCTTTACTGGAAGGAAATTGGCTGATTTGGTTAATCTATCCACAATCACCCATATAGCATTACACCCTTTCTGTACCCTAGGGAGACCCGTGATAAAATCCATCGAAATGCTCTCCCATTTCCACTCTGGAATACTCTTGGTTGAAGCAACCTCACGGCCGTGGTGTTCTCCTTTCACTGGCCGACAAGTTAGACATTTAGCTACAAACTCTGCAATGTCTTTCTTCATACCTGACCACCAATAGCCTTTCCTTACATCTTGATACATCTTGGTTGCTCCCGGATGAGCGGTGTACGGTGTGTCATGAGCCTCTATAAGAATTTTCTGTTTCAACTCCTTATTTGGAGGAATGCACAACCGATTCCTGAAATAGAGGACACCATCTCTCACAAAGAACTCTGATGTCTTGCCCTCAAGCACTTGCTGAACTGTTTTCTGACACCACTCATTGGCCACTTGCTTTTCTTTGATTTCCTTCAGTAAAGTAAACTGTACCTCTAAACTGGCAATTCTTTCCGGAACCACTTCAATCTGTTCTTTAGACAATTCTTCTATTAACTTTTTCTACTTGGTAAGCCGGAATAAATAGGTTTTTCTACTCAAGGCATCGGCTACCACATTGGCTTTTCCCGGTTGATACTTGATCTCACATTCATAATCCTTAACCAACTCTAACCACCTTCTCTGCCTCATATTCAATTCCTTTTGAGTGAAGAAGTACTTTAAACTCTTATGGTTGGTGTAGATATTACTCTTTACACCATAAAGGTAATGCCTCCAAATCTTTAAGGCAAAGACCACGGCTGCCAACTCTAGGTCATGCGTAGGGTATCTAGTCTCGTACTCTTTCAGTTGACAAGAAGCATAAGCTATGACCCTACCTAACTGTATCAGCACAGCGCCAAGTCCTTGCAGAGAGGCATCTGTATAGATGTCATACTCTACACCCTCCTGTGGTAACACTAATACAGGAGCTGTTGTTAACCTTCTCTTCAACTCTTGGAAGCTTTCTTTAGATGCTGTTGACCAGACAAAAGGAGTTTTCTGTTTGGTAAGAGCTGTTAATGGTTTAGCCAATTGGGCGAATCCCGCTACGAAACGCCGGTAGTAACCTGCTAAGCCCAAGAAACTCCTGATTTCTTTCACTGTTCTCAGCTTCTGCCATTCAAGGATTGCCTGCACTTTACTCGGATATACCAAAATCCCTTCCTTCGACACAGTATGGCCTAAGAATATCACCTGATCAAGCCAAAACTCACACTTAGAAAATTTAGCACACAACTTCTTTTCTCTCAGTCGCTGCAATACTAATCTCAAGTGTTCCTCATGTTCTTCCCTCGACTTAGAATAAATCAGGATGTCGTCAATGAAAACAACAATAAATTGATCCAAATACTCATGGAATACCCTGTTCATCAAGTCCATAAAAACTTCTGGGGCATTAGTCAAGCCGAAAGGCATTACTACAAATTCATAATGTCCATATCTTGTACGAAAGGCAGTTTTAGCCACATCTTGCTCAACTACTCTTACCTGATAATACCCGGACCTCAAATCAATTTTGGAGAACACTGCCGCTCCTTTCAACTGATCGAAAAGGTCGTCTATCCGGGGTAGAGGGTACTTATTCTTCACTGTAACTTTATTCAGCTCCCTATAATCAATACACATCCTTAGTGATCCATCTTTCTTCTTCACAAATAGGATTGGGGCTCCCCAAGGAGAGTGACTCGGTCGGATAAAGCCTTTATCTAGAAGCTCTTGGAGTTGCTTCTTTAATTCTTGAAGCTCAGCTGGGGCCATTCGATAAGGGGCCTTAGATATTGGTGCCATCCCTGGTGCTAGTTCGATACTAAATTCTACCTCCCTTTTTGGAGGCAAGCCCGGTAACTCTTCCGGAAACACATCTAGAAAGTCTCGAACTACCGGAACCCTGTGAATCTCTGGTTGTAGAACATCACCACTCTGCACTATATGGGCAATATATCCCGAACACCCCTTTCTCAACATCTTCATAGCTTTCATACTACTAATTAGCATGCTCAACTGATGGCCCTCTCCAAAACTAAACTTATCTCCACTATCGAGATTAAATCTCGCTTTCTTTTTTCGATAGTCAATCTCTACTCCATATCTCCCTAGGAAATCCATGCCCAATATCACATCAAAGTCGAGCATATCAAAAACTATTAAATCAACTGTTAACTCTCTACCCTGGATCACCATGGACTCTCCCGACAACATCTCTTGCGTCAGAACACTAACCCCATCGGGTAACTCTATCTTAATAAGGGTTGAGTCACTCTAATAGGCCTCAAACCTAATCTCTCAGTCATCCTATACAATATAAACGAATGAGTGGCTCCTGAATCAATTAAAGCATATAAAGGAACTGAATGAAATAATAACTGACCAGTAACGGCTGATGGACTGGCCTCTGCTTCACCTTGTGCCACAGTAAACACTCTGGCATTCGTAGTACCTCCTGAACTCTGGGCGGGTGGTGGAAGAGGAGCTTTACAATCTCTCATCATGTGCCCTGGCTATCGGCACCTATAACACACTCTCTGGTCCCTCAGACATTCTCCGGGGTGATTCTTCCCGCATTTAGGGCAAAGAGGATACCCTTTTGTCCGGGGCCGTTTATTCTTCCACTCCCTCTTATTCTGTCTATACTAAAACTTCTTCTTCTGATTCTTCATTTCTTTACCTCTTACACTTTCTTGTTTCTCTCTCTGTGGGGCGGTAGGTGGCTCACGCGGTCCTCCTGTCGAGGATCCGACTGGGGAAATCTTATTCTCAAAAATCTCCGCCTTCATTGCCCGCCTCAAAGCCTCACTATAATTTCGAGGAGGATTAGAACTTGTCATTATATCCCGGGCTATCTCCGCGTCCAACCCATGCACAAACTTATCCCTTCTCAATGCCAGAGTACTAACTATTCCGGGTGCAAACCTTGCAAGAGAATTAAATTTCACCGAGTACTCCTTCACTGACTAGACCCTTGTCAGAGCCGATAAATTCTTGGACCTTCTCATGAACTTGGTCCTCTGTTCTATACTCGGCCTCAAACTCTTGCCTGAACCCTTCCCAAGTCATCGTTGCCACATCATGAGTTTCTTCCATTAATTCCCACCAAATTCGGGCATCACCCCTAAACAAGAAACTTGCATACCGGATCTTCTCCCGATCTGTCATGGGAAGTAAACCTGTGGCTCGTTTTACGGACCCAAACCACTCTTCTGCTATTACTGGATCCGTAGTACCCTTAAACTCTGAGGGTTGATGTTAACTGGAAAGACCGTAAATCGGTTCTACTCTATTCTGTACTGGGAAAGGTACCGGTTGTCCTCTTTTGATATTCGCAACTGGTGGTACCTGTACGGGGGTTTCAAATCTCCCTTGGGTTTCTGCCATGACTTGCTGTATAATTCCCCGAATTCTAGCTTCATCCAAGGGAGGGGGCGTAGACTCTGGTGGGTTAGAAGGTTCCCCTTCATTCACCACACCCTTACCACGTTTTCGGTAACTACGCCTCATCTACAAAATAATCACACCAATCAACTCGAGAAACAATTACTATAAGGAAAGAATTAACTCACATAGTCGGTTTTAGGACGTCGTGGCGATGAGAATAGTACACTGTTCAATCCCAAAATCTTTGCTCTGATACCAAAAATGTAACAACTGCTGTAAACTAGTACAGTGCATGCATAATAATAATGGAAAATGGGCCCAAAACTTTCTTTTTATTATATGTACTAAGTCTTTTATACACAAAGAGCATTTTTTACAAAATGCCACTTTAAAAAGACAAAAACAGGGGAAACAGTGTAGCTATTGCTCCTCGCTTGCCGACGCCCCTCCAACTGCATTATCACCTAGATCCTGCATCCACAAAGGAAAATGACGGGGTGAGCACAAAATAATGCTCAGTAAGTAAACCCTCCATCTATCTATCCCCGTGAGTGTTTCTCTTAATTCTTTCCTCACACTTTCTATCTATTGTTTTCTACTAAACGCCATGGCCTCATCTTACCGGAGGTACAGCCGGATGGCGTTCAAACAGCGCCATCACACTTTTCATGACTGTCGGGTGGAGTTCACACAGCACCAACCCGTTCTTAATGACTACCGAGTGGGGATCACAAAACACCTATCCGGTTTCCATAACTATCGAGTGGAGATCACAAAGCACCTACCCGATTCTCATGACTTTCGGGTGATGATCACAAAGTATCAACCCGTTTCTAATAACTATCGGGTGACGATCACAAAGCATCTACCCGTTTCTCATAACTTTCTCATAGCACTTCTCATTCTCTCTACCCTTAGAGTAGTTGCATTCACAAAGTTCTCTACTCATAGAGCAAGTGCCTACACAAAGTTTTCTACTCTTTTTTAAGTCATTTCTCAATGCACAATTAATGCATATGGATGGTTCATCTCCACTAATGCACTTATGAAATACCAACATGCAATGTTACAAGAATTAAGGTTCACTACTCATACTCAAACCTCTATTAGGCATTTCATCAAACAACTCAAGTGCATAATAAAACTCTACTATAACAATGATTCTATGTCTTTCTCTAACCATCCAAAATGGGAGAAAACTCCCTCACATAGCCATAATTCCTGCCAAAGAATAGTACTTCCAAAAAGGATTTCTCAATATCCTTCAATTCCATCTCAAACTACCTCTCCAACCCACATCTCATTTCTCATAATGTAAATGTATGAACAATCACAAAGCAATAATAATCTCCATTTGAGACTCAATAACATAGCATATAACATGTATACAACATACATACATAAGTGCTATTAAAACCCTAATCAAGAAAATTCTCAAATCTCCACTTGGGTTGGGATTTACTTACCTTGTGAAGAAGAGATCTCACTAGCACTTCCTTTCTCTTGGTTTGCTTGACTTTTCTCTACCCTTAAAACAATTCAACCAAAAGAGCTCAATATTCAAATATACACAAAATCTCACAAAACTTCACATCCAAAGCAAGAATCCTTACCTTAGGATGCCTTAGATTGATTTTCTACCCCAAATCACTCCAAAAGCCCTCTTAAAAACCTTGAACAAATGAAAGAGAAATTGAGAGGAAATAAGAAGGGAAAGTGGCGATGGAGAAGGAGAAATGAAGGGTTTGCATTGACTTAATTCCTTTTAACACACTTTATGCACAAGCCTTCCCATTTTGCCCTTACTCTTCCTTATGAACTCCATCTATATCCTTTGATTCATTACAAACACACCCCCATAATAACATATTCTCCATGAAAAATCCTTTCAATTTACTCCCCACTTTTCCTACTAATTAGGGGTAGAAAGGTCAAATTGCCCTTAGGGAAGAAAATATCTAAAACTTAACAAACATTTTGGTTGGCACGTCGCCGCGGCGAGGAATCTTCTTTCGCCGTGGCGAAACTGTCCAGCAACTTCCTCGTGGCTACAACACCTTTTCGCCGCGGCGAAGATTATTCTTCGCCCTGGCGAAGCCTGAAACACTAAACTTCTTCTATTTTCAACCAATATCAAGGCCAGTGTTCAACATATCACTCAAAGGCCAACCAAACAATAATGAATCAACTCAAAAAGAGCAAAAGAAGAAGCATTAACTACGTACCTCAAGTGGGGCGTTACAGGGATTTACTTTGTAAATTAATTGACACAAGAGTAATTACTATTAATAGGAATTAAGTAAAGAGAATTTAATAAAAAAAATGATTTCGACTCAAGGAAATTACCCACGGTTGCAAACTGATCACTAACTTCTAATATATATTATTCTTTAATTGAATATTTAACCAAAGATTATCAAGAAGCCAGACAATCTTTGTCTTCCCTAAGTTCATTAATCTGAGCCCAACACACAAATTAATTTTTATCAATAAACCACTTGGTATTACGCAATCCTTATGAATTTACTGATAACATTACGAATTAGGAAGTAGTTAAAGATGAATAATAATCGAACAAGCGTTAGATTATTTAATTGATTCCATGTTTCTTTTAAACAATCAACAAAAGCTTGGATCACAGTTGTTTTGCTTTATTACTACTCTAACCGAATATTATAACAATTACGGATTACAAATTTAGTTTAGCAATCAATCACACGATCAATCAATGAACATGCCTCTTTAATCAATTAAATCATGCAACTATAATAAGTAAAATAAAGAAACATAGATATACGAATAGAAGAATAACTAAGATTAAGAACAAAGTCTCACAATTATGCTAACCGGATTGGTGTTTCCTTGAATCGAACAAAAGAATTTAGCCTGACATGATGAGATGAAAGGCACAAAGAAAAGGAAAAATAAAATTGAGTTTTGTCTCCAACCTCTCAAACCCTAGCAGCCCCAAAGTTCTATTTTATATCCCAAAGAAACGTATAAAATTTCCTTTAAAAGCCAACTCCTAAAATTAAGGCAAATAACTAAACCCTTTTAGGAAAACACTTCTTTCTCTCTCTTCAAACCTGCCCTTAATTTGTGTAAGTGAAATTCCAGCTCATACACACGAATTTCCAGCCCTCCAGACTTGTATTGAACTCCCTCTTGAAGTTGGACCAAATCAATATACGAGCCATACAAAAATAATCCAAATCGGCTAAGGATTAAAGCTCCTGGGCTGAAGCCATAAATTTCAGGACAGTTTTGGACAGGACAACGAGCTTTGTTGACTTCGTCCCCTTCATAAGAATTATAGTTCAGGATGTGTAATTCAATTTTTTCTTTTGAATCGTCTTATTTGAGTGCCAGAAACTCCAGTTATGCCCTTTTAAAGCTCCAGTGGTCGGACAGAAATCCTACTCCAATTAGGATTCGATTTCAGTTTTCAGCTCTGACTTTACACCAACAATTGGAGGCCCAAACGAAGTCGTATCTGGACGTGCCACACCAATTTAGAAAGATTAAGATGTCTACTTTAACTTCAAAGATGGTCCAAAAACCAAACTATAACTCTAAGTCCATCAAAAATCTGCAAACAGCCCAAAACATCTAAAAGTAAAAATGCTGGAAACTTCTGGTTTTAAGTATATTTTACTAACTCTTAACCACAAATGTCTTATACATAAAAATCATCACAAATAGGCACCATAAGATATTAAACATGCCAAATAAACTAAATGCAAGGATAATAAAAATATAAATTTATAAGTCTATCAAAGAAACTGAAGAATAATTTATTAATGAAATCTCTAGAATTCAATTTCAAAAATGGCATGTTTATATTAGGATTAATATTAATCATGAACTAGGTATTATCACTCAAGCCTTAAGTAGACGTAGGAGCTGATCAAAATTGTATGAGAGAAGGATTAATTCCAACAAAATATTATGAAAAAACAAAAGAAAGATTACATGGAGCTAATGGTCAACAATTAAACATTAATTATAAATTATCTAATGCTCATGTATGTATACAAAACTTTTGTATTAAAAATACTTTTATTCTAGCAAAAGATTTAGATCAAGATGTTATATTAGGTACCCCTTTATTACTCAAATTTACCCTTTTACAATTAATAATAAAGGAATCACTACAAATATTTTAGGATAGGAAGTAACATTTGAATTTGTTAATCCTCCATTAGTAAAAGATACTAATAATTTAAAAAACTTATCAATATCGAAAATAAATCTTATTAATAATAAGAAAAGACAAATTAATGTTTTAAAAGAAGAACTAAAAAAAGAATAAAACAACAATTAGAGACTCCAAAAATTCAAGAAATTATTAAAAATATAGAAAAACGATTTTCACATGACATATGCTCAACAATTCCAAATGCCTTTTGGAATAGAAAACAACACGTAGTTTGTCTTCTTTATGTCAAGAATTTTGATGAAAAAAATATACCAACAAAAGCTAGACCCATACAAATGAATAAGGAATTACTTGAGCACTATCATAAAGAAATCAAAGATTTACAAAATAAAAAATTAATTAGACCCAGTAAATCTCCATGGAGTTGTTCTGCGTTTTATGTCAATGATGCAGCAGAAAAAGAAAGAGGAGTCCCAAGATTAGTAATCAATTATAAACCATTAAATAAGTTATTACAATGGATTAGACATCCAATGCCTAACAAAAAATATTTAATTAATAGATTATATAATGCTACAAGATTTTCAAATTTTGATATGAAATCAAGATTTTGGTAAGTCCCAATAGATGAATTAGATAGATACAAAATGACATTTAATGTTCCTTTTGGCCAATATGAGTGGAATGTTATACCTATCAAATTAAAAAATGCACCTTCAGAATATCAAAACATTATGAATGATATATTTAATCCCTCTATACACTTTACAATAGTATATATTGATGATGTCTTAGTTTGTTCAGAATCAATAGATCAACATTTAAAACATTTAAAAATATTTGAAGAAATTATTAAAAGAAATGGATTAGTTGTTTCAGCCGCAAAAATGAAATTATTTTAAACAAAAATTAGATTTTTAGGTCATGAAATTTATAAAGGAACTATTAAACCAATTGATAGGTCAATAGAATTTGCAAATAATTTTCCTGATGAATTAAGGGACAAAACTCAATTACAAAGATTTTTAGGATGTCTAAATTATGTAGCAGATTTTTTCCAAGACCTTAGAAAATTATGTGAATCGTTATATCAAAGACTTAGGAAAAATCCTCCTGCATGGTCTGATTCTCATACTCAAATAGTTAGAGAAATTAAATTTCTTCCTTGCCTTAGTATATTAGATCCATCAGCCTACCCTATTATAGAAACTGATGCCTTTGATATAGGTTATGGTGGGATACTAAAGCAAAGAATAGATAGTAAAGAGAGTCTAGTTAGGTACCATTCTGGAGTCTGGCTCGGTGCCCAAAAAAACTACTCAACTATAAAAAAAAGAAGTTTTATCAATTGTTTTATGCATCACAAAATTTCAAGATGATTTAATTAATAAAAGATTTTTAATCCGAATAGATTCTTCTACATCAAAATTTATTTTTGAAAAAGATGTAAAAAATTTAGTTTCAAAACAGATTTTCACCAGATGGCAAGCAATACTTTCCTATTTGATTTTGAAATTGAACATATCAAAGGACATAATAATTCATTACGTGATTTTCTTTCCTATGAATTCTTACAGGGAAAGAAAAAAGCTAAGTGAAGAGAGAAAGAGAGAAAAGAAATTTGAGTGATTGAGTGAAAGATGGGCACTCCCATCAAACACAATAATTCTCATGAAGAAAAAATATTAACCATTTTTCAAAAATCAAAAAATCTTTTTACTACTATACAAAATCGTCATCTTTCCCAAAAAAAAAAATA
Source organism: Pistacia integerrima (assembly GCA_026225825.1). Classification (NCBI taxonomy): domain Eukaryota; kingdom Viridiplantae; phylum Streptophyta; class Magnoliopsida; order Sapindales; family Anacardiaceae; genus Pistacia; species Pistacia integerrima. Next base: position 14,042,818 of record CM047737.1, on the reverse strand, counting down.
ATCATAGAAAATTTCTAAAAAATATTCTTTCAAATGATATTTGGCGAAGAATTCTTTTTTATTCCCATATTAATGATTTTACGGAATTAAATAAGTATACTAAAAATCCAACACCAATGCAATTAGTTGAAGCCTTACCCCTTTCTTCAAAAGCTGTTAACAAAATTATTCTTGAAACCAAAATCCATGGCAAAAAAGTCCTTATGAAATATGAGCAAGAAAAACCACAAGAGCCATTTAGTAATTGGATTTCCAATTTTTTTAACAATAAATTTTCAGCATCATCATTCGGAAACAATAATTATATTAATCAATTAGCCATAGCTGAAGAAGCTGTTGACTTAGTAGAAGCCAAAGATGATGAAAATGATATATTAAATTCTCAAGATGAATCTCAGGTTCCAGACTCTTCTAAAAGATCAGAAGACAATGATTCAGACAATTTTCTTTCAGATAATTTTCAAGTTTCTTAAGGTGAAGATTATTAAGGCATGACTCGACATCAACTTTATTATGTGTTCATTACTTTCGGTGGATATCAAGATTTTCAAGATTCTCCTTATCAACAAGATAATTTTGTCGGCCAATATCAAGACAAGTTCTCAATAATTCAAGACACATATTCAAGACAGCTCATCAACTTATCAACTACTTTATATTGCAAAAATGAAGACGGATTCAAATGTATTTGAAATCCGCTCCTTGGTAGTATAAATATGTATCACTTAGAATGCAAGAGAGAATGAAAGAACGAGAGAGTAAAAATTTATAGTGTCCTTTGAAAAACACTTTGTAAAAATCATCAAGCAATAAATGTTTCTTCATCAAATTCCTACTTGTAAGTTATCATTCATTATTTATTTTCTTTTCACATTTATTACTTTATTTCATTTCTTTACACCTTTATATTTACAATAACATTTACCATTCATTTTCAATACCTGATTTTTATTACATCCTTCAATTTTTTAAGATCTTGCTTTATATGGTATCAGAGCCAAGTGTCATTAGAAGTGAGGAATTAGGAATCAAAAACTTCAAAATTTAACTACCATTACCGTAGTTACTATAGCAAAATATTGTTCAAACGATTTGTAGTCCATATATATATATATGGACTACAAATCGTATGGGACCTGACGAGGTCCAATAACATTCTAAATATGTCACGACCCAAGGCTTTGGCCCAATTCTGATTGAGCCCACCCTTAGAATATCTTGTGAATTGCCTACTCTATAAGTTGGGTCATCCCACGAGTTAAGCTGAACTGTGTCCAGTCCATTTGCCCACAACAGTCCATAATTAGGATTAGAACCCTAGTCAATTTCCTTTTTTGATACCTAAAGAGGAAATCCTGAACCGATAAAAGGAGAACTCTCACACCAAGTAGGATTCATAGTCCTACTAGGAATCAGACCCCTTGGGTTCACTATATAAACAGATGCAAACCCTTTCAATAGGCATTCAGAAATACCCCTAAGTTCCAGTATTCTTTCTCCCAAGCTCTTTGCATATTCCGACGACATCCCTACGTTACTAAAGCCCCCCTCAACCGCAAAGGCACCTTCCGCAAGTCCATCAAGATTGTTAGTGGCTCGCATCATGATAAGTGCTTGAAAATATACTTATACTTAGTGGTTTGTAGGTATCATTTGTGGGAAATTAGGATTAATTCGCATGAATTAACTTAATTGTTTCATAAACGCACTTTTCGGGATCACAGGTATTTTTGTTGTGTTTTCAAGGAATAAGGCTCAAAAATAATATTCAGATGAGAGAGGATGTTGGCAAGAGAATTTTTTACGACTGGAAACAAACGGATCGAGAATCGGAGTTGAATTGAAGAAGTTATGGAAGTTGAAGTAAAGAGAAGATTCTAGATTACGTTTCAGCTTGAGCATGCCTCGGTATTTTGAGAATATATTGAGCTATAGAACTCAGATTAAGATGATTCATGGACTTTTGGAAATCTAATTCAAAGGGATACATTTCATATGTTTACCACTTTTCCAAATTTCATCGTTATCGAGTTCAAAAATCACCATCTCTGAAGAACAATGGAATGAAGCGGGAAGAAGACCAGTAGCTACTGTGCCGTGGCACACTTTTTCCAGTAGCTACTATGCCACAGCACCATGCCAGGAGATAGTACAAAAGTTAAAAATTGATTATCTGATTTTAGGTAGGAGAATAGGGTTAAGAGTCCTAAACCAACTAGAATTAAGGAAAACAAAACCCTAACCCTTGTGGGATATAAATAGAAGTCTTTTAGCATTATTTTGGGGGAATTCTTTTAGAGATAAAAAGGATAGAACAAAGATATTCAAGAACTGAAGAAAAAGGGAGATTAAAGAAGGCTTGGAGAAGAAGAATTGGAGGAGATCATCATCAACTTCATTAATCCAACCAAGTTTCACTAAGTTTTTCTTCTTCTTTGTTATTATTATTTGTTATGAATAATACAATAATGTTCTCATATTTATTCATGAAGAACTAATTCTTTTGTGATTGAGGGTGATTTCAAAACCCTATACATGTCTTGTGATTAATAAAATCTGCATCTTTTTATCTTTTGATCCCTTTTGGTTATGTGATTATTTCTCTATGAATAGGGTTTAGATAGATCGTCTTAATTGTTTAAGTGCGCAATTAAATAGTTAGGATTAATTTATTAATGCCAATTTAGGTTGTTTAGTACGGAATCTCTTTATTAACGTAAATAACTAGTGCTAAAGTGTATGCCTGCATACATAGGGGGTAATCACTCAAGATAACTAAACCGACCATATGAGTTTAGCCTTGATTCAATAGGTCTCTCACAACTTAATGCTTTTATTACTTTGAATCTAGAGATCGTATCCTAGGTTATCTAATAAATAGGGAATTGGGTTATGACCGTGTCTAATCCAACGACTCAGTAAAGAGAGATAGAACTTATCAACGTTTGGCATTTTCTGAGCTGATGTGATTAAGAGGGTAAAAAGTTAAAGAGTGCTTTTATTATATGTAATTCATGTCCAGTGGTGGCGAATAAACCTTCAATCTAGTTTCTCTTATTTATCTCTTTCGTGATTGTTTCATTGTTTTACTTTGTTTAATTTTAGCTTGATAGTTTTTGTTGAGTTTTTATAATTTATGGCAAACCCGTTTGAAGTAGATTATCAATTGAGTTCACAAATCCTCTGCGGGAAAGACCCTTACTTGCCCTTTGCTACTACATGACTTTGCATTAGAATTTAGTGAGGTAAAATTAGGTGTTGCATTTGCAAGCATCACATCACAAGATTCTGTCTTCTCAAGTTTAATTATAAATTTTATTGTTTACAATTTGGCGCCCACCGTGAGGCCCTAACAATTTTTTGGTTCAAAACAACCTATTGAAGCTACTCTTCCTCCCCATTCAGCTATCATGACCAATGATACAAAGACTTCGGCGTCCGATGTCGTGGCATAGATATCAGGCTTTGGAGGCTCAGAATACTGCCATCCGTGCAAAGAATCAAGCACTCCAAGATAAGGTAACCAAGTTTTATTCTTTAGATTAGTCTCTTAACCTACATCATGCATCTTCCTCTCAACATCCCATTCAACCTAGACAGCTATTCCTGACCCCAGATAATGGAGTTACCACCGACCACCCTCATACTGCAGCCCCAACAACAACCATATTAATGGCCACGCCGAACCGATCAAGCACCACTCTACCTGTCACCCATTGGCCTCCAAGACACTTACATAAGCCACCTTACCCCACCTGTTGAGCACCACCTTTGTCCACCAAATACATCCCATGAACCTAGAGACTGACTTAGCCTAGCAAGGCTTCCCACATGGCTCAACGATCATGTCAATCCCAGAGTGTTTCCCCAATTCCTAAACAACTTATACGCACCTGTAACCACACCCCTTGAACAAACTCTAACCAAGCGGCTAGCCAAGATGGAAGCCATGATCTAGCGTATCCCACGCATGCCAGCTATTAGAGTAGGTGCCTTAGAGCCAATTAATTATTATGGAATTGACTCTCTGAAATAATGTTTATTAATCAATAAAAGACAATTTTCTTCTATATCACGTAAATCATAATTGTGTGTATTGATATATGTCCTTAGGATGGTAGAACCATGACGAAGATATCAAGTGTTTCAAATATTGATAGTGAGAACCCTATGATCACATATGGTGGCCATTCCAGAAATGTCCATAGCCCTAGTATTATTCTGACCAAGGACACAGATAATATGGTAAGGCTATCATAGTGTTGAACGGCCTTGTCGAAAGACAATGACTGATCTCACTTGCCAAGGTTGTTTGCCAACAACCTGGATCGACACATGGGTGCTTGCTGTAGGCAAGTTCACTAGACAAACCCACCAGAGGATTCCATATGGATGGTAACCCCAGTGTCTATGGAATAAATCTTCTAACGAATAGTGGTACATGTTATCCTTAGACTTGAGATCACCAGAGTGCCTTATGGTGTAGTTTGACACTAGCCCAACGTAGTTATATTCATAGCTATCAATACGGTAGTGATTGGCTCCATTGAGAAGTGTATCAAGACTATGGTGGATTGACAAATGATTCATCACTCCTGGGCATGGGAGAAGTTATCTCACGGCGCAATTCAGTGAATGGCAATGACACTAAAGTTGTGGCCACAATGGGATTGAGTTGTTGCTCAATCCAATTTATTATTCCGGTCATTAGTCTAGTAACTGAATACAAAGATATCGAAGATAACTGAGGTTGACACTATTTCTATACCTCAGCCTCAATGAGATAACAGATGATGAAAGGATCGGATTGCACGGTAACATATCATTGATAGGCAAGTTGTTTTGCTGAATCTGAATCTATCGGGTGGCCTGTTGGAGTAGGTGCCTAGAGCCAAGTAATTATTGTGGAATTGACTCTTTGTGATAATGTTTATTAATAAAGGCATTATCTATTATATCATGTAAACCATAGTTGTATGTATTGATATATGCCTTTAGAATGGTAGAACCGTGACGAAGGTCAAGTGTTTCAAATCTTGATAGTGAGAACCCTATAAGCACATATGGTGGCCATTCTAGAAACATCCGTAGCCCTAGTATTAATCTGACCAAGGGTGCAGATAATACGATAAGGCTATCATAGTGTTGAATGACCTTGTTGAGAGGTAGTGATAGATCTCACTTGTTAAGGTTGTTTGCTGACAACCTGGTGCAACACATGGGTGCTTGTTGTAGGCAAGTTCACTCGACTGACCCACCAGAGGATTCCATACAGATGGTAACCCAATGTCTATAAAACAAATCCTTTAATGAATGGTGATGCATGTGATCCTTAGACTTAAGACCACCGGAGCACCTTGTGCACTGATCCGTGTAGTTTGACACTAGCCCAACGTAGTCCTATTCAGAGCTGTCAATACGGTAGTGATTGGCTGCATCGAGGAGTGTATCAAGACTATGGTGGATCGATAGAGGATTCATCACTCCTGGGTATGGGAGAAATTATCTGACGGTGCAATTCAGTTAATGACAATGATAATAAATCTATGATCATAGTGGGATTGAGTTGTTGCTCAATCCAATTCATTATTCCAATCATTGGTCCAATAATTGAATACAAATATATCGAGAGTAACTGAGGTTGACCCTTTTTTTGTGCCACAGTCTCGATGAGATAACAAATGATGAAAGGATTTGATTGTACGGTAACCATATCATTGACAGGTAGCTGCTTCGCTGAATCTGAATCTATTGGGTGGCCATGATGCTTTGCTAAGGGCCAATCTTGGTCTGTGTGTAGTGAGATGATTAATTGGTGTTAATCGCAATGTTGTACACTGCCGATATGATGAGGAGCCTACGAGTCACACACATACAAGATAATTTAAGAATCAGTTTGTGCAAGGGGTGTTTTCGTCTTTTAGGGCAAAAGGGTATTTTGGTAATCTCACAGTGCAATTAAATTTGCTGAAATTGTTGCCTATATTTAATTTAATATTAAAATTAAATAAGTGAGATTATATTTAAATATATGTACACATATATGTACATATATTTAAATGGATTATTATTATTAATTAAATGTTAATATATTTCTATAAATACATTAATTGAGTTTAATTGAAAATAATAATAATTATAATTAAAATATCATGATTGGGAGTGTTTGGACATAGGGGTTGTTTGAGTTGAAGCCCAAGCCTATACCTTAATGGAACAGGGTTTTATGAGCACTATATAAGTGCAAGGTTTTGTGATTTTCGAATGACAATTAATTATTTTCACTTGCATGAAAAATGAAAACACACAGCCCATACTCTCCATCTCACGCCAGCCTTGTTCTTGATTGAATCAAATTTCTTGATTCTTGAGTTTGATTCTTGAAGCTAAAGAGGATCTAGCAAATCCCTCTTTAGCTCTTCGGGTTATCTTCGTGTGGACTACCGCTGGTTCGATTCTACTCTTGGATCGGTAGTGATCTCAGTCAAAGACAAGTTTGAAGGAGCCTCTAAACGTGCGTATGAACTCTTAACTCTAATCTGATTGTTCATATTACTACAAATTTTGATTTAACATATAAACTGTATAATTTGTGCCCTAATCTTGGCTTAAATGGATTCGATCTATGCTCTAAAATTTTTATTTCCGCTGCCATAAGCTTGATCGTTTCCTAACAATGGTATCAGAGCCTAGGGTACCAGATTATACAGTTTAATGTATGGTTGATTACATGTATTTGATTGATAACATGTTGCCTTGTTGAATCTATATAAAATCTGCCTTGAAAGCACGTTTTAAGAAATCAATGTACTTGATTAATTTAATTTGTTGATGATCTCCAACATTGGTAAATGGGATATGGATTTTTGTTGAGATCAGAAGTTTTGATTGATTGCAAAATCTGGTTGGCATTTTATTTGCTACTGGATTGAACTGATATGTTACAGATCAGTGTAAGTTCGCCGCAGCGATCGTTGTTTGGCATACTTGTTGGTTGGAAATCAGCACTTTTCGCGGCTATATAACCTATCGCCGCGGCGATCATCCTTAGCACAATCGCTGATTAATATCAACACTCGTCGCGGCGATCGTAGTCGAAGGTACACGGGTGATCAGCGCTCACTGCGATGATACCCATCGCACCTGATATAACCCATCGCCGCAACGATATAACCCATCGCCGCAACGATATAACGTGGTGCATGTATGCGACGATACCCAGTGCACGCTGCGGCAATATAATCCATCGCCGCAGCGAGCGTACTTTCAAGTGTGCAGGGGCCAAAGTGAAAAGTTTCAAAACCTTTTGGACCAAATTGTAGATCTGCAAATTGTCAAGAGGTAATTAATAATTCACCCACCCAATTCAAAAATTTATTGTTTTTGAATGTATGCAATGTACTTGTTTGAATATTGCATGGTGCCTGTTACATGAGCCTTAAGACTTATGGTGAATGTTTTAAAATATTTTTGGGTATGTATGGTTGTAAATATTTAAAATAGGGCCTTCGTGTCTTGCCTTTCTGTTAGAGTAGATGCCCTAGAGCCAATCAATTATTGTGGAATTGACTCTTTGTAATAATGTTCATTAATCAATAAAAGGCATCTTATTCTATATCGCGTAAATCATTATTATTGCAATATGTATTGATATATGTCCTTAGAATGGTAGAACCGTGACGAGGATATCAAGTATTTCAAATCTTGATAGTGAGAACCCTATGAGCACATATGGTGGCCATTCTAGAAACGTCCAAGTAGCCCCAGATTATTCCAAGTAAGGGCTCAATATAATATGGTAAGGCTATCATAGTGTTGAACGACTCGTCGAAAGACAAAGGTTGCCCGATCTCACTTGTCAAGGTTGTTTGATGACAACCTGGTGCAACACATGGGTGCTTGCTGTAGGCGATTACACCGCAACAAGTTCACTGGACTGACCCACCAGAGGATTCCATATGGATGGTAACCCCAGTGTCTATGGAACAAATCCTCTAACGAATGGTGGTGCATGTGATCCTTAGACTTGAGATCACCGGAGTGCCTTGTGCACCGATTGGTGTAGTTTGACACTAGCCTAACGCAGCTTTTCGTAGTCTCCAATACGGTGGTGATTGGCTGCATCAAGGAGTGTATCAAGACTATGGTGGATTGATAGAGGATTCATCACTCCCGGGTATAGGAGAAAGTTATCTCACGACGTAATTCAGTATATGGCAATGACACTAAAACCGTAACCAGTTGGGATTGAGTTGTTGCTCATCCGCTTTATAATACGGTCATTGGTCCGGGCCGAATAAATAATATCGAGTGACCGAAGGTTGACACTATTTATATGCCTTCGCTCGTCCGAGATAACGTATGATGAAAGGATCAATTGCCACGGTAACCATATCGTGTGGAGGTAGCTACTTTGTTTGAATCCGAATCTATTGGGTGGCCATGATGCCTTGCTAGGGGCAATCTTGGTTTGTGTATTAGTGAGACGATTAATTGGTGTTAATCGCGATACTATACACCGCCAATATGATGAGGGAGCCTATGGGTCACACACATAGAAGATAATTTAAGATCCAAGAAGAAAGAAGAGCGTTTTCGTCTTTTTAAGGCGAAAGAAAGGGTATTTTTGGTAATTTCACGGGTGCAATTAAATTTGCTAAGGTCGTAGCCTTTATTTAATTTGTTAGAAAAATTAAATAAGTGAAATTACGTTTAAATGTGTGTTCGCACATATTTAAATATATTATCATTATTGTTAAATGTTAATATATGTATTTAAATATATATATTAATTGATTTTAATTGAGATAATGATAGAAAATAAAATAAATCAAATTGGGAGTGTTTGGCAACATGAGGCGTTTGGGTTGGAGCCTGTAACAACTGCTGAAAACTAGTACAATGCATGCATAATTACAATATAAAATTGGGCCCCAAAATTTTCTTTTCATTATAATCCATATGTCTTTTATACACAAAGAGTACTGTTTACAAAAAAATCCATTTTAAAAGACAAAACAGGGGAAACAGTGTAGCTATTCTCTTCGCTTGCCGACGCCCCTCCGACTGCATCATCACCTAGATCCTGCATCCACAAAGGAAAATAACGGGGTGAGCACAAAATAATGCTCAGTAAGTAAAACCCTCTATTAGTCTGTCCCCGTATGTACAACTCTTAATTCTTTCCTTATGCTATTTCTGATTCTATTTCTGTTTCTAACATCATCATGGCCTCATCTTACCGGAGGTACGGCCGGATGGCATTCACACAGCACCATCTCACTCTCCATGACTATCGGGTGGAATTCACACAGTACCATCCCGTTCTTAGTGACTATCGAGTGGGGATCACAAAGCACCAACTCGGTTTTCCCAACTATCGGGTGGAGATCACCTAGCACCTACCCGTTTCTCATGACTCTTGGGTAACGATCACCAAGCATTAACCCGTCTCTAGTCACTATCGGGTGATGGTCACAAAGCATCAACCCACTTCTACTAAATGTCGGATGATGATCACAAAGCATCAACCTACATATCTCTTAACTAACCGGGTAGTGGTCACAAAGCATCTACCCATTTCTTCTACTCATCGGGTGACGATCACAAAGCATCGACCCATCTCTAAGGGCTATTCGGGTGGTGATCACAGAGCATCAACCCGATTCCCATAACTGTCGGATGATGATCACAAAGCATCAACCCAACTATACTACTCTTCTAATTCACTCTATTGTGGCACTTTCTATTCTCTCTACCCTTAGTGTAGTTGTTCCCACCAAGCTTTCTACTCATAGGGTATTGCATACACAAAGTTTTCTACTCTTTCTTAGATCACTTTTCCATGTACAACTAGTGCCTATGGATGGTTCAACTTCACCAATGCACTTATGAGATGCCAACATGCAATGTTGCAAGAATTAAGGTTCATTACTCACACTCAAACCTCTATTAGGCATTTCATCAAACAACTCATGTGCACTATAAAAATCTATTATAGCAATGATTCTAACACTTTTTCTAACCATCCAAAATGGGGAAAAAACCCTTCACAAAGCCATAAAACCTGTCAAACAAAACACTTCTAAAAAGGGATCCATAACACCCCTTCAATTCCATCTCAAACTACCTTGCCAACCCAACAACCCATTTCTCATATTTGCAATATGTAAGCATTCTTAAGGCATATAAATCTCTATTAAAACCTCCATACATGGCATATTACATGTACATCACATACATATATCATGTATATCAAAACCCTAATCAAGAAATTTCATAAATCTCAACTTGGGTTGGGTTTTACTTACCTTGTTATGGAGAGACTTCACAAATTCTTCCTTTCACTTGTTTTGCTTGACTTTTCCTCTACTCTTAATCAAAAGAATAAAAACCCTCAAACTTCAATATAGGTTAAAACTCCCAAATCACACAACTTAAGTAGAAATCCTTACCTTAGGAAGTCTTAGGTTGCTTTTCTACCCTAAATCACTTCAAAAACCCCTTGGAATTCCATGAACAAAAGAGAAGAGAAGTTGAGAGGAGTAAAGATAGAGAGCTGCGTTTTTGAGAAGAAGAATGAGGGGTTTTCTAATTCTAATTCCTTTTAATGAAATTTACACCAAAGCATTCCCATTTTGCCCTTACTCTTCTTTGGGAATTCCATCTATATCCTTTGATTTATTACAAACTCACCCCCATATCAACACATTCTCCATGAAAAATCCTTACAATTAACTCCCCACTTTTCCTGCTAATTAGGGGTAGAAAGGTCAAATTACCCTTAGGGAAGAAAATATCTAAAACTTAACCAACATTTTAATCGGCCTGTCGCCGCATGAAGAAACACTGCCGCGCGAAACTGTCAAGCCAGCCTTCCCCCGTGGGCTTTCAACACCTCGGCCGCGGCGAAGACTGAATCACTAAACTTCTACTATTTTCAACCAATTTCAGGGTAAACATTCATCACAACACTCAATCACACAATATTACCAAAAACCAACTCAAATAAGAGCGGAAGAAGAAACAACAAATACGTACCTCAAGTGGGGCGTTACAATTCTTCCCCCCTTAAAAGAATTTCGTCCCCGAAATTCATACAAATAACTCTGGAAACTATTCTGCATGTCCCGCTCTACTTCCCAAGTGGCCTATTCCACTTTGTGATTCCTCCAAAGGACCTTCACTAGCGGAACACTCTTGTTCCGAAGTTCTTTGACCCTTCGATCTAAGATCTGAACTAGACGTTCTTCATATACTAGATTCTCTGTTACTTCAACGTCCTCTACGCTCAAGATGTGGAGGGGATCACTTACATACTTCCGTAGCATCAAGACATGGAAGACATCATGCACCCTGTCCATGCTAGGTGGTAGTGCCAATCTGTAGGCCACCTTTCCTACTCGTTGCAAGACCTCAAAAGGACCTACATACCTCGGTGCTAACTTCCCTTTGCTTCCGAAGCGCATTACTCGCTTGTAAGGGGAAACTTTTAGAAACACTTTATCGCCCACTTGGAATTCTACCTCTTTCCTCTTCAAGTCGGCATAACTCTTCTGCCGGTCTTGGGCTTGTTTCATTCTATTTCTGATTAACTTCACATCTTCTACCAGTTTCTGAGTCATCTCTGGCCCAAGAGCGGTACTCAACTCATCTTTTTTTCGCCTACTTCATCCCAATGGAAGCGGGGAGACCTACATCGCTTACCATACAAAGCCTCGTAAGGCGCCATTCTAATTGTAGACTGATAACTGTTGTTGTAGGCAAATTCCACTAATGGTAACATCTCATGCTAGGATAATCAGAATCCATGCAACAAAGCTTCAACATATCCTCGAGCACTCGATTCGTTCTCTCGGTTTCCGGCCATCCGTCCGAGGATGATAGGCAGATCAATGCTAAACGGGTACCCAAACTCCTCTGTAAGCTTGTCCGGTAAGGATTGAAACAAATCTGAATCTTTATCTGATACTATAGTCTTGGGCACACCATGCAATCTGACTATCTCCTTGAGGTACAACTAAGCCAATTGATCTGTAGTGGTACTTTCCTTTACTGGGAGAAAATGGGCTGACTTGGTTAACCTATCCACAATCACCCAAATAGCATTACATCCTTTCTGCACTCTGGGAAGACCCGTGATAAAATCCATTGAAATGCTCTCCCATTTCCACTCTGGAATACTCAATGGTTGAAGCAACCCCTGATGGCCGTGATGTTCGCCTTTCACCGCCACAAGTTAGACATTTAGCCACAAACTCGGCGATGTCTTTCTTCATGCCTGACCACCAATAGCCTTTCTTAACATCCTGATACATCTTGGTTGCTCCCGGATGAGCGGTGTACGGTGTGTCATGAGCCTCCATAAGAATTTTTCGTTTCAACTCCTCATTTGGAGGAATGCACAACCGATTTCTGAAATAGAGGATACCATCTCTCACAAAGAACTCTGATGTCTTGCCCTCAAACACTTGCTGAATTGTTTTCTGACACCACTCATCTGCCATTTGCTTTTCTCTAATTTCCTCCAGTAAAGAAGACTGTACCTCTAGGCTGGCAATTCTTCCCGAACCACTTCAATCTCGCTCCTTAGACAATTCTTCTATTAACTCTTCGCCCTCGTGCCGAAAACATGGGCTTTTCTACTCAAGGCATCGGGCCCCTACTTACATTGGCTTTCCCCTGGGGGCCTGGTACTTGATCTCACAATCATAATCCTTAACCAAGCTTCTAACCACCTCCGCCTCATGTTCAACTCCTTTTGAGTGAAAAAGTACTTTAAACTCTTATAATCGGTGTAGATATTACTCTTCACACCATAAAGGTAATGCCTCCAAATCTTTAAGGCAAAGACTACGGCTACTAATTCTAGGTCATGCGTAGGGTATCTGGTCTCGTACTCTTTCAATTGACGAGAAGCATAAGCTATAACCCTACCTAACTGCATCATCACGGCGCCAAGTCCCTGCAAAGAGGCGTCTGTATAAATATCATAATCTACACCTTCCTACGGTAACACTAGTACAGGAGCTGATGTTAACCTCTTCTTCAACTCTTGAAAGCTTTCTTCACAGCCGCACTGCATGAAAAGAGAGTTTTGCTTAGTAAGAGCATCAACTGGTTTAGCCAATCGGGCGAATCCAGCCTACAAATCGCCGGTAGTAGCTGCTAAGCCTAAGAAACTCCCCGATTTCTTTCAACTTGTTTCGATTCGCCATTCCAGATTGCTCGCACTTTACTCGATCTACCAAATCCCTTCCTTCGACCACTCGCATGACCCAGGGAATATCACTTGGTTCAGCCAAAACTCACACTTAGAAAATTTAGCACACAACTTCTTTTCTCTCAGCCGTTGTAATACTAATCTCAAGTGTTTCTCATGCTCTTCTCTTGACTTTGAGTAAATCAGAATGTCGTCGATGAAGACAACAATGAACTGATCCAAGTACTCATGGAAGACCCTGTTCATCAAGTCCATAAAAACTGCTGGGGCATTAGTCAAGCCAAAAGGCATCACTACAAATTCATAATGCCCATATCTGGTACGAAAGGCAGTTTTAGCCACATCTTGTTCAACCACTCTTACTTGATGATACCCGGACCTCAAATCGATTTTGGAGAACACTGCCGCTCCTTTCAACTGATCAAAAAGGTCATCTATCCGGGGTATGGGTACTTATTCTTCTGTGAAACTTTATTCAACTCCCTATAATCAATACACATCCTTAGTGATCCATCCTTCTTTTTCACAAACAGGATTGGAGCTCCCCAAGGAGAATGACTCGGTTGGATGAAGCCTTTATCTAAAAGCTCTTGGAGTTGCTTCTTTAATTCTTGGAGCTCACCAGGGGCTATTCGATAAGGGCTTTAGATATTGTGTACTGTCCCCCTGTGCTAGTTCGATACTAAATTCTACCTCTCTCTCTGGAGGTAAACCCGGTAACTCTTCCGGAAACACGTCTAGAAAGTCTCAAACTACTGGCACCCTCTGGATCTCTAACTGTGGAACATCACCACTCTGCACTACATGGGCAATATATCCCGAACACCCCTTTCTCAACATCTTCCTGGCTTTCACACTACTAATCAGCATGCTCAACTGATGGCCTTCTCCAAAGCTAAACTTATCTCCACAATCGAGGTTAAACCTCGCCTTCTTTTTCCGATACCAATCCCTACTCCATACCTTCCTAGGAAGTCCATACCTAATCACATCAAAATCGGGCATATCGAAAAATATTAAGTCAATGGTTAACTCCCTACCCCTGATCACTAAGGACTCTCTTAACAAAATCTCTTGAGTCACAACACTAACCCCATCGGGTAGCTCTATCTTAATGGGTTGAGTCGCTCTAGTAGGTTTCAAACCTAATCTTTCAAGCATCCCATAAGATATGAACGAATGAGTAGCACTGAATCAATTAAAGCATATAAAGGGGTGGACTGCATGAAATAATAATCGACCGAATGGCTGGTGATGGTACCTCTGCCTCCCGCACCCCGTGCCACGGTAAAACTTTGGCATTAGCGATTCTCTTGAATTCCCGTTGGTGGAAGAGGAGCTTTACAATCTCATCATGTGCCCCGCCTGTCGGCACCTATAACACACTCTCTCGATCCCCTCGATATTCTCCGGGTGATTCTTCCCGCATTTAGGGCAAGGAGGAAACCCTTCCGTCCGAGGCGCTTATTCTTCCACTCTTCCTATTCTCTATACGAAACTTCTTTTTCGATTCTTCATTTCTTTACCTCTTACACCCTTATGCTGCTCTCTCTGAGGAGCGGAGGGTAGCTCCTTCGGTCCTCTTGTCGAGGATCCTACGGGGAAGATTTTATTCTCAAAAATCTCCGCCTTCATCGCCCCGCCTCAAAGCCTCACTATAATTTCGAGGAGGGTTGGAGCTTGTCATTATATCCCGGGCCATTCTCCCGCTTCAATCCATGCACAAACTTATCCCTTCTCAAGGCCGGGGTGCTAACTATTCCGGGTGCAAATCTTGCAAGAGCGTTAAATTTCACTGAGTACTCTTTCACGACGCTAGTCCCTTGCTGTAAACTGATAAATTCTTGGACCTTCTCATGAACTTGGTCCTCTGCTCGTACTCGGCCTCAAACTCTTGCCTAAACTCTTCCCACGACATCAAAGTTACATCATGAGTTTCTTCCATTAATTCCCACCAAATTCCCGGGCATCACCCCCAAACAAGAAACTCGCAAACCGGATCTTCTCCCTGCCCACATGGGAAATAAACCCGTGGCTCGTTTCTCCTGACCCAAACCCAAGCCACTCTTCTATTACCGGATCTGTAGTACCCTTAAACTCTGAGGGTTGATGCTGACTAGAAAGACCGTAAATCGGTTCCACTCTGTTTTGTACTAGGGGAGGTACCGGTTGTCCTCTCTCGACATGTGTAATCATGGCACTGCACGGGGGTACAACTCTCCCCGTGTTTCCGCCATAACTGTGTATAATTCCCCGATTCTAGCTTCATCCAAGGGAAGGGCGTAGACTCGTGCGTTAGAAGGTTCTCCTTCATTCACCACACCCTTACCACGATTTCGATAACTACGCCTCATCTACAAAATAAGTACACTAATGAACTCAAGAAACAATTACTGTAAGGAAAGAATTACTCACACAGTCGGTTATAGGACGTCGTGGCAATGAGAATAGTACACTGTTCAATCCCAAAAATCTTTGCTCGATACCAAAAATGTAACAACTGCTGAAAACTAGTACAATGCATGCATAATTACAATATAAAATTGGGCCCCAAAATTTTCTTTTCATTATAATCCATATGTCTTTTATACACAAAGAGTACTGTTTACAAAAAAATCCATTTTAAAAGACAAAACAGGGGAAACAGTGTAGCTATTCTCTTCGCTTGCCGACGCCCCTCCGATCGCATCATCACCTAGATCCCCTGCATCCACAAAGGAAAATAACGGGTGAGCACAAAATAATGCTCAAGAAGTAAAACCCTCTATTAGTCTCCTCCCCGTATGTACAACTCTTAATTCTTTCCTTATGCTATTTCTGATTCTATTTCTGTTTCTAACATCATCATGGCCTCATCTTACCGGAGGTACGGCCGGATGGCGTTCACACAGCACCATCTCACTCTCCATGACTATCGGGTGGAATTCACACAGTACCATCCCGTTCTTAGTGACTATCGAGTGGGGATCACAAAGCACCAACTCGGTTTTCCCAACTATCGGGTGGAGATCACCTAGCACCTACCCGCTTTCATGACTCTTGGGTACATCACCAAGCATTAACCCGTCTCTAGTCACTATCGGGTGATGGTCACAAAGCATCAACCCACTTACTAAATGTCGGATGATGATCACAAAGCATCAACCTACATATCTCTTAACTAACCGGGTAGTGGTCACAAAGCATCTACCCATTTCTTATACTCATCGGGTGACGATCACAAAGCATCGACCCATCTCTAAGGGCTGTTCGGGTGGTGATCACAGAGCATCAACCCGATTCCCATAACTGTCGGATGATGATCACAAAGCATCAACCCAACTATACTACTCTTCTAATTCACTCTATTGTGGCACTTTCTATTCTCTCTACCCTTAGTGTAGTTGTTCCCACCAAGCTTTCTACTCATAGGGTATTGCATACACAAAGTTTTCTACTCTTTCTTAGATCACTTTTCCATGTACAACTAGGTGCCTATGGATGGTTCAACTTCACCAATGCACTTATGAGATGCCAACATGCAATGTTGCAAGAATTAAGGTTCATTACTCACACTCAAACCTCTATTAGGCATTTCATCAAACAACTCATGTGCACTATAAAACTCTATTATAGCAATGATTCTAACACTTTTTCTAACCATCCAAAATGGGGAAAAACCCCTTCACAAAGCCATAAAACCTGTCCAAACAAAACACTTCTAAAAAAGGGATCCATAACACCCCTTCAATTCTATCTCAAACTACCTTGCCAACCCAACAACTCCCATTTCTCATATTTGCAATATGTAAGCATTCTTAAGGCATAGAAATCTCTATTAAAACCTCCATACATGGCATATTACATGTACATCACATACATATATCATGTCTATCAAAACCCTAATCAAGAAATTTCATAAATCTCAACTTGGGTTGGGTTTTACTTACCTTGTTATGGGAGACTTCACAAATTCTTCCTTTCACTTGTTTTGCTTGACTTTTCCTCTACTCTTAATCAAAAGAATAAAAACCCTCAAACTTCAATATAGGTTAAAACTCCCAAATCACACAATTTAAGTAGAAATCCTTACCTTAGGAAGTCTTAGGTTGCTTTTTCTACCCCAAATCACTTCAAAAACCCCCTTGGAATTCCTTGAACAAAAGAGAAGAGAAGTCGAGAGGAGTAAAGATAGAGAGCTGCGAAAAAAGAGAAGAAGAATGAGGGGTTTTCTTAATTCTAATTCCTTTTAATGAAATTTACACCAAAGCATTCCCATTTTGCCCTTACTCTTCTTTGGGAATTCCATCTATATCCTTTGATTTATTACAAACTCACCCCCATATCAACACATTCTCCATGAAAATCCTTACAATTAACTCCCCACTTTTCCCTGCTAATTAGGGGTAGAAAGGTCAAATTACCCTTAGGGAAGAAAAATATCTAAAACTTAACCTAACATTTTAATCGCTGCCGCGCGCGGTAAACTGAAACAGCCTTCCCGTGGTTCAACACCTCTTCGCGGGCGGGGGCCAAGATTCTTCTTCTCGCTGAAGACTAATCACTAAACTTCTACTATTTTCAACCAATTTCAGGGCAAACATTCATCACAACACTAATCACACAATATTACCAAAAACCAACTCAAATAAGAGCGGAAGAAGAAACAACAAATACGTACCTCAAGTGGGGCGTTAGAGCCCAAGCCTATTCCGTATGGGATTAGGGCAAATTGTTTTTTAAATATAAATGGAAAAGTGTGTGATTTTTAATTAAGGTTTTTTTCTTTGAAAACAAAACACACAGCCCCTTTTGGAAAAGCACTCCCCAGGCGTAGAACACTTTTGAGCTTGAAATCAATTCAATTGATTTTGTTTTTCTTTCTGATTTTGAAGCCAAAGAGGATCTAGCAAATCCCTCTTTGGTTCTTTTTGAGATTGTCTTCGTGTGGACTACGCAGGTTCGATCCTACACTTGGATCGGTAGCAAAACATTCGTCGACAAATTTGGAGGAGCCTCCAACGTGCGTTTGTTTCTCTTAACTCATGTTGAATATTTATGCAGATTTTATTTAATATAAATTGTAAAATCATACCCTTGATCTTGGCTCATGTAAACGATCCTGTTATATTATAATTTTTGTTTCCACTGCGTATACGGGACCGTTTACTAACACTTTCTTCCCTTTCTCGATGTACATTCTCTTCTCATCTCATTCCCCTCGAATGTAAATCAAAGTTTCTAAATTTATTGATGTAAAATTAGTTTGAGATTAATTTTATTGTAAATTTAGAATGATGTATTTTGTAATGTACTTGAAGACGGAGCAAAGGACGAGGCAATCATACTTGAAGACTCAAGATGTTTATTACTGTAACAACTCCATTCTACTCATATTCGTTTAAAATAAAGATAGCATAAAAAGTTGGCCCAAATTTTTCTTTTATTAAACATATATATTCTTTATACAAAAAGTTGTATCATGTACAAAGGCATCAAAAACACGGTAGACAATGTAGCCATTTCCCTTCGCTTGCCGACGCCCATCCGACTGTATCCTCAACTAGATCCTGCAAAAACATAGGAAACAATGGGATGAGCACAACTAATGCTCAGTAAGTAAATCCTCTACTCATCTATCCCCGTAACTCTCTCTCTAATTCTTTCCCTAAAATTCTCATTTACTCTCTCTTTTATACTTCTCTCTATTTACTCTTTCTCTTAACTCTTTTTACTAACTCTTTTTTGTAAGTCACGGCCTCGTCTTACCTGAGGCACGGCCGGGACTCACTCGCTTCTCCGTGACTTCTACTCATTCTATCCGATCGGACTCGGTTATGTATGGATTCGGAACCCTTGGCCATGTGAGCGTATAAACTCTCTCTCGGGTACTCTCGAGTATAGCCCTTATCTGCATGCACTTCACGGGCTACACCACTTCTCTCTCTCATACTCATGCCGCTCTCTCAATGCGGCGTACATGCGGGAATACTCTATCCATTACTCACGGGTTCCCCATCGCACAACCTACTTTATTCTCTTTTTCTCTCTTTTCTCTTGATAAAGCTCACGCTCAAAGTTCTCTACTCTTTCTCTAATGCATATGGATGATTCATGTTCATTAATGCATTCGTGAAAAGCACAAATGCAATGTTGCATCAAAGACATTCATTCTGCGCAGGTCACACTCAAGAAGGCATAACTTGAGTTATACACATCGGATTGCTACGATTTTTGTCTCCTTTTAAAGCTCAGAGACAGGGCTATAACTTTTATGTTTTGGTCCAGTCTCAGTCCATTCCGTAAGATGCCCAAAAATCACTCAGAAAGTCACGGTTGTGACAGGGCAGTTTAGTAACATGTTTTCACTTAGGCATTTTATCAAGCAACTCACGTGCATATAAACACTCTACTATAATTACTACTTTACTTCATTCTCTAGCCATCCAAAATGGGAGAAAACTCCCTCATATAATCATAATCCCTGTCAAGAAAAGCACTTCCAAATAGGTTTACACAACATCTCTCAAACTTCATCTGAATTTCCATTTCTCAATACATATTAAAACACTTCTTATACATAAAGTGTATCCAACAACCACCAATTAGCTACTCATCTCAACTCAATTCCTCAACAAGCATAATACATATCTATACATGCATACATCTCTACTCAATCTCTAAATCTCTACTCAAAAGCTTATTCAAAACTCAACTTGGTTGGATTTACTTACCTTGTAATGGAGAGATTTCACTAACACTTTTCCTTTCCTTTGATAGCTTGTCTCTTCTCTACACCTTTAAACAATAAAACCCTAAGACTTCAATATATATATATAAGCAAAACTTCACATCTAAAGCAAAAATCCTTACCTTAGGGTGCTTTAGATTAAGTTTCTATCCCAAACTACTCAAAAAGCTCTCTAAAATTCTTGAAATATCTTGAAATATTGAAAAAAAGAGTTGAGAGGAAGCGGTGAAAAGAAGTTGGCGGTGGAGAAGAAGAATGAAGGGTTTTCTAGACCCAAACCCTTATTAACTCACAATTAACACATGTCTTCCCATTTTGCCCTTGCTCTTTCTTGGAAATTCCATCTATGTCTCTTAGTCAATTACAATAATGCCCTCATTTTTATTACATTCTCCATGAAATTCTATCTCTTTCCACTCCCCACAATTTCAACTAATTTTGAGTGAAAATACCATTTTACCCCTAATGAAAGTTTAAGGGATTTTCTTCATATTTTTCTCAAAATAACTTTAACAAAAATTCAACTAAGGGCCAACCAACCAATATTAACAATATATCAACCCAAATAAAAGCAAAACAATAAACATTCAAGCAATACACCATAACTTAGCTACGTACCTCAAGTGGGGCGTTACAATTCTCCCCCCCTTAAAAGAATTTTGCCCCCGAAATTCACGCGAATAACTCCGGAAGCGATTCTGCATGTCTCGTTCTACCTCCCATGTCGCTTCTTCTACCTTGTGATTTCTCCAAAGGACTTTCACTAGCGGAATACTCTTGTTTCGGAGCTCTTTAATCCTTCGATCTAGAATCTGTACTGGACGTTCCTCATACACGAGGTTCTCTACTATCTCAATGTCCTCTACACTCAGGATATGGGAGGGATCACTTACATACTTCCGCAGCATCGAGACATGAAAAACATCATGCACCTTGTCCATACTAGGTGGTAGTGCCAATCTGTAGGCAACCTTTCCCACTTTTTGCAATATCTCAAATGGACCTATGAATCTCGGTGCTAACTTCCCTTTGTTCCCAAAGTGCATCACTCGCTTGTAAGGGGAAACTCTCAGAAACACTTTATCACCCACTTGAAATTCAACTTCTTTTCTCTTCAAATCGGCATAACTTTTCTGTCGATCTTGGACTTGCTTCATTCTTTTTCTGATTAATCTTACATCTTCTATCATTTTCTGAGTCACCTCTGGCCCAAGAGCGGTACTCAACTCATCCTTTTCACCTATCTCATCCCAATGTAGTGGAGACCTACATCGTCTACCATACAAAGCTTCGTAAGGCGCCATCTTAATCATAGACTGATAACTGTTGTTGTAGGCAAACTCCACCAAAGGTAACATTTCATGCCATGACATTCTATAATCCATACAGCAAGCTCTCAACATATCCTCAAGCACCTGATTTGTTCTCTCTGTTTGGCCATCTGTCTAAGGATGATAAGCGAATATCAATGCCAAACGGGTACCCAAATTTCTTTGTAAACTAGTCCAGAAATCTGAGACAAATCTCGAATCCCTGTCTGACACTATGATCTTGGGCACACCATGTAACCTGACTATCTCTTTCATGTAGATCTGAGCCAACTGATCTGAGGTGGTACTCTCCTTTACTGAAAGGAAATGGGCGGACTTAGTTAATCGATCCATAATCATCCATATAGCATTATAACCTCTCTGTACTCTAGGGAGACCTGTGATAAAATCCATAGAAATGCTCTCCCATTTCCATTCCGGAATACTAAGTGGCTGAAGTAACCTTGACGGCCTTTGGTGTTCTGCTTTCACCTGTTGACAAGTCAGACATTTAACTACAAACTCTGCAATATCTCTCTTCATACCTGGCCACTAGTAGTCTGTCTTTACATCTTGATACATCTTGGTTGCTCCAGGATGAGTAGTGTACCGTGTGTCATGAGCCTCTAAAAGAATTATTTTTCTCAACTCATCGTTCGGAGGAATGGACAACCGATTTCTGAAATAGAGGACACCATCAACTAAGTGGAACTCCGTTGTCTTGCCCTCAAGCACTTGCTGCACTAATCTCTGACACCACTCATCGGCCACTTGCTTTTCTTTAACTTCCTCCAATAAAGTAGATTGAATCTCTAATCTGGCAATCCTTCCTGGAATCACTTTGATCTGTTCTCTACATAACTTTTCTATTAGTTCTTTCTGCTTGGTGAGTCGGGATAAATAGGCTTTTCTACTCAGGGCATCGGCCACTACATTGGCTTTCCCCAGTTGGTACTTGATCTCACATTCGTAATCTTTAACCAGCTCTAACCATCTTCTCTGTCTCATATTCAGCTCCTTCTGAGTGAAGAAGTACTTTAAACTCTTATGATCGGTGTAGATATTACTCTTGGCACCATAAAGGTAATGCCTCCAAATCTTTAAGGCAAAGACCACGACTGTCAACTCTAAATCATGCGTAGGGTATCTTGTCTCATACTCTTTCAATTACCGAGAGGCATATGCTATCACCCTACCTAACTGCATTAACACCGTCCCAAGTCCTTGCAAAGAGGCATCTGTATAAATGTCGTAATCTACACCCTCTTGTGGTAGCACTAACACTAGAGCTGACGTTAACCTCTTCTTCAACTCTTGGAAACATTCCTCACATGCTTCAGACCAGATAAAAGGAGTCTTCTGTTTGGTAAGAGCTGTCAATGGTTTAGCCAACTGGGCGAACCCTTCAACAAATCGTCTGTAGTAACTTGCTAGGCCTAAGAAACTTCTGACCTCTTTTACTATTTCGGCCTCTACCATTCAAGGATTGCCTTCACCTTACTCGGATCTACTGAAATCCCTTCCTTAGACATTGTATGGCCTAGAAATATTACTTGGTCGAGCCAAAACTCACACTTAGAATATTTAGCATACAATTGCTTTTCTCTCAACCGTTGCAACACTATTCTCAAATGTTCCTCATGCTCATCTCTCGATTTGGAATAAACCAGAATATCATCAATGAACACCACTATAAACTGATCTAAACAGTCATGGAATACTCTGTTCATCAAATCCATAAAAATCGCTAGGGCATTAGTCAAGCCAAACGGCATCACTACAAACTCATAATGCCCATACCTTGTACGAAAAGCAGTCTTAGCTATATCTTGCTCGGCCACTCTTACCTAATGATACCCTGACCTCAAATCAATCTTGGAGAATACTGCTGCTCCCTTCAACTGATCAAACAAATCATCTATTCAAGGTAGCGGGTACTTATTCTTCACTGTCATCTTATTCAGCTCTTTGTAATCAATACACATCCGTAGTGATCCGTCCTTCTTCTTTACAAACAGGATTGGAGCTCCCCAAGGAGAATGACTCGGTCGGATAAAGCCTTTATCTAAAAGCTCTTGGAGTTGCTTCTTTAATTCCTGAAGCTCTGTTGGGGCCATTCGGTAAGGGGCTTTAGATATGGGTGCTGTTCCTGGTGCTAGTTTGATACTAAACTCAACCTCTCTTTCCGGTGGCAAACCTGGCAAGTCTTCTGGAAACACATCTAAAAATTCTCGAACTATCGGCACCCTCTAAATATCTGACTGTGGAACATCACCACTTTGTACTACATGGGCAATATATCCGGAACACCCCTTTCTCAACATCTTTCTAGCCTTTATATTACTAATCAACATGCTCAACTGGTGGCCCTCTCCAAAACTAAATTTATCTCTACTATCAAGATTAAATCTCGCTTTCTTCTTTCGACAATCAATTTCTACTCCATATCTCCCTAGGAAATCCATGCCCAATATCACATCAAAGTCGGGCATATCAAAAACTATTAAATCAACTGCCTCTCGTCCATAGATGACTACAGACTCTTCTAACAACATCTCTTGAGTCAACACACTCACCCCATTAGGTAACTCTATCTTAATGGGTTGACTCACTCTAATAGGTTTCAAACCTAATCTCTTTATCATCCCATGAGATATAAAAGAATGGGTAGCCCTAGAATCAATTAAAGCATATAAGGAAACAACATGGAATAACAACTGACCAGTTACGGCTGATGGACTGGCCTTGGCCTCACCTTGTGCTACTATAAATACTCTGGCAGTGGTACCTCTAGAAGTCTGAGCTGCCGGTGGAAGAGGAGCTTTCCAATCCTTCTTCGATGCCTCGCTGACTGTAACATACATTTCTGGTCCTCAAACACTCTCCTGAATGGTTCCTCCCGCATTTAGCACAAGGGGGAAACCCTTCTGTCCTGGGCCATTTATTCTGCCAATCTCCTCTATTCTTTCTTGGTTGGAACTTCTTCTTGGCCCTTACTTCTCTGTTCCTTGTTGTATCTACTCTCTCCCTCTATAAAGTAGTGGATGGTTCACGGGGTACCACTGAAGATAACCCTTCCGCAATATGCTTATTTACATAAATCTCTACCCTTAAAGCCCTTGTCAAAGCCTCACTGTAGGTATGAGGAGGCTCGGCTCCTATCATTACATCTCGGGCAATATCTGATCTCAACCCTTGTACAAACTTATCTCTCCTTAACACCGAAGTATACACTATTCTGGGTGCAAAACGAGCAAGGGAGTTGAATCTTACTGAATACTCCTTAACAGTACTAGACCCCTGCTTCAAGTTAATGAACTCTTGGACTTTCTCATGTACTCGATCTTCTGTTCGATACTCGGCCTCAAACAATCTCCTGAATTCCTCCCAAGTCATCGAGGCCATGTCATGAGTTTCCTCCATTAATTCCTACCAAGTTCGGGCATCTCCTCGAAATAAGAAATGGCATATCTGATCCTCTCTCTATCATTCATGGGAAACAGTGCCGCCGTCCGCTCTACGAACTTAAACCACTCCTCTGCCTCTAGCGGGTCCCTAGTACCCCTAAACTCTGGCGGCTGGTGCTGGCTTGCAAGCCCCTGAATAGGATCAACGCGAGTCTGTACTGTCTGAGGTACCGGCCTTTCTCGCTCTTGTCTTGCGGACGGTACTTTACTGGGAGTCTCGGTTCTCTCCTGAACAACTCTCCCCTAACTCTCCGCTAGTACTTGCTGTACAATGGTCCGAATCATCGTCTCATCAAGGGTAGGGGGAGTTGGTTCTAGTGGGTTAGAAGATTCTCCCTCGTTCATCACACCCTTACCCTTCTTCCTGTTACTACGTCTCATCTACAAAACAATCATACTTGATCAATTCAAGAGAACACTTAACATAAGGAAAGAATTAACTTACACAGTCGGCTATCGGACGTCGTGGCGATGAGAATGGTACACTGTCAAATCCCAAAATCTCGGCTCTGATACCAAAAATGTAACAACCCCATTCTACTCATATTCGTTTAAAATAAAGATAGCATAAAAAGTTGGGCCCAAATTTTTCTTTTATTAAACATATACATTCTTTATACAAAAAGTTGTATCATGTACAAAAGCATCAAAAACAAGGTAGACAGTGTAGCCATTTCCCTTCGCTTGCCGACGCCCATTCGACTGTATCCTCACCTAGATCCTGCAAAAACATAGGAAACAATGGGGTGAGCACAACTAATGCTCAGTAAGTAAATCCTCTACTCATCTATCCCCATAACTCTCTCTCTAATTCTTTCCTTACAATTTTTATTTACTCTCTCTTTTATACTTCTCTCTATTTACTCTCTCTTAACTCTTTTTACTAACTCTCTTTTGTAAGTCACGGCCTTGTCTTACCGGAGGCATGGCCGGGACTCACTCCCGCTCTCCGTGACTTCTACTCATTCTATCCGATCGGACTCGGTTATGCATGGATTCAGAACCCTTGGCCATGTGAGCGTATAAACTCTCTCTCGGGTACTCTCGGGTATAGCCCTTATCCGCATGCACTCTCACGGGCTACACCACTTCTCTCTCTCATACTCATGCCGCTCTCTCAATGTGGCGTACATGCGGGAATACTCTACCCATTACTCACGGGTTCCCCATCGCACAACCTACTCTATTCTCTTTTTCTCTCTTTTCTCTTAATAAAGCTCACACTCAAAGTTCTCTACTCTTTCTCTAATGCATAATTAATGCATATGGATGATTCATGCTCATTAATGCATTCATGAAAAGCACAAATGCAATGTTGCATCAAAGACATTCATTCTGTGCAGGTCACACTCAAGAAGGCATAACTTGAGTTATACACACCGGATTGCTACGATTTTTGTCTCCTTTTAAAGCTCAGAGACAGGGCTATAACTTTTATGTTTTGGTCTAATCTCAGTTCATTCCGTAAGATTCCCAAAAATCACTCAGTAAGTCACGGCTGTGACACGGCAGTTTAGTAACATGTTTTCACTTAGGCATTTTATCAAGCAACTCACGTGCATATAAACACTCTACTATAATTACTACTCTACTTCATTCTCTAGCCATCCAAAATGGGAGAAAACTCCTTCATATAATCATAATCCCTGTCAAGAAAAGCACTTCCAAATAGGTTTGCACAACATCTCTCAAACTTTAACTCAATTTCCATTTCTCAATACATATTAAAACACTTCTCATACATGAAGTGTATCCAATAACCACCAATTAGCTACTCATCTCAACTCAATTCCTCAACAAGCATAATACATATTTATACATGCGTACATCTCTACTCAATCTCTAAATCTCTACTCAAAAGCTTATTCAAAACTCAACTTGGTTGGATTTACTTACCTTGTAATGGAGAGATTTCACTAACACTTTTCCTTTCTTTTGATAGCTTGTCTCTTCTCTACACCTTTAAACAATAAAACCCTAAGACTTCAATATATATATATAAGCAAAACTTCACATCTAAAGCAAAAATCCTTACCTTAGGGTGCTTTAGATTAAGTTTCTATCCTAAACTACTCAAAAAGCTCTCTAAAATTCTTGAAATATCTTGAAATATTGAAAAAAAGAGTTGAGAGGAAGTGGTGAGAAGAAGTTGGCGGTGGAGAAGAAGAATGAAGGGTTTTCTAGACCCAAACCCTTATTAACTCACAATTAACACATGTCTTCCCATTTTTCCCTTGCTCTTTCTTGAAAATTCCATCTATGTCCCTTAGTCAATTACAATAATGCCCTCATTTTTATTACATTCTCCATGAAATTCTATCTCTTTCCACTCCCCACAATTTCAACTAATTTTGAGTGAAAATACCAATTTTACCCCTAATGAAAGTTTAAGGGATTTTCTTCATATTTTTCTCAAAATAACTTTAACAAAAATTCAACTAAGGGCCAACCAACCAATATTAACAATTATCAACCCAAATAAAAGCAAAACAATAAACATTCAAGCAATACACCATAACTTAGCTACGTACCTCAAGTGGGGCATTACAATTACAAGACCCTTAGGTGACCCACCGATTCCTCTAGGCTCGAGGAAATCGGTTTTAGCTAGGCCATGTACCGGCATGTTTATATTTTGTTTAGAATGCATGCTGAGGTTGAATGTTCAATAACGTGCCAAACAATGTCATTCTAACAAAGATAATGAAACTAGTGAAATGTAAAATAAAAGCCCTCAAATAAAGCATATTAAGTCAGACGTATGCCTTCCATCACCATGGGTTTAATCAAACCACTGTTCATCGGAACCTTGTTCTCCACAACGAAGGGTACACTTCTACCAGTGGGAGGTTAAATTTCATTGGAGTTTTCCTTAATGGTGATGGGTCGACTTAAAATGACAGTTTTGCTTGTTAACCACAACGAATGTTAATAAACACGTCATAAGCATAGTACACATGTTGTGTACGTGGCGACATGTAGTGTCCACTCTACTGATACTAGGAATCACTTGAGGACAATGGCTAGGCCGTTGGATTGTGCAATTGGCTTGTTGGCTTGTTTCACATTTGAGGCTGATAGTAGAGCTATCAACTGGTGTGAATTAAGTTTGTTGGCCTACCTAATCAACCCATTGATGCATTGATTTTGACAACATGCAATGTGTAGCAAGTGCACTAGTCGCAAAAAGTAATAAAATGATGAGAAGAGTATCATTCCCGCGAGGATTGCGTGTTAAGTACTAATTTTCCTAGTTTTATAACTAGTTGAAGAACACAAAGATTGTTGGATTTGCAGGAGACAAAAAAATAAACAGAAATTAACACAAAATCAATAACATAAATTAAAATCTAACTAATTAAAAAAATATCAACTAATTATGAAAATATCAATTCAAGACAAAAAGGTTAGGGTTTCGACTTCACTAGGTTACTCTGATTCAATCTACTGTTGATGTTGCCTTTAAACTCACATGCAAGGATTATAAATCGGATACCCTAATCTACAGAATACACCTTCTCAGGCTATATTCTCCTACTTATCCCTATTAAGCTTCTGCACCAAACAAAATGAAGATTAACAGTTCTAAGTCTATTAAGCCAAATGGAATCCTAAAGTGATTTCATAGATCTCCGAACCTATCTCTATTTAATCTGTGGTATTACTCTAAGAGGCTAACACATGAATCACTTCTCAGTCTCATCCTGCTCAACATTTCATTGAAATAAGGAAAACTCAATATTTAATTGCATTAAGAATAAGAATAAATACAAAATCAAAGTAATAAAACTTAAAAAACATCTATTATAAATTAAACCATTGTAATCAAAGTTAGGTCAAAACCCTAACCCAAAAGTGGGTTAGTTCATATTCAAATTAAAGAAAAACGGAATATAAACTATAAGTAAAGAGTTCAACGTGCTCAAACAGTAAGAAAAGAATGAAATCTTCCTAAATGAAGACCCAAAATGCTTCCAATCTCCAATTTCTTCCTTTTCTTCTCTTAAAATTCGACCCCTACAAAATGAGCTAAGGCTCTCTTAAATAGTCGACCAAAACCCTAAGATTCTAATCCAATAATATTAAAACACAACGTTTTACAAACAAAAAAACTGCAGTTTTCGCTGCGGCGAAGTTTATATCGAGTTGAAATCTTGCTGAACCATCTGATCCGAGGCTAGCTTGCCACGGCAGAGAATTATCTTCACTGCGGCAAACTTTGTTGATCTTTTTTGAAATTACAAACTGCCCTCTGTTTGCTTCTATGCTTGAGTCTTTGATCTTTGCGATCCCCAATAGGACCAAACTTCATAGTGCTTCCACTCCGCATCAGAATTTCCCCAATTCCTGAATTTCTCTTGATTTCGGGTCTAGAAACTCAATTTCGCTCGGTTTTGCTCCAACTGCATGTTTTGGCTTGAAATGTAAAATATATGAAATTAAGTTGCAATTCAAGCACAAAACTTAATAAGAAGTATCCAAAATCTTACCAGAAAGTGTAGAAAATATAGTATAATTCTAGGATTATCAAATACCCCCAAACTTAAGGTATGCTCGTCCTCGAGCATAAGGCACAAAATTAGACTAAAGAAAAACAATATAAAAACAACAAGAAACAACAAAATGAGGAAGGTAGCAGAAAATTAAAACTCAAAATCAAACACAAAAGAGATGCCTAGAATTGATTGCAAATGCAAATCTCAAAAATTGTTGAAACATTATTACAAGAAAATGCTTAACACTCCAAGAAGTTATAAATTGATTGACTATCTTTCTCTATCGGTCCCCTAAGTAGGTAATCCCCACTTCAATCCACTTTCCGACTTCTCGGATTATTTTATGCAGAAATGTAAAGTTTATCAAATGGTGGTAGACTCTATAAGCCTAAGAATCGAACTACTCTCCACTAATGTGGATTAGACATCACTAAGGATCAAAAGGTCTTTGCAAGCTTGTAATGTTAGGCTCGGGTAGTGAGCTCTAAGGAAAAGGACAAGATAAACAAAGTAAGAGAACTCGGTTTTCCTCATGCAAACACCATGAGCTACATCAATCTCCACTTTCTTTCTCAACCACCAATCAAAGTGTCAGCCATTTTTCAACCCTCAAACTTATGCATTTCTTATTTTTTATTTTGAATTGAACAAAATTTTTTTATTTTTTTTATTTTTTTTAATTTTTTGTATAGATTAACAAATATTTACAACACCATAGAGGTCAATTTCCCCTTCTTCTTGCCTTTTTTGCAACCCCCAAACTTAAGATTTTGGTCCATCACATATTCACACACCTCTCAAAGCTCTTTTGTGTCATACAATAGGTCCATAAGTCTCCTAAAGGGTATGATAAAGTGTTTAGGGTATAGGGATTGGACAATTTTTGGTTTGCAAGAAAAATAAGGCAATGATAATCTCATAAGGCTCAAATGGGTGACTAGGGAAAGATTCATTCATGGGTCGGCTGGAAAGGCTCAAAAGTTCCGAAAAATGCCTAAATCATTTCCTCAACAATGTCTAATCCTAGAATTTCGCCTCAAGCACTTCTTAACTAGGTTCTAGAGTCCACTAACATTATCAAAACTTCACCTAACCACATAAAATGTTTCTAAGCATGCCGAAAGAATGAAAATGGTGGTTGAACCACTCAACGAACCTCAAGCTAAATCAAGTCAACCAACCTAAACTTGAAGCAATGCTTCGCATTTTCTATAAATAAAATCCCAACAATCAAAATCTCGTCATGGACTTATGCAAATCATCTAGGCAACAAAAACAACACAAACAAACTAAATCAACACACAACCCAAAAACAAATAAAACACACAAACATAAAAGTCAATTAAAACGTGCAAAAAATTTCAAAATTTTTCTCTACCCCCCAAACAGAAAATGACATTGTCCTCAATGTCAATCAATAATGAACATAGGAGTTAAAAAAAAAAAAAAAAAAAACGAACTTAAGGTATGAGAGACTCCCCTGATTAATCCGTGAAGATCGAAGTAAGCTCAAATCTGGACATCCCTTCATCGTCTTCTTCATCAGCGATATCTGTCAAAACACAAAAACTCAAGGGTCCAAAACGTGTTAGAAAACCTCATAGATTATGGAAAAATTACATCTCATTCTCAAACCTTAGCAAACTAAACCTAAAACCTAAGAATGCAAAACAAAGTAAACGTAAAAACAAGAATTAACTAAGTTCCACTGTACAACAAAAATAAAACAAAATGTATTCCATGCTTCATTCATCTTCACCCTCTCCTTCATTGTCGTCATCTTCATCCATGGCATCATTATGAATTTGATCTTCCTCTTCCTCTTGCCATTCTTGTCATTGGAAATCGGCTAAATCAGTGCCCAGATTGGTGCAGCACTGATATTGAATCTAGTACAATGTACAGGTCTGATTTGCCATCCAATCTTGACGCCTTTCCATTCTATCCATCTTTTTCAGGATTTGTTGTAACAACTCTTTTGTCATGGATGATGGAGCGGGTGTTGTGACAGTGGTTGTGATTCTTAGTCTTTTTGAGCTTGAACTAGCTCCTCCAATGATAGGTCGATCTAGGAGCTTATGAAAATAGACTCGGTCAAAGACTGGGGCAGGATGACGAAGTGGTTCATCATCTGCCTTCTTGACTCCAGTTTCCATACAAATCTCAGTGATGAGATGTGGAAAGGCAAACCTCGCTCTCACTGGTTTGGCTGCATGCCTTATATTCTCCATTATGATAGTCCCCATATCCATTTTCTTTCCAATGGCAATGGCATAAAGTAAGAATGCTCTCTTAAAATCCACTGAACTGTAGTGTGTTTCTGGAATCAACCTCGCACAGACAAAGTATTGCCCAAATTCTAGCCATGGGCGTCAAATTAGTCTCTTTTATGCTTCTCCTTCCCTTCTTCGAGAATTCCCAAGAGGTACCTGGCTTTGCTGTAACCTTAATTATCTCATCATAATTAATCTCCTTAGCCTTGAATTCTACGTACTCATCACGTTCAATTGGATCAATCTGGTAGAATTCGTTGATAATCTTTGCACTAAATGGCACCTTTATACCCCTCACATACACGTGCCCGGGATCACACTCAGGGAAGTTTGCATAAAACTCTCTTACAATGGGCTCTATGCCTAGATGCTTAGGTTCTAGGAGAAAGATTCCCCAATCTCTCCCTTTGACCTAATCCTCCACATTGATACTGATCAACCCTCTCTCGGCAATAAAACTCTTGTCTTTTCTCTGAATTGCTACTTCATATCGCTGCCTAGCCTTATCGTTCACAAATCTATTATCAACCTGCTTGCCCTTACGCTTTGCAATAGTTTTGAGTGGCATTTTCTCTCAATAATATTCTCTACAATCTATCACCAAAATCATCAATTCAACTCCCACTTCTAACACTACTGCACACTTCTCACAACTTCAAATCAATTCCTCAATCCACCTTATAAATTTCAAAATCTACACTCACACCCCAAAATCACCAAACTTCCAAATGCACTCAACCAACTTCACAAGCACACACCCAAACTTCCTTAACCACAAATCAATCAAAATCAACACTTCCTACTCTCCAAACATGAATCACAACTCTAAACATGCTAGTCAAATCAAACTTTCGAGTTCATGCATAAATCTCAAGATTAATCATTCAGACTATGAAATCTGTAAAAACAAAAGCATGAAAACTCGAAATCTTACCACACCCAAGCTTGATGAACCTTCAATTGCTCCAATTTTTCTCCAAATCGCAAAACCCCCCATTTTGGAAAACCTAGGGTTTCCAAAATTTTCTTCAAAATTGGCTAGATTTGGTGCAAAGGAAGGTTGTTTAAGTGCTTATAGGAGTGATGGTGATGCATGCAAATGCAACACTTAATTTTGCCTCACTAAATTCTAATGCAATGTCGTGTAGTAGCAAAGAGCAAGTAAGGGTCCTTCCTGCAGAGGATTTGTGAACTCAATTAATTATCTACTTCAAACAGGGTTTGTCACGAATTATAAAAACTCAACAAAAACTATCAAACTAAAATCAAACAAAATAAAACAAGCAGACAATCACGAAAGAGATAAATAAGAGAAACTGGATTGAAGGTTTATTCGCCACCACTAGACATGAATTACATATAATAACAAAGACTTTAACTTTCTACCCTCTTAATCACATCAGCTCAGAAAACACCAAACGTTGATAAGTTCTATCTCTCCTTACTGAGTCGTTGGATTAGACACGGTCATAATCCAATTCCCTATTTATTAGATAACCTAGGATACGATCTCTAGATTCAAAATAATAAAAGCATTAAGTTACGAGAGACCTACTGAATCAAGGCTAAACTCATATGTTTGGTTTAGTTATCTTGAGTGATTACCCCCCATGTATGCAGGCATACACTTTACCATTAGTTACTTTAGGTTAATAAAGTGATTCCGTACTAAACAACCTAAATTGGCATTAATAGATTAATCCTAACGATTTAACTGGCCACTTAAACAATTAGAAAAATCTAGTTAGACCTTATTTTCAAAGAAATAATCACATAACCAAGAGGGATCAAAAGATAAAAAGATGCGGATTTTATTAAACATAGGACATGTCTAGGGTTTTGAAATATCCTCAATCACAAAAGAATTAGTTCTTCATGAATAAATATGAGAACATCATTATAATAACAAAGAAGAAGAAAAACTTAGTGAAACTTGGTTGGATTATTGAAGTTGATGATGATCTCCTCCAATTGTCCTTCTCCAAGCCTTCTTTAATCCCCTTTTTTCTTCAGTTCTTGAATATCTTTGTTCTCTCCTTTTTTTATCTCTGAAAGAATTCCCCCAAAATAATGCTAAAAGACTTCTATTTATATCCCACAAGGGTTAGCGTTTTGTTTTCCTTAATTCTAGTTAGTTTAGGACTCTTAAAACCCTATTTTCCTAGTAAAAAATGGAGGAAAAGTTCCCGTATGCGTGGTGTGCCGCGGCACTATCTGCTACACAAGAGCTACTGGAAAAAGTTTGCCGCGGTACGGTAGCTAGTCTTCTTCCCGCATCATTCCACTGTTCTTCAGAGATGGTGATTTTTGAACTCAATAACGATGAAATTTGGAAAAGTGGTAAACACATGAAATGTAGCCCTTTGAATCAGATTTCCAATAGCACAAGAATCGTCTTAATCCCAGTTTTAAAGCTCAAGATATTCTCAAAATACTGAGGCATGCTCTAGCTGGAACGTAATCTAGAATTTTCTCTTTACTTCAACTTCCACAACTTCTTCAATTCAACTCTGATTCTCGATCCGTTTGTTTCCAGTCATCACAAATTCTCTAGCCAACATCATCTCTCATCTGAATATTATTTTTGAACCTTATTTCGTGAAAACACAACAAAAATACCCGTGATCCCGAAAAGTGCGTTTATGAAACAATTACGTTAATTCATGCGAATTAATCCTAATTTCCAACAAATGATAGCTACAAACCACTAAGTATAAGTGTATTTTCAAGCATTTATCACAACCCCACCCAGCTTCTTGCTAGTCCCTAGCACGCTAAGCGATAAAAAATGTCTTCTAGCTTGAAAATTAAAATAAAATAAACATAAATCTAATCTACTCCAAATCACTTCCGTAGATTGTCACGGTTGCATTTAGCGTATGCAACAAGCCTTTAAACCCCTAGGGGGCCCTAGTTGGACGAGTTGTAGTCTCGTGAGGGTTTCCAGCGATGATACCCACAAACAACCATACTAAACCTAACCTAGACTCGAAAATTAAAAACAAACAAACAAAACATTAGTCTTCGGATATACATTCGTCTCAAAAATTGCATACAACACATAACATAAAAATATTTAAACATCACACAAGCCCAAAGGTAACTCAAAAATCAATTTCATTTTCATTATCAACTCTCACACATCAATCATTCCAAAAACCCGTTAATCTTAAAACCCGGATGATCACATGCACAAACTTCACAAACAAAGAATTGATCTCAAAATTTAAAAAATATAATATAATGTATAGAATCAAATTCCATAGGCTCACTTTTCAAACTACTCTCCACTAATGTAGAATGATCACACTACCTCGGATCAATAGGTATTTATTAAGCTTGTTACGTTAGGCTAGGTTATGAGGTTATGAAAGAACGGAAAAGATAAGCAAAAATAACAGACTCAATCCTATTTCTTTCAAACACTTTCATTCAAGCACCACCATTCTTCTTTACACCCAACGTTTTCCACCCTTCATCAAAAATAATTTCACTGCATCATTTATACTTTGCAATGTTTCTCAATAAATTTCCTTTTTTTCTTTCTTTCTTTCTTCTCTATTTTCTTTTTTCTTTTTTTCTTTCAATTTTTTTTTTCATTCGGAAGAAAGAAAAGAAAGCTAAAAATGCTACCCCAACTCTTGATTAAAAGGCACTCCACAACCCCCAACCTATTCTTTTGAGCACATTTGGAATAAATTGACAATTTTCACAAACCTTCACCCTCACTTATTTAATTGCTCTCACCAATCTTGTACTTAGATTAAGTCTCTTAAAAATTAAAGGGTAGGAATGTGTTTTTGGCTCAAAATAATGGTAGGTTAATGTAGGTTACATGAAAGAAAATCAAGGCTAAATGTGTTTAATAATGGCTCAAAGGGGTAACTAGCGATAATTTAAATAAAGGGTTGGCTTGAAAGGCTCAAACGATCCAAAGATAGCCTAAATCATGTCCTAAGCAATTTTCATTCTAGGATTTCGCCTCAAGTAGTTATCATGTGAGTTCTAGAATTTGTTGAGATTGTAAAAATGTCTATGAAAATTCATACATAACAAACATCACTAAGCCTTAAGACTAACCAACCAAATCATACCACATAGCATGAGAGTCTTAAACTAGATGAAACTAATTATTCAGAATTACCCTTAAACCTAAGCAACATTTAACATCTTCTAAACATCACATGTTATCACAATTATAATCATATCATTGACATATAAGTTAATCCGAAAAACTAAACAAAACAATTTAAACCTAAAATCATGCAAAAACTAAAAAAAAAAAAAAATTCACCCAAATTTGTAAATTTAACAAAAATAAATAGGAATAGGAACCTTCCCTCACCCCCAACCTAATATCTACATTGTCCCCAATGTAGCGAAAGGAAAAAGAGAAGGAAAAGAAAAGTTACCCCCCTTTTTAATATCAAAGTGTGAAGACACGTGAAAGTACGATCACCACTCTTGTTTCGTTCCATCAACTGTATCAAATTCTATCAAAACAAAGAAACTCATGGTGTACATCATTGGCAACATACATCACTAGTTAAATATATGAATTAGAGTAACAAAACACAAACTAAACAACATCTAGAAAAAAATGAAAAGGGAAAAGAAAATGAAAAGAAAATAAAAAATCAGTCGTCACTTTCTCAACCATATTCTCCCTTGTATTTAAAGTGTTCCGGAGGAAGTCTAAGCTTCAAAGTAGGCTCCTGCACAATGAAAGGTAGAAGCTTCTCATTAGATAAGAGAAGAGAAATATAAGAAAGAGCATACCTTGGATTTTTCTTTGGAAGAAAATTAAGTGATGCAATAATCTCTTCTAATTCTGCTCCCACATCCAGAACTTCTTCAAAGTTCTGAGGTTCCTTGGTCGCTAAACCATGTCTTATTGCAACTTCCAAATGATCTTTACTCTTGAGCTCGAGCATTTGCTTGGGTGGCTGTTTTGCTTCTTTGGAGTCAATTGCCCCATCTCCCTCATTACTAGACCGTTTTGTTCCATCTTGAATCAACTCATCTTTAGTTTCATCAGTGTTGATTGGTTTCATATGAGCTTCTTCAAGTTGCTTCCCACTTTTCACTGTTATAGCACTAACATTCTCCCTAGGGTTCATCACGGGTTCTTGCGCCTCTAGTCTTCCAACGGTAGTAGCCAATTAACTAACTTGGCTCTCCAAATTCTTGATTGACATTTTCGTATCTTGTTGGAACTTGAGATTCTCTTGCTGAAATTGAAGAGTGCTAGTGGCTAAGGAATTTACCAAGTCCTCCAATTTTGATGCCTTTGTGTCTTGTTGGAATTGGAGAGTGCTAATAGCTACGGAATTTACTAAGTCCTCTAAAGACATGCATTGAGATTGGGGAGCATTTTGTGGCCTTGGTTGATATGGTTGTGGGACTCTTGGGTACTGAAAACCAAGTGGATAGGTAGGGGTAGCATCTTGGTGGTTTCCCAAATAACTAAGGTTGGGGTGATCCCTCCATCCTAGCTGATTGTAGGTGTTGGCGAATGGGTCATACCTCTGCCCTTGTTGACCTTGAAATCCTCCCATAGAAAAATCTTGAAAGGTAGGGCACATGTTGGTAGGATGACCAAAGTTAGAGCAAATGTCGCATGTTTTAACTTGTCAAAATGCCAATTGTTGCACAAGTGCATTCAAGGTGCTCAATTGCTGCTCAATAATAGTAGCCATCTCCTCGTGACCAGAATAAAAAAAAAATTAGAAGTGAAAAAAAAAATAACAAAAAGTAGATAACTAATTAAGTTAATCAAAATCCCCGGCAACGACGCCAAAAATTGATGCATGCAAATGCAACACCTAATTTTGC
Organism: Pistacia integerrima; assembly: GCA_026225825.1. Taxonomy (NCBI): domain Eukaryota; kingdom Viridiplantae; phylum Streptophyta; class Magnoliopsida; order Sapindales; family Anacardiaceae; genus Pistacia; species Pistacia integerrima. The sequence goes on along the minus strand of CM047737.1, from coordinate 14,005,485 downwards.
CTCACTAAATTCTAATGCAATGTCGTGTAGTAGCAAAGAGCAAGTAAGGGTCTTTCCCGCAGAGGATTTGTGAACTCAATTAATTATCTACTTCAAACAGGGTTTGTCACGAATTATAAAAACTCAACAAAAACTATCAAACTAAAATCAAACAAAATAAAACAATCAGACAATCACGAAAGAGATAAATAAGAGAAACTGGATTGAAGGTTTATTCTCCACCACTAGACATGAATTATATATAATAAAAGCACTCTTTAACTTTCTACCCTCTTAATCACATCAGCTCAGAAAATACCAAACGTTGATAAGTTCTATCTCTCCTTACTAAGTCATTGGATTAGACACGGTCATAACCCAATTCCCTATTTATTAGATAACCTAGGATACGATCTCTAGATTCAAAATAATAAAAGCATTAAGTTACGAGACACCTACTCAATCAAGGCTAAACTCATATGTTTGGTTTAGTTATCTTGAGTGATTACCCCCCATGTATGCAGGCATACACTTTACCATTAGTTACTTAGGTTAATAAAGTGATTCCGTACTAAACAACCTAAATTGGCATTAATAGATTAATCCTAACGATTTAACTGGCCACTTAAACAATTAGAAAAATCTAGTTAGACCTTATTTTCAAAGAAATAATCACATAACCAAGAGGGATCAAAAGATAAAAAGATGCGGATTTTATTAAACATAGGACATGTCTAGGGTTTTGAAATATCCTCAATCACAAAAGAATTAGTTCTTCATGAATAAATATGAGAACATCATTATAATAACAAAGAAGAAGAAAAACTTAGTGAAACTTGGTTGGATTATTGAAGTTGATGATGATCTCCTCCAATTGTCCTTCTCCAAGCCTTCTTTAATCCCCTTTTTTCTTCAGTTCTTGAATATCTTTGTTCTCTCCTTTTTTTATCTCTGAAAGAATTCCCCCAAAATAATGCTAAAAGACTTCTATTTATATCCCACAAGGGTTAGCGTTTTGTTTTCCTTAATTCTAGTTAGTTTAGGACTCTTAAAACCCTATTTTCCTAGTAAAAAATGGAGGAAAAGTTCCCAGCTGTCGTGACTGTGCCGCGGCACTATGCTGCGGCACAGTAGCTACTGGAAAAAGTGTGCCGCGGCACAGTAGCTACAGGTCTTCTTCCCGCATCATTCCACTGTTCTTCAGAGATGGTGATTTTTGAACTCGATAACGATGAAATTTGGAAAAGTGGTAAACACATGAAATGTAGCCCTTTGAATCAGATTTCCAACAGCACAAGAATCGTCTTAATCCAAGTTTTAAAGCTCAAGATATTCTCAAAATACTGAGGCATGCTCTAGCTGGAACGTAATCTAACATCTTCTCTTTACTTCAACTTCCATAACTTCTTCAATTCAACTCCGATTCTCGATCCGTTTGTTTCCAGTCATCACAAATTCTCTTGCCAGCATCATCTCTCATCCGAATATTATTTTTGAGCCTTATTTCCTGAAAACACAACAAAAATACCCGTGATCCCGAAAAGTGCGTTTATGAAACAATTAAGTTAATTCATGCGAATTAATCCTAATTTCCAACAAATGATACCTATAAACCACTAAGTATAAGTGTATTTTCAAGCACTTATCAGATGGTGTGGAATGGTGAAAGAAATTTGACTAGAAAAGGTCTGAAATTGAAAGTGAAATTCTTTTGTTCTTGGAAGCTTTTTGGACACTCGTGAAAAATGAGAGAACTGACGCGAGTTTATATGGAAAATGGGTTTCGCCGGGGCGAAGTTCTTGAATTTCTTGTGTGAAATGCTCGATGCCACGGTGAAGTATTTTTCTAGCCGCAGCAAAATCTGGAAAAAAATTTCTTAAGAATCACAGTGTATACAATGCCACGGCGAACTCTGGAATTTTAAGGATAGCTAATTGGCAGTGTATACGTTGCCGCGGTGAAATTCCTCTTTTGTCACGATGAAGTTTGGGAAATATTATTTCATGCCACATCTTGATCATTCACCTAAAACACTAAAAGGAAAACGAAATTAAGCTATTTCCTAAGTAAGAAAAAACATAAACAAATTTAAAACAACTCAAAAATGAAAACGCTTGGGTTGCCTCCCAAGAAGCGCTTGTTTATAGTCGGAAGCTCGACTTTCTTAAGTCCTTCGTCAATCCGACTATCCACATGCATCATGTCCTGAACATTTTCCTTAGACTAAGGCTTCAATTGTTGATGATTCTTGTCACATCGAGTCTTTGTTGAGAGTTAACCACCCATTTCCATCCCTCGATCATTCCTTTTAGGATTCGAGCATTCTTATCGACACTTTTTTTATATTTTAACTTTCCATCTGCATTCTTGAACTAAGAAGATGTTGAAGTGATCTCTCGGTTAGCATTCTTTTTTAGCCCCACTTTCGTCTTGCATGATCTTATACCTAAATCTTTACAACTTCATCCCTTGTGAAGACATTTGCTCGATTGTGGCTCGTCTAGGTATGTTGTGTGGTCTCTTGGTTTATGCTTTTCATCTTCGATTTGCTTTGACTTGACCATGCATTCCTTAAATGGCGATTTAAGATCATCGATCTTGGAAGTTTTAACTACCGACTGATCCCCCGAGTCAATTTTGAAACATGAATCTTGCTTCGCTGGAAATTTTAAAGTCTCAAGGATATTGAATGTCACTTCTTCATCTTGCACCCTCATGATCAACATCAATTAAGGCTCTTCCAATAGCAAGAAATGGTTGTCCCAAGATAAGAGGTATCTTCTTGTCTTCTTCCATATCCGACACAAAAAAATCTACCGGAAATATGAATTTATCCACCTTAACTAGTGTTAGGAAACGACCCGGTTGCAGAAGAAAACAAAAAATTTACAACCACGGATCGTTCCTTAGAACCCAAAAATCAAGGCAATGATTTTTATAGTTTATGCATAATAAGAATCTGCAGAAAAATAAATCCAAAGGTTTGAGAAACCATACCCACGTTGGAGGCTCCACCAATGTTGTCTCTGAATGTGTTTGCTACCGATCCAAGTGTAGGATCGAACCGTAGAGGTCCACACGAAGACAATCAACAAGAACCAAGGAGGGATTTGCTAGATCCTCCTTGGCCTTAAGAAATCAAGAAGAAAAATCAGTATTTGATTTTTAATCAAAAGATGAAAGTGGCGTGGGAGTGAGTGTCAAAGGGGCTGCTGTGTGTGTTTTTTCTTTCAAAAGGCAAATATGAATTAATCCTTAAATCACACAAACACTATTCCTTTTATAGGCAAACCAAGTTGCCCTATTCCCACATGGAATGGGCTTGGGCTCCAACCCAAACACCCCATGTTGCCAAACACTCCCAATTAGATATTTTAATTTAATTCATCATTATCTTAATTAAAAATCAATTAATATTTAATTAACATTTAACAAGAATGATGATTTAATTAAATATGCAAACACACATTTAATAGTAATTTCACTTATTTAATTTTTTAACAAATTAAATAAAAGGCTACGACCTCAAGAAATTTAATTGCTTTGTGAAATTACCAAAACACCTTTTCACCTAAAAAGACGAAAACGCCCTTCTTTCTTCTTGGCTCTTAAATTATCTTCTATGTGTGTGACCCATAGGCTCCTCATCATACCGGTAGTGTATAGTATCGCGATTAACACCAATTAATCGTCTCACTAATACACGTACTCCAAGATTGGCCCCTAGCAAGGTATCATGGCCACCCGATAGATTCGGATTCAAGAAAGTAGCTACCTGTCAACGATATAGTTACCGCATAATACGATCCTTTCATCATAATGCTTATCTCGCGAGACGAAGGCATAGAAATAGTGTCAACCTTCGGTTACTCTCGATATTATATATTCAGTTTTTGGACCAATGACCCGTATTATAATCTGGATAGAGCAACAACTCAATCCCACCGTGGCCACGATTTCGTGTCATTGCCATATACCGAATTGCGCCGTGAGATAACTTCTCCCTGCACGGGAGTGATGAATCCTCTCCAATCCACCATAGTCTTGATACACTCCTTGATATAGCCAATCACCACCGTATCTGACACCGAATAGAACTACGTTAGGCTAGTGTCAAAGCGTACCAATCGGTGGCACAAGGCACTCCGGTGATCTCAAGTCTAAGGATCACATGCACCACCATTCGTTAGAGGATTTGTTCCATAGACACCGGGGTTACCATCCATATGGAATCCTCGGTGGGTCACCCAGGTTGAACTTGCGCGGTATATCCGCCTACAACAAGCAACCCATGTGTTGTACCTAGGTTGTCACCAAACAACCTTGACAAGTGAGATCAACCATCGCCTTCGACAGGTCGTTCAACACTATGATAGCCTTACCGTATTATCTCGTGGTCCTTACTTCAAATAATAATCGGGCTCAGACGTTCTAGAATGGCCACCATATGTGCTCATAGGGTTCTCACTATCAAGATTTGAAACACTTGATACCCTCGTCATGGTTCTACCATTCTAAGGACATATATCAATACATATTGCAATAATAATGATTTAAGCGATATAGAATAAAATGCCTTTTATTATTGATTAATGAACATTATTACAAAGAGTCAATTCCACAATAATTGCTTGGCTCTAGGGCATCTACTCTAACAACTAGTACATCTTCAATAATGCCCCTTGGATGCTTGATGGATCTATCTGCAAGCTGCAAGGATATGGTTGTAGGCTTCACTTCACCAATCACTAGTTTCCTAAAAACAAAAAAAGGCATTAGATTGATACTAGCACCCAAATCACATAAAACTCTATCAAATGTAATATCTTCTATGACACAAGGGATAGTGAAACTCCCTAGATCTTTGAGTTTTGGTGGTAGCTTCTTCTATAGAATGGAATTGCACTCCTCCATAAGCATCAATGTTTCCTCCTCTTCTAGCTTTCTTTTGTTTGCTAGAATTTCCTTAAGAAACTTAGCGTAGCCTAGCATCTGCTGCAAGGCATTTGCAAAAGGAATGTTAATGTGAAGTTTTTTAAATACATCAAGGAATTTCGTGAACTGCTTATGCTGATTTTATTTTCTAAGCCTCTGAGGAAAAGGAACAAGAGGGGTATGATGTGCCAACTCAGGCGGTATCTTAGGAAATGTCAATTTTTCCTTCTTTTGCTTTGGCATCTTTTCCCTCTTTTGTTCTTCTTCTCTTGGGCTTTTTAACTTTTCCTCAACAATGATTTCTTCCTCGATTTCTTCATCGGACTTTTCCTTTTCTTTTGGTGGGTTCTCATCTTTCCCTTTTTGTTCAACCTCTTCCAAGACTGTTCCACTTCTTAAAGTTATTGCATTTACTTGTTCACGTGGATTTGTCACTGTGCTACTTGGTAGGGAATCTTGAGGTCGCTCATTCAACTTTTCGGCTATTTGACCCATTTGTACTTCCAAGTTTCAAATCGATACCCCTTGGTTTCTGAAATTCACCCTCGTCTCACTCATAAAACCTGTGGTCTCTTACATGAACTTTTCGAACATATCCTCCAATTTCGAAACTCTTTCATCCAATGGTTGATGGTTCACCTCTACTTGATTGTTTAGCAATGTTCTTTGATTCTATTGATTATTTTGATTGCCCCAAGACAAGTTTGGATGATTTTTCCAACAAGGATTGTACTTGTTGGAGAAATGATTGTTTTGTTGTCTCTAATTCCCAGCCAAATAGTTGACTTGTTTTGATGATAAGGGCACTGAAGCAAAATTATTCCGCACTTGGCATTCAATGCTTGCATGATTCCCTGCACAAAAATCACATGTTACTTGAGGTGTTTGAATTGAATTTACTTGCATACCTGCTAATTGTTTCTGAAGTGTTGTCAGTTGGGCTGAAATGGCTGTGTAAGCATCGACTTCATGAATACCCATAGACTTCTTCGGATGAATTCTTTCATTGGGTCTCTGATAGTTATTACTTGCCAGGACTTCAAGTAACTCATAAGTTTTTTCAGGTGTCTTGTTTTGCAATGCTCCTCTAGATGTCGCATCTACCATTGTTTGCACATTTGTCAGCAACCCATTATAGAAGTTTGGACTTACATCCAAATAGGCAAACCATGGTGTGGACACTTTCTCAATAGTCCCTTATATCTCTCCCATGCTTCATAAAGTGACTCGTTCTCTTCCTACATAAATGATGTGATATTGTTTCTCATCTTTGCTGATTTCGCTGGTGGGAAGTATTTAGTCAGGAACCTTTGTCCCAATTCATTCCAAGTTGTGATTGTTCTTGCTGGTAGTGCCATTAACCATCCCTTTGCTTTATCTCTTAATGAAAAGGGGAATAATCTTAACCTGATGGCATCATCTGACACTCCATTTGCCTTAAATGTGTCGCATATCTCTAAGAAGTTTGAAATGTGTGAATTTGGATCTTCCTTTGCATCTCCCCCAAATTGTACTAACTATTGGATCATTTGGATGATTGCCGGCTTTATTTCAAAATTGTTGGCTTGCACCGGTGGTCTAGTGATACTTGGACCACAACCATCAACGGAGGGTACTGAGAATTCCCTCAAAGTTCTGTTTTCAGCCATTTCAATGACTATTGCCTCTCGTTCGCTTCTCTCTCTAATAAGTCTTCTTGTAGTTCTTTCAATCTCTAGATCAATGGGAACCACTGGATGATGTCTTGCTCTTCGCACAAACTACACAAGATCACAAGTGAATGAAAAGAAATGTGAAATTAAACTAAAACTAATTAAAATAAAACTCTAATCTAGTGAAAACTATAAAACTTCAATATTAACACTAAATCAATCCCCGGCAACGGCGCCAAAAACCTGATGTGTTGATTTTGACAACATGCAATGTGTAGCAAGTGCACCAGTCGCAAAAAGTAATAAAATGATGAGAAGAGTATCATTCCCACGAGGATTGTGTGTTAAGTACTAATTTTCCTAGTTTTATAACTAGTTGAAGAACACAAAGATTGTTGGATTTGAAGGCAAAAAAAAATTAGAAATTAACACAGAATCAATAACGTAAATTAAAATCTAACTAATTAAGAAAATATCAACTAATTATGAAAATATCAATTCAAGACAAAAAGGTTAGGGTTTCGACTTCACTAGGTTACTCTGATTCAATCTAAGGTTGATGTTGCCTTTAAACTCACATGCAAGGATTATAAATCAGATACCCTAATCTGCAGAATACACATTCTCAGGCTATATTCTCCTACTTATCCTTATTAAGCTTCCGCACCCAACAAAATGAAGATTGACAGTTCTAATTCTATTAAGCCAAATGGAATCCCAAAGTGATTTCATAGATCTCCGAACCTATCTCTAGCATTCATTTAATCTATGGTATTTACTCTAAGAGGCTAACACATGAATCACTTCTCAGTCTCATCATGCTCAACATTTAATTGAAATAAGGAAAACTCAACATTCAATTGCATTAAGAACAAGAATAAATACAAAATCCAAGCAATAGAAATTAAAAACAACATCTATTATAGATTAAACCATTGTAATCAAAGTTAGGTCAAAACCCTAACCCAAAAGTGGGTTAGTTAATATTCAAATTAATGAAAAATGGAATATAAACTGTAAGTAAATAGTTCAACATGCTCAAACAGGTAAGAAAAGAATGAAATCTTCCCTAAATGATGACCCAAAATGCTTCCAATCTCCAATTTCTTCCTTTTCTTCTCTCAAAATCTGAACCCCCTAAAAAATGAGCTAAGGCTCTCTTAAATAGTCGACCAAAACCCTAAGATTCTAATCCAATAATATTAAAATGCAACGTTTTACAAACAGAAAAATTGCAGTTTTTGTTAGAGTAGATGCCCTAGAGCCAATCAATTATTGTGGAATTGACTCTTTGTAATAATGTTCATTAATCAATAATAAAAGGCATTTTATTCTATATCGCGTAAATCATTATTATTGCAATATGTATTGATATATGTCCTTAGAATGGTAGAACCGTGACGAGGGTATCAAGTGTTTCAAATCTTGATAGTGAGAACCCTATGAGCACATATGATGGCCATTCTAGAAACGTCAGCCCCTAAGATTATTCTCAAGTAAGGGCATGTATAATACGGTAAGGCTATCATAGTGTTGAACGACCTGTCGAAAGGCGTGGATCGATCTCACTTGTCAAGGTTGTTTGGTGACAACCTCGGTGCAACACATGTGTGCTTGTTGTAGGCGGATATACCGCAAACAAGTTCACCTGACGACCCTCCACGAGGATTCCATATGGATGGTAACCCCAGTGTCTATGGAACAAATCCTCTAACGAATGGTGGTGCATGTGATCCTTAGACTTGAGATCACCGGAGTGCCTTGTGCATCGGATTGGTACGCTTTGACACTAGCCTAACGCAGCTTCTATTCAGAGTCACAAGACGATGGTGATTGGCTATATCAAGGAGTGTATCAAGACTATGGTGGATTGAGAGGATTCATCACCCTCCCGGCACGGGAGAAGTTATCTCACGGCGCAATTCAAGATATGGCAATGACACTAAAACTGTGGGCCACAAAGTGGGATTGAGTTGTTGCTCTATCCAGATTATGATACGGGGCATTGGTCCGCCCGAATATATAATATCGAGTAACCGAAGGTTGACACTATTTCTATGCCTTCGTCTCGCCGAGATAACGGATGATGAAAAGGATCGTATTGTACGGTAACCATATCATTGAGGGGTAGCCTACTTTGTTTCAATCCGAATCTATCGGGTGGCCATGATGCCTTGCTAGGGGGCCAATCTTGGTCTGTGTATTAGTGAGACGATTAATGGTGTTAATCGCGATACTATACACTACCGGTATGATGAGGAGCCCATGGGTCACACACATAGAAGATAATTTAAGAGCCAAGAAGAAAGAAGGGCGTTTTCATCTTTTTTGGGCGAAGGGGTATTTTGGTAATTTTACAGTGCAATTAAATTTGCTGAGGTCGTAGCCTTTTTATTTAATTTGTTAAAAAATTAAATAAGTGAAATTACGGTTAAATGTGTGTTCTCACATATTTAATTAAATCATCATTATTGTTAAATGTTAATTAAATATTAATTGATTTTAATTGAAATAATGATGAATTAAATTAAAATATCTAATTGGGAGTGTTTGGCAAATTTGGGGGTGTTTGGGTTGTAGCCCAAGCCCATTCCATATGGGAATAGGGCAACTAAAATAAGATTATAAAAGGAAAAAGGTTTTAGTTGAATGAAAGTGTGTGTTATTTTATTCATTCTTTTGATTTTGAAAAGAAAACCTCCAGCCAAAAAGCTCTCCCACGCCACTTTCACTGTTCCATTGAAAACAAACACTTTTGTTTTTCTTCTTGATTTCTTAAGGCCAAGGAGGATCTAGCAAATCCCTCCTTGGTTCTTGTTGATTGTCTTCGTGTGGACCTCTACGGTTCGATCCTACACTTGGATCGATAGCAAACACATTCAGGGACAACATTGGTGGAGCCTTCCAAACGTGGGTATGAATCTTAACATTTGGATTTATTTTTCTCTGATTCTTATTATGCATAAACCTGAAAATCATTGCCTTGATTTTGGGATTCTAAGGAACGATCCGTGGTTGTAAAAATTTTGTTTTCCGTTGCGCAACCGGGTCGTTTCCTAACAGTTTTCGCCGCGGCGGAGAATAAACTTCGTTGTGACATCGAGTTGAAATCTCGCTGAACTATCTGACCCAAGGCTAGCTTGCCGCGATAGAGAATTATCTTCACCGCGGCAAACTTTGCTGATCTTTTCTAAAATTATGAAACTACCCTCTGCTTGCTTCTTCGCTTAAGTCTTTGATCTTTGCGATCCCCGATAGGACCAAGCTTCATAGTGCTTCCACTCCGCATCAGAATTTCCCTGATTCCTAAATTTCTCTTGATTTTGGGTCCAGAAACTCAATTTCGCTCAGTTTTTCTCCAACTGCATGTTTTCGCCTAAAACGTAAAATATATGAAATTAAGTTGCAATTCAAGCACAAAACTTAATAAGAAGTATCCAAAATCGTACCAAAAAGTATAGAAAAAATAGTATAATCCTAGGAGTAGGTGCCCTAGAGCCAATCAATTATTTTGGAATAGACTCTTTGTAATAATGTTTATTAATAAAGGCATTATCTACTATATCATGTAAACCATAGTTGTATGTATTTATATATGTCCTTAGAATGGTAGAACCGTGATGAGGGTATCAAGTGATTCAAATCTTGATAGTGAGAACCCTATGAGCACATATGGTGGCCATTCTAGAAAATTCCCTAGCCCTAGTATTAATCTGACCAAGGACACAGATAATACAGTAAGGCTATCATAGTGTTGAATGACCCTATTGAGAGGTAGTGACAAATCTCACTTGTTAAGGTTGTTTGTTGACAACCTGGTGCAATACATGGGTGCTTGCTATAGGCAAGTTATATGGATTGACCCACTAGAGGATTCCATATAGATGGTAACCCCAGTGTCTATGGAACAAATCCTCTAACGAATGGTGGTGCATGTGATCCTTAGACTTTAGATCACTAGAGCGCCTTGTGCACCGATTCGTGTAGTTTGACACTAGCCCAACGCAGTTCTATTCAAAGCTGTCAATATGGCAGTGATTGGCTACATCGAGGAGTGTATCAAGACTATGGTGGATTGATAGAGGATTCATCACTCCCGGGTATGGGAGAAGTTATCTCATGACGTAATTCAGTTAATGACAATGATAGTAAATCTATGATCATAGTGGGATTGAGTTGTTGCTCAATCCAATTCATTATTCTAGTCATTGGTCCAGTCCTGGATACAAATATATCAAGAGTAACTAAGGTTGACACTATTTTTGTGCCACAGTCTCGATGAGATAACAGATGATGAAAGGATTTGATTGTACGATAACCATATCGTTGATAGGTAGTTGCTTCGTTGAATCCGAATCTATCGAGTTGCCATGATGCCTTGCTAGGGGCCAATCTTGGTTTGTGTGTAGTAAGACGATTAATTGGTGTTAATCGATACTACACACTGTCGGTATGATGAGGAGCCTAAGGGTCACACACATAGAAGATAATTTAAGAATCAGTTTGCGCAACGGGCGTTTTCGTCTTTTAGGGCGAAAGGGTATTTGGGTAATCTCACAATGCAATTAAGTTTGCTAAGGTTGTTGCCTATATTTAATTTAATATTAAAAATAAATAAGTGAGATTATATTTAAATATATGTACACATACATTTAAATGGATTATTGTTATTAATTAAATGTTAACGTATTTCTATGAATACATTAATTGAGTTTAATAGAAAATAATAATAATTAAAATTAAAATATCATGATTGGGAGTGTTTGGACATAGGGGCTGTTTGGGTTGAAGTTGTTAGTAAACGACCCATTTACGCAGTGGAAAACAAAAACATAAACAACATGGATCGTTCCTTAGAACCAAGATTCCGAGTACAAAAATCACAGTATATACAATATATAAATTAAATCTGTAGAAAAAACTTTTCAAGGTTTAAGGAAACATATGCACGTTTGGAGGCTCCTCCAAATTTGTCTTTGAAGTTTTTTGCTACCGACCCAAGTGTAGGATCGAACCGACGTAGTCCACACGAAGATAATCACAAAGAACTAATGAGGGATTTGCTAGATCCTCCTTAGCTTTAAGAATCAATAAGAAATGAAAAGTGTTTGATTTTAGGCAAAAATCAATTATGGCGTGAGAGAGTTTAGGGGCTGTAGCTTTTTCCTTTTTAATGAATTGAAAATAATGAATGACTTATATTCTTTTTCAATTAACACTTTTATTTTATAGTGATGGTTTTAATTGCCCTATTCCCATATGGAATAGGCTTGGACTCCAACCCACACCCCATGTTTCTAAACACTCCCAATTAGATATTTATTTTAATTCATCATTATCTTCAATTAAAATTAATTAATATATATATATATTCACATTTAACAATAATGATAATTTATTTAAATATATGCTAACACATATTTAAATGTAATTTCACTTATTTAATTTTTTCTAACAAATTAAATAAAAGGCTACGACCTCAGCAAATGTAATTGCACTGTGAAATTACCAAAATACCTCTTCGCCTAAAAAAGATGAAAACGCCCTTCTTACTTCCTGAGTCTTAAATTATCTTCTATGTGTGTGACCCATAGGCTCCTCATCATACCGGTAGCGTATAGTATCGTGATTAACACCAATTAATCGTCTCACAAATACACAGACCAAGATTGGCCCCTAGCAAGGCTTCATGGCCACCCGATAGATTCGGATTCAGCAAAGTAGCTACTTATCAATGATATGGTTACCGTACAATTTAATCCTTTCATAATACGTTATCTCGACGAGACGAAGATATAGAAATAGTGTCAACCTCCGGTTACTCCCGATAGTATGTATTCAAATACTGGACCAATAACCTGTATTATAAATCGGATAGAGCAACAACTCAATCCCACTATGGCCACAGTTTTAGTGTCATTGCCATTTACTGAATTGCACCATGGATAACTTCTCCCGTATCCGACAGTGATGAATCCTTTGTCTATCCACCATAGTCTTGATACACTCCTTGATACAGCCAATCACTACCGTATTGATAGCTCTAAAAAGAATTGCGTTAGGCTAGTGTCAAACTGCACCAATCGGTGCACAAGGCGCTCCGGTGATCTCAAGTCTAAGGATCACATGCACCACCATTCGTTAGAGGATTTGTTCCATAGACACTAGGGTTACCATCCATATGGAATCCTCCTCGGTGGGCCTGGGTCAAATAGTGAACTTGTTGCGGTGTATTCGCCACAAAGAAGCACCCATGTGTTGAACTGTTGTCACCAAACAACCTTAAGCAAAGTCCATTGCCTTTCGACAGGGTCATTCAATACTATGATAGCCTTACCGTATTATCTGTGCCCTTACTTCAGAATAATACTAGGGCTACGGATGTTTCTTGAATGGCCACCATATGTGCTCATAGGGTTCTCACTATCAAGATTTGAAACATTTGCTACTCATAAGCAAAGTGCCATGCCTGAGCTACAGCAAACCCATAACTCCAGCATTCTAGGACGACACCACAAAAAGCCACCAATCTAACCATAGAGTTTGTGAATAACAAGGCACTGATGCTTTTGAATCTACCATGACTCACTCGTGATTACCCTCCAAGTTGCCAACATCATTGTCAAGAGAATCTTGATAGACCTTGGCTCCCCAGCAAACATTATGTTCCTTGAAGCATTCAAGGTGATGGGACTGGATGAGTCTAGCATCAACCGTCGCCCAACTCTCCTCGTAGGATTCAACTTGAAACAAAAGTACACCATCAAAGAGATTGCCGTACTGGTCTACACCAAAGGGATCAACCATCAAACCACCTTTATGATATTAGACACCTCCTCCCCGTGCAATGTGATCCTCAGTAGGTCGTGGATTCACGGCGCATAGGCTTTTCCTTCCACTTTCTACCAAACCATCAAGTTCCCCACCAAGTAGGGCTTCAAAGAGATAAAGGGAGATCAGAAGGCCTCTAGAGATTGTTATCAAAACCTTGACAAGTGAGATCAGTCACTATCTTTCGATAGGGTTGTAACGCCCCACTTGAGGTATGTAGTTATTGTTTCTTCTTTTGCTCTTATTTGAGTTGGTTTCTTGGTAATATTGTTGGTTGACCTTGATTGAGTGTTATGTTGAATACTTGCCCCTGAAATTGGTTGAAAATAGAAGAAGTTTAGTGTTTCGTCCTTCCGCCAGCGAAGAGGTGTTGAAGCCACGGGGGAAGCTGCTGGGCAGTTTCGCCGCGACGACAGAATATTCCTCGCCGCGGCGATAGGCCGACCAAAAAGTTGCTAAGTTTTAGATATTTTCTTCCCTAGGGGCAATTTGACCATTCTACCCCTAATTAGCAGGAAAAGTGGGAAGTAAATTGAAAGGATTTTTCATAGAGAATATGGTGATATGGGGGTGTGTTTGTAATGAATGAAAGGATATAGATGGAATTCCCAAAGAAGAGTAAGGGCAAAATGGGAATACTTGTGTATAAATTTCATTAAAAGGAATTAAGACATTTCAAACCCCTCATTTTTTTCTTCTTCCAACGCCACTTTCCTCTCTTGCTTCCTCTCAATTTCTCTTTCATTTGATCAAGGAGTTTTAAAGGGCTTTGGAGTGATTTGGGGTAGAAAATCAACCTAAGGCATCCTAAGGTAAGGATTCTTGCTTTGGTTTTGAAGCTTTGTGAGTTTTGAATATATTTGATTATTGAGGGTTTTTGTTCATTTGTTTAAGAGTAGAGAAAAGTCAAGCTTATCAAGTGAGGAAAGCTTCCAAGAGTTGAAGAAGAGATTAACAATAGCTCCTGTATTAGTGTTACCACAGGAGGGTGTAGAATATGACATTTATACAGATGCCTCTTTGCAGGGACTTGGCGCTGTGTTGATGCAGTTAGGTAGGGTCATAGCTTATGCTTCTCGTCAATTGAAAGAGTACGAGACCAGATACCCTACGCATGACCTAGAATTGGCGTAGTGGGTCTTTGCCTTAAAGATTTGGAGGCATTACCTTTATGGTGTGAAGAGTAATATCTACACCGATCATAAGAGTTTAAAGTACTTCTTCACTCAAAAGGAGATGAATATGAGGCAGAGAATGTGGTTAGAGCTGGTTAAAGATTATGATTTCGAAATCAAGTATCAACCGGGAAAAGCCAATGTGGTAGCCGATGCCTTGAGTAGAAAAGCCTATTTATTCCTTACCAAGCAGAAAGAGTTAATAGAAGAATTGTCTAAGGAACAGATTGAAGTGGTTCCAAGAAGAATTGCCAGTCTAGAGGTACAGTTTTCCTTACTGGAGGAAATTAGAGAAAAGCAAGTGGCGATAAGTGGTGTCGGAAAACAGTTCAGCAAGTGCTTGAGGGCAAGACATCAGAGTTCTTTGTGAGAAATGGTGTCCTCTATTTCAGAAATCGGTTGTGCATTCCTCCAAATGAGGAGTTGAAACAGAAAATTCTTATGGAGGCTCATGACACACTATACACCGCTCATCCGGGAGCAACCAAGATGTATCAAGATTTAAAGAAAGGCTATTGGTGGTCAGGTATGAAGAAAGACATTGCAGAGTTTGTAGTTAAATGTCTAACTTGCCACAAGTGGAAAGCGGAACAGCAACGGCCGTCAGGGTTGCTTCAACCACTGAGTATTCCAGAGTGGAAATGGGAGAGCATTTCGATGGATTTTATCACGGGCCTCCCTAGAGTACAGAAAGGGTGTAATGCTATATGGATGATTGTGGATAGATTAACCAAATCAACCCATTTCCTTCTAGTAAAGGAGAGTACCACTACAGATCAGCTGGCTCAGATTTATCTCAAGGAGATAGTCAAATTGCATGGTGTGCCCAAGACTATATTGTTAGATAGAGATTCCGGATTTGTTTCAGCTTTCTGGACGAGTTTACAAAGGAGTTTGGGTACCCGATTAGCTTTCGATCGCCTATCATCCTCGATGCATGGCCAAACCGAGAGAACCAATCAAGTGCTCGAAGATATGTTGAGAGCCTGTTGCATGGATTATCGAGTATCCTAGCATGAGATGTTACCCTTAGTGGAATTTGCCTACAACAACAGCTATCAATCTACAATTAGGATGGCGCCTTATGAGGCTTTGTATGGTAGACGATGTAGGTCTCCGCTACATTGGGATGAAGTAGGCGAAAAAGATGAGTTGAGTACCGCTCTTGGGCCAGAGGTGACCCAGAAACTGGTCGAAGATGTAAGGTTAATCGTAAATAGAATGAAATGAAGCCCAAGATCGACAAAAAGAGTTATGCCGACTTGAAGAGGAAAGAGGTGAATTCCAAGTGGGCGACAAGGTGTTTCTGAAAGTTTCCCCTTATAAGCTAGTAATGCGCTTCGGAAGCAGAGGGAAGTTAGCACCGAGATATATAGGTCCATTTGAGGTATTGCAATGAGTGGGAAAGGTGGCCTACAGATTGGCACTACCACCTAGCATGGACAGGGTGCATGATGTTTTCCATGTCTCGATGCTACGAAAATATGTAAGTGATCCCCTCCACATTCCGAGTGTAGAGGGACGTTGAAGTAACGTAAAATCTTGTATATGAAGAACGCCCAGCCTGCATTCTAGATCGAAGGGTTAAAGAGCTTCGAACAAGAGTGTTCGTTAGTGAAGATCCTTTGAGGAATCACAAAGTGGAAGAGGCCACTTGGGAGGTAGAACGGGACATGCAGAATCGCTTCCCAGAGTTATTTGTATGAATTTCGGGGACGAAATTCTTTTAAGGGGGGAAGAATTGTAACGCCCCACTTGAGGTATGTAGTTATTGTTTCTTCTTTTGCTCTTATTCGAGTTGGTTTCTTGGTAATATTGTTGGTTGACCTTTGATTGAGTGTTATGTTGAATACTTGCCCTGAAATTGGTTGAAAATAGAAGAAGTTTACTGTTTCGTCTTCCACGTTCTTCGCCGCGACGAAGAGGTGTTGAAGCCACGGGGAAGCTGGCAGCTTTTCGCGCGACAGAATATTCCTCGCCGCGTGACAGCCGACCAAAAAGTTGCTAAGTTTTAGATATTTTCTTCCCTAGGGGGCAATTTGACCATTCTACCCCTAATTAGCAGAAAAGTGGGGAGTAAATTGAAAGGATTTTTCATAGAGAATATGGTGATATGGGGGTGTGTTTGTAATGAATCAAAGGATATAGATGGAATTCCTAAAGAAGAGTAAGGGCAAAATGGGAATACTTGTGTATAAATTTCATTAAAAGGAATTAAGACATTTCAAACCCCTCATTCTTCTTCTCCAATGCCACTTTCCTCTTTTGCTTCCTCTCAATTTCTCTTTCATTTGATCAAGGAGTTTTAAAAGGCTTTTGGAGTGATTTGGGGTAGAAAATCAACCTAAGGCATCCTAAGGTAAGGATTCTTGCTTTGGTTTTGAAGCTTTGTGAGTTTTGAATATATTTGATTATTGAGGGTTTTTGTTCATTTGTTTAAGAGTAGAGAAAAGTCAAGCTTATCAAGTGAAAGGAAGAGCTAGTGAAGTCTCTCCATAACAAGGTAAGTAAACCCCAATCCAAGTTAAGATTTGAGAATTTTCTTGATTAGGGTTTTGATAGCAATGATGTATGTATATGATATACATGTTATATGCCATGCTATTGAGGCTTAAATAGAGATTTCTAGTGCTTTGTGGTTGTTTATGCATTGCAATTATAAGAAATGACATGTGGGTTGGAAAGGTGGTTTGAGATTGAATTAAAGGATATTGAGAAATCCTTTTGGAAGTGTCTTTCTTTGGCAGGAATTGTGGCTATGTGAGGGGCATTCTCCCCATTTTGGATGGTTAAAGAAAGAGTTAGAATCATTGCTATAGTAGAGTTTTATAATGCACTTGAGTTGTTTGATGAAATGCCTAATAGAGGTTTGAGAATGAGAAATGAACCTTAATTCTTGCAACATTGCATGTTGGCATCTCATAAGTGCATTAGTGGGGATGAACCATCCATATGCATTATTGTGCATTGAGAAGTGACCTAAGAAAGAGTAGGAAGCTTTGTGTATGCACTTGCCCTATGTGTAGAGAACTTTGTGGATGCAACTACTCTAAGAGTAGAGAGAATGAGAAGTGCTAGAATAGAGTGAATGAGAAGGGTATTAGAAAGGGGTGAATGCTTTGTGATCATCACCCGACAATTACGAGAATCGGATTGATGCTTTGTGATCATCACCCGAATAGCCATTAGAAGTGGGTTGATGCTTTGTGATCATCACTCGATGGTTAGTAGAAACGGGTGGGTGCTTTGTGATCATCACTCGGTTAATTATGAAAAAAGGGTAGATGCTTTGTGATCATCACCCGACATTTAGTAGAAGTGGGTTGATGTTTTGTGATCATCACCCGATGGTGATTAGGAACGGGTTAATGCCTGGTGATCGTTACCAAAAGTAATGAGGAACGGGTAGGTGCTATGTGGTCTCCACCCGATAGTTCTAAAACCCTCGGTAGGTGCTTTGTGATTCTCCACTCTGAGTCACTAGGATAGGGTTCTGCTATGTGAACTCCACCTCGATACCATGAAGAGTGGGATTGGGGGCGTGTGAAGCGCCATCCGTTACCGTACCTGCCGGTAAGATGAGGCCATGACGTTTGTAGGAAACAAATGTAAAGTGTGAGGAAAGAATTAAGAGTAATATATACGGGGATAGACAGATAGAGGGTTTACTTACTGAGCATTATTTTGTGCTCACCTCGTTATTTTCCTTTGTGGATGCAGGATCTAGGTGATGATGCAGTCGGAGGGGCGTCCGGCAAGCGAGCAATAGCTACACTGCTTTCCCTGCTTTTGTCTACAAAAATGGCATTTTTGTAAATGACGCTTTGTGTATAAAAAGATATATGACTTATAATGAAAAGAAAGTTTTGGGCCCAATTTTCTATTGTTTTTATGCATGCATTGTATTAGTTTACAGCAGTTCTTACAAGGGTCGTTCAACATGGTAATCTCACAGTGCAATTAAATTTGCTGAGATTGTTGCCTGTATTTAATTTTAATATTAAAATTAAAATTAGTGAGATTATATTTAAATGGGTTATTAATATTAATTAAATGTTAATATATTTTTATATATTAATTGATTTTAATTATAATAATAATTAATTAAATTTAAAATACCATTAATAGGGTGTTTGGTTGCAAGTGTGGATTAAGGTTGGAGCCCATGGCTATTCCTAAGTGGAATAGGGTTTTTAATTGTTGCACTATATAAGTGCAACTTAAAATTAAAACATATAATATTTTTTCAATAAAATAAAAACCTAGCCACCTACCCCACTCTTCCTCTCACGTTCTTCTTCATTAAGTGGAGAAGACAAAATTTTCTTGTTGATTCTTGAAGCCATCAAGTGGATCTAGCCAATCCTTTTTTGGTTATTCGGATTGTCTTCGTGTGGATCAACATTCGTGTGGTTCTACATTGAATCAGAAGCGAAATCGAATCAGAGACTTTTGAAGGAGCCTCCAAACATATGTAAGTGAATCTGAATCCTTGTATGGATTTGCTGTTAATTTGATATTATACAGATTTTATAATATACGTAACAAAATATAATTGATACCTGAATTTTTGGGATTGAGTAATTGATTGATTTGTTTTTAAACTCTAATTTTTCCGTTGCACAAATCCGATCATTTACTTACATTTCCATATTCCAATGACGTCCCTATGTTACTAAAGCCCCCCTCAACCGCAAAGGCACCCTCTATAGGTCCATCAAGATTGTCAGTGGCTTGCATCACAAGATTCTGTCTACTCAAGTTTAATTGTAAATTTTATCGTTTACAATATATATATATATATATATATTATTTAAATACACAATCTCACTTATTTTAATTTCCATATGAAATTAAATATAGGCAACGACCTCAGCAAATCTAATTGCAGTATGAGATTACTAAAATACCCTTTCATCTTAAAAGACAAAAATGTCCTTCTCAATTACTTATCCGTTATTTGTCTTTTATGTGTGTGACCCAAAGGCTCCTCATTATATCAGTAGTGAGTAGTATTATGATTGATACTAATCAATCGTCTCACTAAACATAGACCAAGATTAGCCTCTAGCTAGGCATCATGACCACCCGATACACTCGGATTCAACGAAGCAACTACCTATCAATGATATGGTTATCGTGCAATCAAATCCTTTCATCATTCATTATCTAATCAAGGCTGAGGTACAGAAGTAGTGTCAACCTCACATATCCTTGATCTCTTTGTATTTGGTTATTGGACCAACAACCAGAATATATTTGATTAAACTACAACTCAATCCCACTATGGCCATAAATTTAGTGTCGTTGCCATTTACCGAATTGCTCCGTGAGATAATTTCTTCCGTACCCAAGAGTGATGAATCCTCAGTTAATCCACCATAGTCTTGATACACTTCTCGATGTAGCCAATCACTACCATTCTGATAGTCTCGATTATAACTACGTTGGGCTAGTATCAAACTACACAAATTGGCACACAAGGCACTCTAATGATCTCAAGTCTAAGGATCACATGCACCACCATCCGTTAGAGGATTTAGTCCACAAACACTGGGGTTACCATTTATGTGGAATCCTCTGGTGGGTTTGTCCGGTGAACTTGCCTATAGCAAGCACCTATGTATTGCACCAAGTTGTCGATAAACAAGCTTAACAAGTGAGATGATTCACTGCCTTTCGACATGGTCATTTAACACTATGATAGTCTTACCTTATTATCTATGTCCTTAGTCAGAATAATACTGGGGCTACAAACATTTTTAGAATGGCCACCATATGTGATCGTAAGGTCCTCACTATTGAGATTTGAAACACTTGATACTCTCGTCAAGGTTCTACCATTCTAAAGACATACATCATAACATATAATGAATACGAATTACACGATGTAGAAAAAAGCCTTTTTATTGATTATAAACATTCTTACTAAAAGTCAATATTACAATAATGGATTGGCTTTAAGGCACCTACTCTAACAATCTCTCACTTGCACTATAGCCAATCATTCATGTATTTAATACCAAATGACCTTAAGTGCTTTTCATGCTTCCACTTCAATAGAGCCTTCGTTAGTGGATCGGCAAGATTGTCATTAGCATGTACTTTGCAAATCTGCACATCTTTTCTTGCAACCATTTCTTTGATGAGATGAAATCGTCTAAGTATATGTTTGGATTGCTGGTGAGACTGTGGTTCCTTTGCTTGACCTATTGCTCCATTGTTGTCATAATAGACATCTACTAGATCAACAATAGTGCAAACCACACCAAGTTCGGTGACAAACTTCTTAATCCAAACCACCTCTTTGGCCGCATCAGATAATGCTATATACTCCACTTTTGTTGTAAAGTCTGCTATAGTGCTTTGCTTGGAGCTCTTCCAGCTCACTGCAACTCCATTGAGATAAAATACAAAACCACACTGTGAGCGATAAACATCTTTGTCTGTTTGCAAACTAGCATCACTATATCCTCTAAAAGCGAGCTCATCATCCTCCCCATAAACCAAGAACATATCCTTAGTCATTTTCAAGTACTTAAGCATGTTTTTGATAGCTATCAAATGACGCTCGCCTAGATCTGTTTGATATCTACTACAAGCACTTAATGCACATGAAACATCAACTTGAGTTCATAGCATGGCATACATGATAGATCCAATTGCAGACGCATATAAGATCCTCTTCATCCTATCTCTCTCATTGTGTGTTTTAGGACACATATCCTTAGAGAGATAGACACCATGTGACATCGAAAGAAATCCCTTCTTGGATTCTTCCATACTGAATCTCTTTAGTACCTTGTCTATGTATGTACTCTGACTTAGGCCAAGAAACCTACACGATCTATCTCGGTAGATCTTTATTCCAAGGATGTAGGCTAATCTCCTAAATCCTACATGGAGAAGCACTTGGATAACCAAGTCTTTATCAACTGCAAGTTTGGTATATGCATTCCCAATCAAAAGTATGTCATCGACATACAACACCAAGAATGTCACTACGCTCCCACTTACTTTCTTGTAAACACAGGGCTCATCTTCGTTCTGGATAAAACTGAATTCTTTTACGACTTCATTAAAACGAATGTTCCAACTCCAACAAGCTTGCTTGAGTCCATAAATGGACCTCTGCAACTTGCATATCTTATCAGCTTGTTCATCAAGAACGAAACCATCACATTGTGTCATATACACATCTTCTTCAAGGTTTTCATTCAGGAGAGCTATTTTGACATCCATCTACCAAATTTCAAAGTCATGATATGCAGCAATCGCAAGCATAATCCGAACGGACTTAATCATGGCAACCGGCAAAAAGGTTTCTTCATAGTCAATGCCATGAACTTGTTTGAAACCTTTGGCAACCAGCCATTCCTTATGTTAACAACTAATTGGATATACACAATGGAAAAATCAGATTTAAAATCTAAACTGATCAATTTCTCAATCCCAAAATTTGGGTATAGATTATAATGTTTACATGTTTATAATCAAATCTACATAAAATCAATATAACAGTAAATCCATACAAGTTCCAATTTACTTATGTACGTTTGGAGGCTCTTTCAAACATCTCTGATTCAATGTAGAATTGCACGAACGTTGATCCACACGAAGCTAATCTGGAGAACCGACAAGTGTTTTTGCGAGAACAAGTGAAGGCTTCAAGAATAAAGTAAAATCAAAGAATAATATTTCTTTGATTTACTCTATGAAAACGTGAGAGGGAGAGTGAGGGTGGCATGGGTTTTGTTTTTTAATTCAATGAATGAACTATTAGGAAACGATCAAGTCATGGCAGCGGAAATAAAAATTATAAACAACATGGATCGTTCCTTAGAACCAAGATCAAGGCGCAAATTTAACAATTTATACATTAAATACAAATTTGCAGGAAATCAGTTTTAAAGTTAAAAACCATACGCACATTTGGAGGCTCCTCCAACTTATCTCTGAATGGGTTTCGCTACCGATCCAAGGGTAGGATCGAACTACCATTAGTCCACAAGAAGATAACCCCAAGGAACTAAAGAGGGATTAGCTAGATCCTCTTTAGCCTTAAGAACCAAGAACAAAATCAAAAATAAAATTTTGATTCAAGCATATGTGAAGTGGCGTGGAAGAGAGAAAAGGGGGCTGAGGTTTCTTATCAAAATGATTGAAATGAATTACTATTTAATTTCACAAAGTGTTGCACTTATATAGTGCACACTTTGCCCTATTCCATCATGGAATAGGCTTGGGCACCAACCCAAACAACCCCTATGTCCAAACAACCCCATTTAGATATTTTAAGTATTATTATTATTATTATTTCAATTTAATTTAATTAATATATATTTATCATATATTAACATTTAACAATAACAGTAATTCATTTAAACATATGCGAACACATATTTAAATATAATTTCACTTATTTAATTTTATTAACAAATTAAATAAAGGCTACAACCTTAGCAAATTTAATTGCGGTGTGAAATTACCAAAATACCCTTTCGCCTAAAAAGATGAAAACAACCTTCTTATAAACTGGCTCTTAAATTATCTTCTATGTGTGTGACCCGTAGGCTCCTTATCATACCGGTAGTGTGTAGTATCGTGATTAACACCAATTAATCGTCTCACTACACATAGACCAAGATTGGCCCCTAGCAAGGCATCATGGCCACCTAATCGATTTGGATTCAAGCAGGCGGGGTACATCCAACGATATGGTTACCGCATACCAATCCTGTCATCATCTGTTATCTCAACGAGACCGGGGCATAGAAATAGTGTCAACCTCGGTTACTCTCGATATTATGTGTTCAGTTACTGAACCAATGACCTGAATTATAAACTAGATAGAGCAATAACTCAATCCCACTGTGGCCACAGTTTTAGTGTCATTGCCATTTACTGAATTGCGCCGTGAGATAACTTCCCCTATACCCGGGAGTGATGAATCCTCTATCGATTCATCATAGTCTTGATACACTCCTTGATGCAGCCAATCACTACCGTATTGATAGCTCTGAATAGAACTATGTTGGGCTAGTGTCAAACTATACCAATCGGTGCATAAGACGCTCCGGTGATCTCAAGTCTAAGGATCACATACACCACCATTCGTTAGAGGATTTGTTCCATAGACACTGGGGTTACCATCCATATGGAATCCTTTGGTGGGTCAGTCTAGTGAACTTGCCTACAGCAAGTACCCATGTGTTTCACCAAGTTGTCACCAAACAACCTTGACAAGTGAGATTAGTCACTGCTTTTCGACAGGGTCGTTCAACACTATGATAGCCTTTTAGTATTATCTGTGCCCTTACTTCAGAATAATACTAGGGCTACGGACGTTTCTAGAATGGCCTCCATATGTGCTCATTGGGTTCTCACTATCAAGATTTGAAACACTTGATACCCTCGTCACGGTTTTACCATTCTAAGGACATATATCAATACATACAATGATGATTTACACAATATAGAATAAAATGCCTGATGAGAATGCAAAATGTCATATTTACCCCCCCTTAATGTCTAGTTTTTTATACTTATTTGCTGCCTAAATGTACTCATTATTAGTCTATTTTGATTTAGGATGCAAATGGAGGCGTTAATTGCAAAACGGAACTAATTAAGTGAATTCGGACAGTTTCGACATTGTTTCGTAATATGGGCATAACTCTCCCGTCCGAGCTCTGATTGAGATGATTCAAAATGTTGTGGAACGCTAAGAAAGAGATCTATAGATTTTATGTTTTTAATTTTGAGAGATACTCGATGAATCAAGGTCTTAATCGAGCTTGAAGTTGACGCACCTGCACTGCTGACGTTCTAGAACATTCCGCCTTGTCATGCAATTCAAATAGGCAGATTATTACAAGAAGTTTTGAAGACCTATTGCACACAAATTACAGCTGGAAAACACCACTTTCCTATTTTATTTTAGGACTTTATTATTTTATTTCCAATTAATCAGATTAGGATAAATGTTACTTTAGGATATTAGAATATTTTGAGGAGATTGAGTAGAATTAGAATTAGAATTTAGATATTTTTAAAAGAGAGATCAGATTAGGGATTACAAGATATATATCACACATGCCTCTCTCTCTTCTCTCTTGGGTGGATTTTTGTTTTTCCTTTGAATATTCGTGATGGCCATGAGCGGCTAAACTTTTATAACTTGGTCGAAGGAAATGGAGGCCTCGGAATCAATAAATCTGTGAGATCTATCTGTTTTTAGTGTTCAATTTTATGCTTTGGGTATTGGATGTTCTTCTATGCTTATTTTAATGATTGTTTCATTTAATTTCTAGGAGGCTTACTAGGTTATTATTTGTTACAATCTACTGCTAAGTTAGATATCAAATCTGTAATTGTTTGATCCTTCTAACTTGTGAAGCAATTAGGGTTATTAATTTGCTGCGTCAGGAATTAGTAATCTTAAAAGGAACACTCGACTAAATTAAATGCAACCGCTTGAGTTTGTGTTGTTTAGCTTCATCGATCTCTCTAGTTCTTAAGGCTGCCACTAGATTAAATCTTTAGCGCTTGTCTAGGGTTGTTTAGTAGTAAGGTTAATTAAGATCGATTGTTTCCTAATTAATTACAACTAAGGAAGGATAGGAAAATAGTTCCAACGGTGAATATTCAGGTATGAATTGATTTAATTTTGCATCAATGATCAGTTGTAAGATTCCGATGGTTGATGTTGACTGAGACCAAGTTTCGTTATATTAATTGATTTCGATTTGAATTGTTTTTGTTTTTGTTTTTGGCTAAGATTGTTTTCTGTTTTACTCAAAATCCCCCAGCCTTATTCACATCATCAAAAGTTCGGCTAGACACTCTTCGTGGGATCGACCCTTACTTACCCTATTTACAGTTTAGTAGTTAGGTTAGGAAGGTTTTTAATCTTGGTTGCCTACGACAGCACACCAGATTTTGGCGCCGTTGCCGAGGAGTGATTCTAGTTGATTTTTTTGTTTTTGTGATTTTTTATTGCGTTTTGTTATTTTTTTTCTAGAAAAAAAAAAAAAAAAAAACACTGTGAACAGTAGTACTATTCATAAGGAAAATTTTGGTTGAGTTAGGAGTGCTGCGAGTACCTGTTTCAAAGAAAACAAAATTCTGAGCAACACTAGAAAATATTCTAGCCCTACCCTCTTGAGGCCAAATTCGAATGTTTTGATAAGGTTTTTGGCCATTTTATTTATTTATTTTTTAAATTTTCTAGTTAGTTTTCATTTTTTGTCATTTATTCTAATTCTTTTATGAGGTTTTTTATTGTATGACCAAGTCCTCTCATCTTGGTGATTTAACATTCGATCCAAAAATTGAGAGCACTTTGCGTAGGTTAACGAAGGAAGCTTGGAGAAATTCTGAAGAAAGCAATTTGGCTCTTGATTCCCGATTTGCTAGCAACTCTGATTTAGAAGAGGAGGACGTCATGTGTAATGACTTCTTTCTACTAATATGCTCATAAAAGATACTTAATAAAAATACATATATATTGACTAAAAAGTAGTTGGGCCCAAGTTTTTTTTTCCTTAATATATACGTTCTTTACACAGTACAAAAATAACATATAAAAAGACTATCAAACATATTGCATGCATACTAAATCCGAATTTGGCTACCATTCTATCTCTTTCTCAAGTCACCAATATTTGGAGTAAAACTCCAGCAAGCAACTACTAAACCTGCCAAAAACAATACACTCCCAAAAATTCTACTCAACTCTTTCTAACTTCAACCAAACTTCAATGAATCATCATACAACCAAAACCACTTCTCATGGCTAAATTCTACTCATTAATAATTATCAAACTCCTCAATAATTCATCAATTTCATCTCAATTTCTCAACAATCACAACATATGCATATTTAAAATAAATCTCTACTCACTTGAATTCTTAAATTTTAGCTTGAGTTGGATTTTGAGTGGAATTTACTTACTTTTTGCTTGAGTAGTCTCTCCTAAGCTCTTTTACTTACTTTTTGCTTGAGTAGTCTCTCCTAAGCTCTCTACTCTTGTTGGATTCAAATCTTCTCTTAACCCTAAGCATAAACTTCATAAGAACTCAACTTTTACACAAATAAAACATAGATAAAGAGCATGAATCCTTACCTTTTGATGCCTTGAATCAAAGCCCTATGAAAAACTACTCAAAAGCCCTCAAATTCCTTGGAGAAGTGAATGAAAATTTGAGAGAAAAAGGAGGGAGGAGGGGGTGGGGGTGGTATGAACGAAATAAGGGTTTCAAACCCTTAACATTTTAGTTTATAAACTCACTTTCCCATTTTGCCCTTACTCTTTCTTAGAAATTCTATCTTTGTCCCTTAGAAAGAAATTCCATCTTTGTCCCTTAGTCAATTACCAAAATGCCTTCACTTTTATTGAATTCTCTATGATTTTCTATCTCTTTTCACTCCCCACAAAATCAACTAGTTTTGAGTGAAAAAGACTATTTTACCCTTAATGCAAGTTTAAGGCATTTTCTACATATTCTCTTAAAATAATTATAACAAAATTTAACTAAGGGCTATACAACATAATTTAAATCATGTACCTCAATGTTGGGTGTTACAATTCTCCTCCCCTTAAAAGAATTTCGTCCCCGAAATTCAAGCCCGAACAACTTCCAGTATGCAAGTTCCGCATGTCTTGTTCTGTCTCCCATGTGTTAGAGTAGATGCCCTAGAGCCAATCAATTATTGTAGAATTGACTCTTTGTAATAATGTTCATTAATCAATAATAAAAGGCATTTTATTCTATATCGCGTAAATCATTATTATTGCAATATGTATTGATATATGTCCTTAGAATGGTAGAACCATGACGAGGGTATCAAGTGTTTCAAATCTTGATAGTGAGAACCCTATGAGTACATGTGGTGGCCATTCTAGAAACGTCCATGCCCGGTATTATTAAGTAAGGGCACGAGATAATACGGTAAGGCTATCATAGTGTTGAAGCGACCACATCGAAAGCGGTGGCCCGATCTCACTTGTCAAGGTTGTTTGGTGACAACAGGTGCAACACATGGGTGCTTGTTGTAGGCGGATATACCGTAGCAAGTTCAAACCCGACCCGACCCACCGAGGATTCCATATGGATGGTAACCCCAGTGTCTATGGAACAAATCCTCCTAACGAATGGTGGTGCATGTGATCCTTAGACTTGAGATCAGAGGCGCCTTGTGCACCGAATTGGTGCGATTTGACACTAGCCTAACCAGTTCTATTGAGTGTCGATACGGTGGTGATTGGCGTATTAAGGAATGTATCAAGACTATGGTGGATTGACAGAGGATTCATCACTCCCGGGTACGGGAGAAGTTATCTCACGGCGCAATTCAGTATATGGCAATGACACTAAAGCTGTGGCCCACGTGGGATTGAGTTGTTGCTCTATCCAGATTATAATACGAGTCATTGGTCTAGAAATTGAATATATAATATCGAGAGTAACCGAAGGTTGACACTATTTCTATGCCTTCGTCTCGTAGAGATAACGTATGCTGAAAGGATCGAATTGTACGGTAACCATATCGTTGATGGTAGCTACTTTGTTGAATCGAATCTATCGGGCGGCCATGATGCCTTGCTAGGGGCCAATCTTGGTGTGTGTATTAGTGAGACGATTAATTGGTGTTAATCGCGATACTATACACTACCGATATGATGAGGAGCCTATGGGTCACACACATAGAAGATAATTTAAGACTCAGGAAGAAAGAAGGGCGTTTTCGTATTTTGGTAATTTCACAGTGCAATTAAATTTGCTGAGGTCGTAGCCTTTATTTAATTTGTTAGAAAAAATTAAATAAGTGAAATTCTGTTTAAATATATGTTCGCATATATTTAAATAAATTATCATTATTGTTAAATGTTAATATATATATTAAATATATATTAATTGATTTTTAATTGAGATAATGATGAATTAAATTAAAATATCTAATTGGGAGTGTTTGGCAAATTTGGGGGTGTTTGGGTTGGAGCCCAAGCCCATTCCATATTGGAATAGGGTAACTAATTTTACTATAAAAAGAAAATGTTTCTTTGTAAAAAAAACATAACTTTTCATTCATCACTATTGCATTGAAAAGAAGAAATGCGGCGACCCCAAACACTCTCCCCACGCCACTTAGTGTTTGATTGAAAATCAAACATTTTTTGTTCTTCTTGATTTTCTTAAGGCCAAGGAGGATCTAGCAAATCCCTTCCCTTGGTTCTTGGTTGATTGTCTTCGTGTGGACCTCTGGTTCGATCCTACACTTGGATTCGGTAGCAAACACGATCGAGACAATATTGGTGGAGCCTCCAAACGTGGGTATGAATCTAAACTTTGGATTTATTTTTATCAGATTCTTTAAAATATAAGCTGTAATTTTCTATGCCCGATTTTTGGGTTCTAAGGAGCGATCCATGGTTGTAATTTTTTTATTTTTATTTTCGCATCGGGATCGTTTCCTAACAGGTGGTATCGAGCCTAGGGTACTAGAGTTACAGGTTATTGAATGGTTGATTACATGTATTTGTTGATAACATCTTTGCCTTGATGAATACGCCATGAAAAAACCCTAGATTTTTTAAAAGCGAAAATCTGAAATCCATTTGTTGAATGAATGATTCAAATGATAAATTGGTTTAATAATGTGTTGATGAATGATTTATTGGTTGGTTAACATCTGATTGAGCGTATGTGCGTTTGATTTGATTTGGATTCGTGTTTATACACAAAAAGCTGCAAAAAGCAGCTATGCAGGGAATTGGGGGATTTCCGGAGGTCTGCGTCGACTTAGCGGCATGGCGGTCTGCAGGGGCGTCTGGCCGATAAAACCGCCCGCGGCGAGTGATAATGTTAATCCTCACCGCGGCGAAGTAAAACCGTTAGCCGCTGAACTATAAGTATGCTGGGCCATGCGATAGGAAATCCTCCGCGCCTGGCCCGAAGAGTGCAGTTTTCCCAACTGTATTTTTCTCCCAGGGAGTGGGGACGTATTTTTTACGCAAAGGGACTAATGCGTTTTAATAACCTATAAAGCCAATGTACATTATGCACATTTAAGAGGGTAATTAATTAATTAACCCACCCAATTCAAAAATTGATTGTTTTTTGAAATGTATGCTTTGTACTTGTTTGTATATTGCATGGTGCCCAGTACATGAGCCTTAGACCTAAGGGTGAATGTTTTAAATTATTTTGGGTATGTATGGTGTAATATTTTAAATAGGGCTGCGTGTCTACCTTCTCTCCCTCTTCTTGATGTACATTCTTTTCTCATCTCATTCCCCTCGAATGTAAATCGAGGTTTCTAAATTTGTTGATGTAAAATTAGTTTAATATTAATTTTTATTGTAAATTTAGAATGATGTTTTTGTAATGTACTTGGGAGTGGAGCAAAGGGCGAGGCAACCATACTTGAAGACTCAAGATGTTTATTACAGGGACCCCTCAGGTGACCCACGGGATTCCTCAAGGCTCGAGGAGATCGGTTTAGTTCCAGGGCCATGTACCGGCACGTTTAATATTTTTGTTTAGAATGCATGCTAAGGTTGAATGTTGAATAACATGCCAAACAATGTCATTCTAACAAAGATAATAATCGATGAGACATTAAATAACAAACCCCTCAACTAAGTATATTAAGTCACTGTGCCTTCCATCACCATGGTTTTAATCAAACCCTTTGTTCGTGAAAACCTTGTTCGCCAAAGCGAAGGGTACACTTCTACCAGTGGGAGGTTAAAATTCATTGGAGTTTTCCTTAATGGTGATGGGTCGACTTAAAATGACGGTTTTGCTTGTTCGCCAAGCGAAGGTTGATAAACACGTCATAAGGCAGTGAAGCGTACACATATTATGTGTACGTGGTGACATGTAGTGTCCACTCTCACGTGCGAGAATCACACTTGAGGACAATGGTTGGAGCCATTGGATTGTGTGATTGGCTTGTTGGCTTTTTCACATTTGAGGTTGATAGTGGGAGCTATCAATTGGTGTGGATTAAGTTTGTTGGCCTACCTAATCAACTCATTTTGGCTTGTTCGCCAAAGCGAAGGTTTGAAATGGGCAGGATGGGATCTCGGTCCACTAGGAAAGCCAACGGGCTTTCCCGAGTTAATAGTGAGGGCTATTGGCTTGAGTAAAATAGTGGGAGCATCGTTTAATAAAAGACCATATTAAATTAATAATGAACTTTATAATAACTTTATCTTTTACGCAATTGTAGATTCACCAAAAATGAGCATTATGAACCTACGGACCGATAATCGAAAAAAGAAAAGAGGGTTGGATGGATCCAATTTCTCGGTAGTATCGTAATCTTGGATTATACTTAAGTCGAAAAGAAATTGTATATCCTTGAAAAGCCATACATGGTGAGCACGATCTGATGCCCTCGGGAAGTTAAGGATACTTATCAAAAGTTCCTTGATGATCTTTGATAGCGTACAATGCTTGATGTTAGCATCAATGACACCTATCTTGCAAAAGCGGCATGAGAATATGGATGCTTCTTCCATAATTCTACACCTCAAGGAGCTTTACGAAACAAATGCTCGACATGAGAGGTACAAGGTGTCGAAAGCACTTGTTTGGGGAGTCGTGTGAGGGTGCCCAGTTGGTCCTCATGTGCTCAAGATGATCGAGCACATAGAGGCTTGAGACTTTGGGATGTGGCTTGGATGCAGAATTACAAATGGATTTAATTCTGCAATCCTTGCGACTCTTATGCTCCGTTCATAATGAATTTCAATATGAACACGATGGAGAAAACCTGTCGGAACTTGAACATGTTGGGGAGGCTGAGAGCGGGAGGACTTGAAAAGTCCAAGCTGTTTTTTCTTGGTTCTTGCCGAGGTAAAGCAAAGGAGGTAAGGCAAGAGGGTAAGGCTAAGGCCAAACCCAAGCCCAAGCCCAAGCCTAAAGGACAGGTTGCTCTTGGTCTAGAGGTGGCATAGGAAAGGGCAAGGTAGTCTGCTTCTTTTGTGGCAAGCACAGCCGGAGGAAA
The DNA here is from genome assembly GCA_026225825.1 of Pistacia integerrima. Taxonomy (NCBI): domain Eukaryota; kingdom Viridiplantae; phylum Streptophyta; class Magnoliopsida; order Sapindales; family Anacardiaceae; genus Pistacia; species Pistacia integerrima. The sequence goes on along the minus strand of CM047737.1, from coordinate 13,973,892 downwards.
CTCTTGCAGGTTTTCCTCGCAAGCAAGAAGAAGTCGAGGCTACGACTTGGTACTTTCATGATTGAGATTAACTTCTCCCTCCAACATCTTGGGTCATGGACACGGGATGTGGTACTCACATTTATCTTGATGTGTGGGACTAAGGCGAGTAGAGTGCTCGCCAAGGAGAGGTGGACCTACGAGTTGGAAATGGAGCACATGTGGTGCGTTAGATGTAGGGACTTATTGTTTATCTTTGCCTACGGGCTTATTGTTGGAACTACATAACTGTTATCACGTTACCTTATTTCTAGAAATATTATTTCGGTATCCGTTTTGGATAATATGGGGTATCATTTTGAGATATCTAATGGATTGTTGTCCTTTAGTTTGAATGGTATTCTATTTGGAATTGCAAGGTTATATAATGGATTATATGTTCTTGATTTAAACAATAAAGATATTCTCAATATTGAAACCAAGAAAGCTAAACATAGCGATCAAAACCAAACATATCTCGGCATTGTAGATTGTGTCATGTTAATAAGACTCGCATTGCAAAACTTCAAAGGGATGGAGTTTTGGCCCCTTTTGACTTCCGGTCATTTGAGGTATGCGAGTCATGCCTTTAGGCAAGATGACCAAGTCTCCTTTCACGGGACAAAGTGAAAGGGACTCTTGAAGCTGTTAGGCATCATCCATAGTGATGTATGTGGTCCACTACGATTGAAGCCGAGAGGTGGATATTCATACTTCATCACATTTCTTCGATGATTTCGGTAGATATGGTTATGTCTACCTTATGAGACATAAATGAAGCCTTTGATAAATTCAAGGAATTCGGGAATGAAGTACGAGAATATGTTGGGCAAAAGTATTAAAGCTCTTTGGTCGGATCGAGGAGGTGAATACTTAAGCTCGGGGTTTCAGTACTGAAGGAATGTGGGATAGTATCACAACTCACCCCTCCTTATACACCCCAACACAATGGAGTGTCGGAAAGGAGGAATAGGACCTTACTTGACATGGTTAGGTCCATGATGAGTTTTAGTGATTTACCCGCATCGTTAAAGGGGTTATGCCCACTGAGACTACGACTCATGTTTTAAACCGTGTGTTATCCAAAGTCTGTAGATAAGACTCCATATGAGCTATGGAGGGTGGGCCCGCCCAACTTGTCTTATCTAAGGATTTGGGGTTGCGAAACTTATGTTAAGAAATTGACTTGAACAAGTGGGCCCAAAATCCTGTACAAATGTATATTTGTGGGGTATCCAAAGGAGACCAAAGGATACCATTTCTACCACCCGAAGAGCGCAAAATCTTTGTTGCTCGATCCGTGTCTTCCTAGAAAATGAACATTTTCTAAGAAGTACTAGTGGGAGAAAAGTAGAACTTCGATGAAGTTCTAGAACCACAAGATATACTAGGCGAAGGGAACGGGATGATGTACCACGGGGAAGTGGTTGAGCATCATGAGGAGGTTACTCCACAAATTGTGGATGAAAGTGAACCACCTCGGGTAGCAGGGAGCTACGTAGATCCAGGGAGAGTACGCCATGAGCCGAGAGATACGGTTATCTCGTGACTCAACATGGTGACGTGCTAGTCTACCAAGGCGATGAACCCTAGAACCTACGAAGACGCTATATCGGATCCAGTTCCGTTAAATGGCTTGAAGCCATGAAATGCGAGATGGACTCCATGTACAGAACCAAGTGTGGTCTACGGTGGAACCACCTGAAGGGATAAAACCCATAGGGTGTAAATGGGTCTTCAAGAAGACTACATGGATGGCAACGTGCATACTTATAAAGCACGGTTGGTTGCCAAAGGTTTCAAACAAATTCATGGCATTGACTATGAAGAAACCTTTTCGCCGGTTGCCATGATTAAATCCCATCCGGATTATGCTTGCAATTGCATATCATGACTATGAGATTTGGCAAATGGATGTCAAAGCGCTTTCTGAATGGAAACCTTGGGGAGGATGTGTATATGACACAACGATGGTTTCGTTCTTGATAGTCAAGCTAATAAGGTATGCAAGTTGCGAGATCCATTTATGGACTCAAGCAAGCTTCAAGGAGCCTGGAACATTCGTTTTGATGAGGCCGTAAAAGAAGGTTCGGTTTTATCAAAAACGAAGATGAGCCCCTGTGTTTACAAGAAAGTGAGTGGGAGCGCGGATAGCATTCCTAGTGTTGTATGTCGATGACATACTTCGATCGGGAATGATATACAGAACTTGCGGTCGGTAAAACTTGGTTATCCAAGTGCTTCTCCATGAAGACTTAGGGAGAGCGGCCTACATCCTTGGTATAAAGATCTATCGTGATAGATCACGTAGGTTGCTTGGCCTAAGTCGGGAGTGCGTATATTGACAAGGTACGAAAAAGATTCAGGTATGGAAGAATCCAAGAAAGGATTTCTTCCGATGTCACATGGTGTTTATCTCTCTAAGGAATTGTGTCCTAAAACACAAGATGAGAGATAGGATGAAGAAAGGATCCCATATGCATCAGCAATTGGATCCATCATGTATGCCATGCTATGTACTCGGATTGATGTCTCATGTGCTTTAGCACTTGTAGTAGATATCAATCGGATCCAGTGACGTCCAATTGGATGGTGTCAAGAATATTCTTAAGTACTGAAGAGGACTAAGGATATGTTCTTGGTTTATGGAGGGGAAGATGAGCTCAGCGTAGAGGATACGGTGATGCCGGTTTCCAAGCGGAACAAAGATGATTATCGATCGCAATCGGGGTTTGTATTTTTGTCTCAATGGCGGTGCGGTGGTGCTAGGAAGAGCTCCAAGCAAAGCAACTAGTGAGACTCTACAATGGAGGGAGGTATATTGCATTATCGAGATGCGGCCAGGAGGCGTCGGATTAAGAAGTTCGTCACAGAACTTAGTGTGGTTCCTACGATTGTTGATCCTATAGATATCTATTGTGACAACAATGGAGCAATTGCTCAAGCTAGGAACCACGGTCTCATCAGTCAGGACACATACTCGAGGGCGATTCCATCTCATCAAAGAGATAGTTGAGAGGAAGACGTGCAGATTAGTAAAGTGCATGCGGCGACAATCTCGCAGATCCACGACAAAACCTCTGTGCAGCGAAGCATGAAAGGCACTTGAAATCATTTGGTATTAAATACATGAAATGATTGGCTATAGTGCAAGTGGGAGATTGTTAGAGTATATGCCCTAGAGCCAATCAATTATTGTAGAATTGACTCTTTGAAATAATGTTCATTAATCAATAATAAAAAGGCATTTTATTCTATATCGCGTAAATCATTATTATTGCAATATGTATTGATATATGTCCTTAGAATGGTAGAACCATGACGAGGGTATCAAGTGTTTCAAATCTTGATAGTGAGAACCCTATGAGCACATGTGGTGGCCATTCTAGAAACGTTCCGTGCCCCATATTATTACGAAGTAAGGGCACGAATAATACGGTAAGGCTATCATAGTGTTGAACGACCTGTCGAAAGCGGTGGCCCGATCTCACTTGTCAAGGTTGTTTGGTGACAACTTGGTGCAACACATGGGTGCTTGTGCGGCGGATATACGCGGCAAGTTCAACCGGTGACCCACGAGAGGATTCCATATGGATGGTAACCTAGTGTCTATGGAACAAATCCTCCTAACGAATGGTGGTGCATGTGATCCTTAGACTTGAGATCACCGGAGCGCCTTGTGCCACTTAGGTGTACCCGGTTTGACACTAGCCTAGCGCGTTATTGAAGTTGTCGGATCACGGTGGTGATTGGGCTGTATTAGTGTATCAAGACTATGGTGGATTGACAGGATTCATCACTCCCAGTACGGAGAAGTTATCTCACGGCGCAATTCAGGTATATGGCAATGACACTAAAAGCTGTGGCCACGGTGGGATTGAGTTGTTGCTCTATCCAGTTATAATACGAGTCATTGGTCTAGAAAGCGAATATATAATATCGAAAGTAACCAAGGAAGGTTGACACTATTTCTATGCCTTCGTCTCGTAGAGATAACGTATGATGAAAGGATCGAATTGTCGGGCACAACCATATCGTTGACGGGTAGCTACTTTCTTGAATCCAGAATCTATCGGGTGGCCATGATGCCTTGCTAGGGGCCAATCTTGGTATGTGTATTAAGTGAGGCGATTAATTGGTGTTAATCGCGATACTATACACTACCGGTATGATGAGGAGCCTATGGGTCACACACATAGAAGATAATTTAAGACTTCAGGAAGAAAGAAGGGCGTTTTCGTCTTTTTGGGCGAAAGGGTATTTTGGTAATTTCACGGTGCAATTAAATTTCTTTGAGGTCGTAGCCTTTATTTAATTTGTTAGAAAAAATTAAATAAGTGAAATTCCGTTTAAATATATGTTCGCATATATTTAAATAAATTATCATTATTGTTAAATGTTAATATATATATTAAATATATATTAGTTGATTTTTAATTGAGAAATAATGATGAATTAAATTAAAATATCTAATTGGGAGTGTTTGGCAAATTTGGGGGTGTTTGGGTTGGAGCCCAAGCCCATTCCATATTGGAATAGGGTAACTAATTTTACTATAAAAGAAAATGTTTCTTTGTAAAAAAATATAACTTTTCATTCATTCACTATTGCCCATTGAAAAGGAAGAAATACAACGACCCCAAAACACTCTCCCACGCCACTTGACTGTTTGATTGAAAAATCAAACATTTTTGTTCTTCTTGATTTCTTAAGGCCAAGGAGGATCTAGCAAATCCCTCCTTGGTTCTTGTTGATTGTCTTCGTGTGGACCTCTACGGTTCGATCCTACACTTGGATCGGTAGCAAACACGTCGAGACAATATTGGTGGAGCCTCAAACGTGGGTATGAATCTAAACTTTGGATTTATTTTTCTGCAGATTCTTATAAAATATAAACTGTAATTTTCTATGCCCTGATTTTTGGGTTCTAAGGAACGATCCATGGTTGTAATTTTTTTTATTTTCCGCTGCGCAACCGGGTCGTTTCCTAACACCATGTAGCTTCTTCAACTTTATGATTTCTTGAGAGGACTTTCACTAAAGGGATACTCTTGTTAAGGGAGGGCTCTTTAATTTTTATGTCAAAATCCCTGCTTGGATGCTCCTCATACACAAGATTCTCTTCTAAGTCTCACGTCCTCTATGCTCGAGAATATGGGAGGGATCACTAACATACTTTGAGCATTTCGAGACATGAAAAACATTGTGAACTTTGTCCATATTGGGTGGTAGAGCTAATCGTAGGCCACTTTCCCTACTATTTGTAATACCTCAAATGGACCAATGAATCTCGGTGCTAACTTTCCTTTATTACCAAAAAACATTACCCGTTTGTAGGGGAGACTTTGAAAAGAAAACTTTGTCACCCACCTCAAACTCAACTTCTTTTCTCTTCCGGACGGCCCATAACTTTTCTCGCTGCTTTTGGGCTCTTTTCATTCTCGCTTTTGATCAACTTACATCTTCTATCATTTTGAGTCATTTCCCTGGCCCAAGAGCTATATTCAACTCATCTCTCTCGCCCATCTCATCCCCAATACGGTGGAGATTCTACACCGTCTACCATACAAAGCCTCATAAGGAGCCATTTTAATTGTAGACTGTAGGCCGTATTATAAAGCAAACTCCACCTTAAGGGTAACATCTCATGCCAGGGATACTTTATAATCCATACAGATGCTTTCCTCAACATGTCCTCAAGTACTTGATTTGTTCTCTCGTCGGCCATCTGTTTGAGGATGATAGGCGGATACTAAAGGCGAATCCCGGGTACCCAAGTTCCTCTGCAAACTCATCCAAGGAAAAGTTTGAGACAAATATAGAATCTCTGTTTGATACTATTGTCTTGGGTACACCATGAAGTCTCACTATCTCCTTAATATACATCGAGCCAACCCGATCCGAGTGGTACTTTCCTTTCTTTCCGGAAGAAAATGGGCTGATTTAGTCAACTGTCTACTATCATCCATATAGCATTATATCCTTTCTGCATTCTTGGAGGGAGCTGTAATAAAATCCATCGAGATACTCTCCATTTCCATTCAGGGGAATACTAAGTGGCAGCAAAAACCCGATGGCCTTTGGTGTCTCGCTTTCCACTGCCGACAAAGGTCGGACATTTAGCCTACAAACTCGCAATATCTTTCTTCATCCTCGGCCACCAATAGCCTTTCTTTAAATCTTGATACATCTTGGTTGCTTCCGGGATGAAAGCGATGTCTGATGTCTCATGAGCTTATAAGGATTCTCTTTCTCAAATCATCATCGAGAATACACACGACTCCTAAACAGAAACATCATCCCACAATTCGAAAACTCGGTATCTTGCCCTCATGCACTTGCCGAACTATTTTTTGACACCACTCAATCATTTAAGCGCTTTTCTTTAATTTCTTCCAAGAAGGTAGATTAAACCTCTAACCTTGGCAATCCGGTCCTGGTATGACCTCAATCTACTCTTTACCACAACCCTCCCTTATTAATTCTTTCTGCCTTGTGATTCTAGGGACAAATAAGTTTTCCGCCTTTATAGCATCGGCCTACTACCATTAGCTTTCCGGGGGCCTGATATTTAATCTCGCACTCATAATCTTTAACCAAGGCTCTAACCTCATCTTCTTTGTCTCATATTCAACTCCTTACAGTAAAGAAATACTTTAAAACTCTTATGGTGGAATGTAGATATTACTCCTTGGCACCATAAAGATAATGCCTCCCAAATCTTCCAAGGCAAAAAGACTCTGCTTTGCACTCTAAATCATGTGTAGGGTATCTTGTCTCGTACTCTTTCAATTGACGAGAAGCATAAAGCTATAACCCTACCTAATCGCCATCAATACGGCACCCAGTCCTTGCAGAGAGGCATCTGTATAAATGTCATAATCTACTACCCTCCTATTGGTAACACCTTAACACGGAGGGCTATCGTTAATCTTTTCTTCGACTATTGGAAAACTCTCCTCATGGGCCCAGGGCCCGACCATATAAAAGGAACTCTCTGGGTTTGGTTAAGGAGTGTCCAATGGCTTAGCTAAGCCCCGGGCAAACCACGCCCACGAATCGGAGGTAGTTAACTTGCTAGTCCCAAAAGAAAACTCCTCACTTCTTTTACTTTGTCTTCGCCTTTGCCATTCTAGGATTGCATGTACTTTACTTAGGATCCACTCCCGAAATCCCTTCACTTTAAGAACCAGATGGCCCTGGGTAAATATCCACGATCAAGCGGTACTCACATTTAGAAAACTTGGCATACAACTTTTTTCTCTCAATTTACCCTGGTAGGCACAAATCTTAAGTGTTCCTCATGCTCTTCTTCTTGAACTTCGGATATCAGGGGATATCATCAATAAATACCACTATAAACCGATCCTAGAACAATCATGGAACACCACTTGTTCATTAAGTCCATAAAATCATGCTGGGCATTAGTTAACCCAAAAGGCATCACCACAAATTCATTAATGCCCATATCTTGTCCCGGAAGCGGTCTTAGCTATATCTTGTTACGCCACCTTTACTCGATTGATTAACCGATCTCAAATCAATCTTGGAAAATCTTCTTTTGCACCTTTTAAGCCCCGATCAAAAAAGGTCATCTATCTAAGGTAACGGGTATTTATTCTTCAACTTGCTACTTTATTCAATTCTCTCGTAATCAATACACATCGTAATGACCGTCTTTCTTCTTTACAAACAAGATTGGGGAGGGGCTCCCGGGGAGAATGACTTGTCGGATAAAACCTTTATCTAGGAGTTCTTAAAGTTGCTTTTTCAATTCCTAAAGCTCAGGGTTTGGGGCCAGGGGCCATTCGGTAAGGGGAGGGGGCTTTAGAAATCGTTGTTGTCCACGGTGCCAACTCAATACTAAACTCAACTTCTCTTTCTAGAGGCAAACACGTAAGTCTTAGTACATCTGGAAATTCCCCGGACTACTTTGGCACACTCTTGCATGCAGTTTATGGGACATCTCTACTTTGCACCACCATGAGCTATATGCCGGGAACAACCTTTCTTTTTCTTAACATCTTTCTAGCCTCATACCTACTTAATCAACATACTTTCCCATTGATGGCCCTCTCGAAACCTAAACTTTATCTCTATTATCAAGATTAAATCTCACTTTCTTTTTCCAATTGAATCCAATTTCTACTCCCATACCTCCCTAAGAAATCCATACCTAAAATCCCACATCAAAAGTCGGGAATATCAAACACCTTTATTAAATCCAACTGCCTTAACTCCCGACCATGGATCACCCCACAGGAAACTCTCTATAGATCTCGTGGGTCCACAACACTAACCCCTATCGGTAACTCTATCTTAATGGGTTGGCTTACCTCAAGGTTAGGTTTCAAACCTAATCTTTCTATCATCCCATAAGATATAAATGAATGAGTAGCTCCGAGAATCAATTAAAGCATAAAGAGGAAGGCGCATGGAAATAATAAAGCGACCAGTAACGGTCGATGGGATTATACGCTTCACCGTACTCTGTAAATACTCTAGCATTAGTGCCTCTGAGGTTCTCAAAAGCGCAGAATGGAAGGAAACTTTACAATCTTTCTTTAGATGCCACCCAGGGCCCTTTGCCGGCATCGATTAACAAATATTCTGGCCTAACTCTTTTAGACACTTTCTCTGGATGAGTCCTCCCATATTTAGGACATGGGGAAACTCCAACCTTGTTCTCGGCCGTTTATTACGCCAATCTTTCTGTCCTTCTTCGGCTAAAACTTCCTCTTATTCTTTATTTCTCTGTTTCTTGCACTTTCAAATCTTTCTCTGCAAGGCGGGGATGGTTCACTTGATCCTCTATTGAAGGAACTTTCGGGCGGGGTGATTTGTTCTCAAATATTTCCGGGCCTCATGGCTCGGGTCTTAAAGGCCTCACTATAGGTTTTGGGGAGGGGATCGGCACCCGTCATTATATCACGAGCTATCTCGGCTTCAAATCATGGACAAACTTATCTCTTCTCAATTAGAGTCCGAAACTATTCGGGTTGCAAACACGGTAAGGGAAATTAAATCTTTCACGAAGTACTTTTTCCAAACTTTGCACTAGAACCCTGTCCCGGGAGCCTGATAAATTCTTGAACCTTCTCATGAACTCGGTCTTCCGTTCTATACTCGGCTTCAAATTCTCTTGAACTCACCCCCGAGATCATCCACCGAAGCATCATGGGTGTCTTCCATTAATTTCCCACCAAATTCGGGGCATCACCCAGAAACAAGCCGAACATACCGTATCCTTTCTCCTGTCCGTCATAGGAAATAGTGCCGTGTTACGCTTCAACGGATCTAAGCCATTCTTCTACCACTAAAGGATCCGTTGTACCTTTTAAATTCGATAAGGTGATGTTGACTTGGGAAGCCCATAAATCGGCGGTCGGAATACCAATCTTATCATGCGAGGTACCGGCCTTTCCTTTCTTTCTTCTCTAGTGGGTAGGTACTTGAATGGGGGTTTCAAATCTTTCTCTTTTGGTTAGACTCTCCTAGTCTTTCTCCTAAGAACTTCTTTGTACAATCCCCCCAAGGTGCGGCTTCATCAAGGGTAGGGGAGGGGTAGGTTCTGAGGGGGTTGGAAGGTTCCCCGTACTCATTGTTCTCTTACTTACTTGCCTCCCGGGTTCTACCTCCTACCTCCTCCATCTACAAAACAACCACATTTACTCAAACATATGCAACACTTAAAAGTAAGGGAAAGAAAAATTTAACTCATAGCGATCGGCTTTGGAACATTGCGGCGGTGAGAATGGCTGCTTGTCAAATCCCAAAATCTTTGCTCGATACCAAAAATGTAATGACTTCTTTCTACTAATATGCTCAATAAAAGATACTTAATAAAAATACATATATATTGACTAAAAGTAGTTGGGCCCAAGTTTTTTTCCCTTAATATATACGTTCCTTTACAGTTACAAAAATAACATATAAAAAGAACTTATCAAAATGGTGGGACCAGCACCATGTCTCTCCCGCTTGTCGATGTCCATCGGACCGCATCCTCACCTATTTCTTGCTAAAACATAGAAAGCCAAGCGGGGTGAGCCCACAAAAATGCTTTCCATAAGTAAATCCTCTTACTCAGATTATCCGTGCATCACTCTTTAATTCTTTCCTTACTCTACTCTTTTCTTTTTTTCTTTTTTCTCTGTTTCTTACTCTCTTCATTCTTTTCTTTCTTTCTACTTCTCTCTATTCTTTCTTTCTTATTCTTTCTATTCTTCCTAACCATTGATGAAAATTCATGGCAATGTACATGGAATAAAATTTGCATATGCAATAATGCACAAAATGTTTTTCTTTCTTATTCCTATTTTCTTGTTCTATTTCTTTTCTTTTCTTTTTCTTATTCTTTCTTTTCTTATTCTTTGCTGAATTCGGACTTCGGTTGATGTATGGATCCAGAACCTTGGCCATGTGGTGGAGGTACGGATCCTCATCCTACATGCACTCTTGCGGAACCCTAGTATAAATTCTTCTTTCTTCTTAGGCCACTTCAATTAAGGTGACGTGCATGTAGAATTCTTCTTGGTACAACTCTCATCCACATACACTCTTACGGGGTCGTACATTCTTTCTTCTCCTATGGCACTCAATTAAGGTGACGTGTATGTGAGAATTTCTTCTTAACACTCACGGTTCCCCATCACACCAACCTATTCTTTACTTTTCTTTAACACTCTTTAATTCTTTAATGCTTATTCTTCCTTTCTTTTTATTCTTAGAGTGTTTTATTCTTTCTTTCTTTATTCCTTATTCTTTAGTGTTTTATATAATTGTGTATGTTTCTACACATACACAATTATATACATATGGATGGCTCATGCTTAAAATTTCTTACTTAAATGCATTTATGAAATGCACAAATGCAATGTTGCCTCAAAGATAGTCATTCTGCACAGGTCTTATTCAAGAAGGTATAACTTGAGTTATACACATCGGATTGCTACGATTTTTGTCTCGTTTTAAAGCTTAGAGACAGAGCTATAACTTTTATGTTTTGGTCTCAACCCAGTTCAATCTCTAAAATACCCAACAATCACTCAAAGGAAGGTCACGATGTGACAGGGGTAGTTTTCACTTAGGCATTTCATCAAACATATTGCATGCATACTAAATCCGAATTTGGCTACCATTCTATCTCTTTCTCAAGTCACCAATATTTGGAGTAAAACTCCAGCAAGCAACTACTAAACCTGCCAAAAACAATACACTCCCAAAAATTCTACTCAACTCTTTCCCCTAACTTCAACAAACTTCAATGAATCATCATACAACCAAAACCACTTCTCATGGCTAAATTCTACTCATTAATAATTATCAAACTCCTCAATAATTCATCAATTTCATCTCAATTTCTCAACAATCACAACATATGCATATTTAAAATAAATCTCTACTCACTTGAATTCTTAAATTTTAGCTTGAGTTGGATTTTGAGTGGAATACTTACGTTTTTGCTTGAGTAGTCTCTCCTAAAGCTCTCTACTCTTGTTGGATTCAAATCTTCTCTTAACCCTAAGCATAAACTTCATAAGAACTCAACTTTTACACAAATAAAACATAGATAAAGAGCATGAATCCTTACCTTTTGATGCCTTGAATCAAAGCCCTATGAAAAACTACTCAAAAGCCCTCAAATTCCTTGGAGAAGTGAATGAAAATTTGAGAGAAAAAGGAGGAGGTGTGGGGGGTGGGGTATGAACGAAATAAGGGTTTCAAACCCTTAACATTTTAGTTTATAAACTCACTTTCCCATTTTGCCCTTACTCTTTCTTAGAAATTCCATCTTTGTCCCTTAGAAAGAAATTCCATCTTTGTCCCTTAGTCAATTACCAAAATGCCTTCACTTTTATTGAATTCTCTATGATTTTCTATCTCTTTTCACTTCCCCACAAAATCAACTAGTTTTTGAGTGAAAAAAAGACTATTTTACCCTTAATGCAAGTTTAAGGCATTTTCTACATATTCTCTTAAAATAATTCTAACAAAATTTAACTAAGGGCTATACAACATAATTTAAATCATGTACCTCAATGTTGGGTGTTACATCATGGCTGAAAATCGAACTTTGAAAGAACTTGCTGCCCCTGATTTGAATCAAGCACCTTTATGCATAACGTTTCCTGTTTTAGATGCTGCCACTACTTTTGATTTAAAACCTGGACTAATACATCTCTTGCCCACTTTTCATGGTCTTGTTGGTGAAGATCCTCACAAGCATTTAAAGGAGCTTCATGTGGTTTGCACGAGTATGAAACCTACGGGGGTGACCAAGGAGCAAATTAAATTAAGAGCTTTTCCGTTTTCTTTGAAGGATGCAGCTAAGGATTGGCTCTATTATTTACCCTCTGGGACTATAACCACATGGAACAAGATGAAGAGATTGTTTTTGGAGAAATATTTCCCAGCTTCAAGGGCGGCCAACATTCGGAAAGAAATTTGTGGTGTAAAGCAGCATAACGGAGAGTCCCTACATGAATATTGGGAACGTTTTAAGAAATTGTGTGCAAGCCTGCCCCCGTCATCATATAGTGGACGAACTACTTGATCGTACTTCTATGAGGGGCCTTACATACCCACTGATTAGGAGCATGATTGACGCTGCAAGTGGAAGAGCTTTGGTGGATAAGACTCTTGAGGCCGCAAGAAACTTGATTGCAAATATGGTGGCCAATTCTCAACAGGTTTGGCGGGTAGGCTTGACCTTCCATCTAAAGCGTGATAATGAGGTAAATATTTCTTCCCTTGAACAACAAATTGCAAGTCTAACTTCTCTTTTTCGTCAAATGGCTGTAGGTAACATGCAAATAGTGAAGGCTTGTGGAATTTTTTCGGTAGTAGGGCATCCAACTGATATGTGCCTAACTCTTCAAGAAGAGCCTGTTGAGCAAGTGAATGCAGCAGGTGGTTTTTCTGGACAACCGCAAAGGAAGTATGATCCTTATTCGAGCACATATAACCCTAGATGGAGGGATCACCCTAATCTTGGCTATAGGAATCCACAAGTGAATCAGCCCCACCATCAAAACCGCCCAAATTACGGCTTAGCATAAGCAGGCCATACCCTCTAGACAACAACTTAGGATTAACTTTGCTGGAATCGGTATGTCTTTAGAAGATATTGTTAAGTCTCTTGCTACTAATACTTTACAATTTCTACAGGAGGGCGAGGGGCCAGGTGTTCAAAGTTTAGAGAATCGAAGATAGGGTAGATGGCAATGCTAATCCCAGATAGGCTTTGGAGCGCAAAGTTCGGGAAATTACCTCTTCAAAGCGGTGGGTCAATCAAGAGAAAATGCAGTGCGATCGTCTTGAGAAGTGGTAAAGAGGTTGAGATTCCAACAAAGGCAGCCCTTGCATCGTCGAAGGAAGAAAAGGAGAAAGATGTAGTTGTAGACAACAACGTTCCCAATGACGATGATGTTCCTAAGCGTAAGTTTTCGCCTCTTTGTCCGGACTATAAACCGGTACCACCTTTTTCCTCAAGCATTGGCGGAATCTAGAAAAGATGGGAGTAGAAGGCAGAGATATATATGAGACTTTTCGTAGATGCGAGGACCCTATTCCAGATTTGAAGCCTCTCCCTAGTTACCTCAAGAACGTGTTCCTTGGAGATGGAGGAATGTTACCGGTGATCATCTCAAGTAAACTTAGTGCATCGCAAGAAGAAAAGCCTTGAGTCGAGCCAACGACAATAAACAAAGGCCTTCTTGCCCGGAGGCGGAACCCAAAAGGGGAGTTTGTTTTCGTATTCTCGCATTTTGGAATTTTGGTTATTTTGCCTTTTTCTTTGCATTTCATCTTACATTGGGGACAATGTCGTTTTAAAGCGTGGGGAGGGGATTTAGGTTGTGTTTTAATTTTTCAAAAAAAAAAAAAAAAAAAGAAAAAAAAGAAAAAAAGAAAATAGTTTTTGTTTTTAGGAAGGTTTATGCTTTAAGTCATGTCTTTGAACGTCTAGTGATGCATGAAATAGCAACTTGAATTTGTGTTGAGCATATTCCTTGACTTAGGATGTTAGCAATATTTCATAAAATAGAGTTAATCAGATTTGAATCTTTGTAGTTTTGAAACAATATGTCTTGAGAAGTTGTGTGAACTTGGTGACGAAGCATGATTGAGGATTGCATAGCAACCCTTAAAAAAAAAAATAAATAAATATATATATATATATATATATATATATATATATATTGTTTCTCTTAAGCTAGTCCTAAATTTGGGTTTAAGCAAATAGGAAAAAGAAAAGAAAGGTATGTGGTGAGTCGAGATGGAGCGTAAAACGCACTCACTCATAGACACAACCATGAAATGAGATGGAGCATAAAATGCACTCATTCTTTTTCAAAACAGAAAAAAAATTAAATAAATAAATAATATCCCTAGTTTGCTATCCAGTTTGTAGTAATAAAGATAAACAGTTGAGGAAAAGTTGAGAGGGGAGTTGTACATGAATTGGTTGTGATTAGTTTCCTTGTTTGCATTGATTGATTGAGAGTAATTGTGGAAAATGATGAAGAGAGATGAATGTCATTAACTCTACATTATTTTTATTTTTGCTTTTGCTTCCCTAAGTTAGGTACGAATATGCATGGATTAAATATTGTTGCTTATGCATCATGCTGATGTTCTTGATATGACTTGAGGTGATGGTGTTCTTGATATGACTTGACATGATGGTGTTCTTGATATGACTTGAGTGTAGTGTTTGTTTGAATTAGTTTGCCCGAGGACGTGCAAAAGCTTGATGAGAATGCAAAATGTCATATTTACTCCCCCTTAATGTCTAGTTTTTTATACTTATTTGCTGCCTAAATGTACTCATTATTATTCTATTTTGATTTAGGATGCAAATGGAGGCGTTAATTGCAAAACGGAACTAATTAAGTGAATTTGGATAGTTTCGACATTGTTTCGTGATATGGGCATAACTCTCCCGTCCGAGCTCTGATTGAGATGATTCAAAATGCTGTGGAACGCTAAGAAAGAGATCTACAACTTTTATGTTTTTAATTTTGAGAGATACCCGATGAATCAAGGTCTTAATAGAGCTTGAAGTTGACACACCTGCACTGCTGACGTTCTAGAACATTCCGCCTTGTCATGCAATTCAAATAGGCAGATTATTACAAGAAGTTTTGAAGACCTATTGCATGCAAATTACAGCTGGAAAACACCACTTTCCTATTTTATTTTAGGACTTTATTATTTTATTTCCAATTAATCAGATTAGGATAAATGTTACCTTAGGATATTAGAATATTTTGAGGAGATTGAGTAGAATTAGAATTAGAATTTAGATATTTTTAAAAGAGAGATCAGATTAGGGATTACAAGATATATATCACACATGCCTCTCTCTCTTCTCTCTTGGGTGGATTTTCGTTTTTCCTTTGAATATTTGTGATGGCCATGGAGCTGGCTAAACTTTATAACTTGGTCAAGGAAATGGAGGCCTCTTAATCAATAAACTGTGAGATCTATCTGCTTTTTAGTGTTCAATTTTATGCTTTGGGTATTGGATGTTCTTCTATGCTTATTTTAATGATTGTTTCATTTAATTTCTAGGAGGCTTACCAGGTTATTATTTGTTACAATCTCCTGCTAAGTTAGATATCAAATCCGTAATTGTTTGATCCCTCTAACTTGTGAAGCAATTAGGGTTATTAATTTGTTGCGTCAGGAATTAGTAATCTTAAGAGGAACACTCGACTAAATTAAATGCAACCGCTTGAGTTTGTGTTGTTTAGCTTCATCGATCTCTCTAGTTCCTTAAGGCTGCCACTAGATTAAATCTTTAGCACTTGTCTAGGGTTGTTTAGTAGTAAGGTTAATTAAGATCGCTTGTTTCCTAATTAATTACAACTAAGGAGGGATAGGAAAATAGTTCCAACGGTGAATATTCAAGTATGAATTGATTTAATTTTGCATCAATGATCAGTTGTAAGATTCCGATGGTTGATGTTGACTGAGACCAAGTTTCGTTATATTAATTGATTTCGATTTGAATTGTTTTTGTTTTTGTTTTTGGCTAAGATTGTTTTCTGCTTTTAAAACTTCAAAACCCCCAAAACCCCCTTCCCTTATTCACATCATCAAAAGTTCGGCTAGACACTCTTCGTGGGATCGACCCTTGCTTACCCTATTTACAGTTTAGTAGTTAGGTTAGGAAGGTTTTTAATCTTGGTTGCCTACAACAACACACTAATGCCTTTTATTGATCAACGAACATGATTACAAAGAGTCAATTCTACAATAATTGATTGGCTCTAGGGCACCTACTCTAACATGAACTAATTCACTCTTATGTTTTGATTAAGTTTCACTTACATAGTGTCACTTAATTAAAACTCTAATCCCAATAGAAATAGCCATGGATTCTCAAGATTAATCCATCCTTGCAACCAAACACCCCTTTTTAGTATTTGAATTTTATATAATTGTTATTATTATTACAAGCAATTAATATATTCAAATATATTAACATTTAATTAATAATAATTCATTTAAATATATGTGCACATATATTTAAATATAATCTCACTAATTTTAATTTAGTTATTAAAGTTAAATACAGGCAACAACCTCAGCAAATTTAATTGCACTGTGAGATTACCAAAATACCCTTTCGTCCAAAAAGATGAAAATACCCCTTTCACAAACTGATTCTTAAATTATCTTCTAAGTGTGTGACCCGTAGGCTCCTTATCATATCGGCAGTGAGTAGTATTGCGATTAACACCAATTAATCGTCTCCTACATACAGACCAAGATTGACCCTTGTCAGGGCATCATGGCCACTCGATAGATTCTGATTCAGCGAAATAGCTACCTATCAATGATATGGTTACCATGCAATCAAATACTTTCATCATGCATTTTCTCATCCAGGCTAATGTATAAAAATAGTGTCAGCCTTAGATATCCTTGATATCTTTGTATTTAATTATTGGACCAATGACCGGGATAATAAATTGGATTGAGCAACAACTCAATCCCACTATGGCTACAAATTTGGTGTCATTTCCATTTACTACTTTGCGTAGAGAGATAACTTTTCCCGTACCCGGGAGTGATGAATCCTTTATTGATCCACCATAGTCTTGATACACTCCTCGATGTAGCCAATCACTATCGTGTTGATAGCTTTGAATAGAATTATGTCAATCGGTGCACAAGGCGCTCCAGTGATCTCAAGTCTAAGGATCACATGCACCATCATTCGTTAGAGGATTTATTCCATAGATACTGGGGTTACCATCCATATGGAATCCTTTGGTGGGTCTGTCCAGTGAACTTGCCTACAGCAAGCGCACATGTGTTGCACTAGGTTGTCGGCAAACAACTTTAACAAGTGAGATCAGTCACTATCCTTTGACCGAGTCGTTCAGTACTATGATAACCTTACCGTATTATCTATGTCCTTGGTCAAAATAATACCCGGGCGACAACATTTCTAGAATGGCCACCATATGTGATCATAGGTTCTCACTATCAAGATTTGAAACACTTGATACACTCATCACGGTTCTACCATCCTAAGGACATATATAAATACACACAATTATGATTTACATGATATAGAAGAATATGCCTTTTATTGATAAATAAACATTACTACAAATAGTCGATTTTACAATAATTGATTAGCTCTAGGGCACCTACTCTAACAATCTCCCACTTGCACTATAGCCAATCATTCATGTATTTAATACCAATGATCTTAAGTGTTTTTCATGTTTCTTCTGTAACAGAGGCTTCGTCAGTGGATCAGCTAGATTGTCATCAGTATGCACTTTACTAATCTGCACATCTTTCCTCTCAACCATTTCTCTGATGAGATGAAATTGTCTTTGCTTTCATTATGTGTTTGGACTTTTGGTGAGACCGTCGTTCCTTTGCTTGAGCTATTGCTCCATTGTTGCCGCAATAGACATCTATTGGATCTACAATCGTGGAGACCACACCAAGTTCGGTAACGAACTTCTTAATCCATACTGCCTCTTTGTCCGCATCGGATAATGCGATATACTTAGCCTCCATTGTAGCGTCTACTACAGTGCTTTGCTTGGAGCTCTTCTAGCTCACTACACCCCTATTGAGACAAAATACAAACCTGGATTGCAAGTGATAATCTCTTTATTTGTTCAGAAATTAGCATCATTGTATCCTCTTATAGTGAGCTCATCTTCCTTTCCATAAACCAAGAACATATCCTTAGTCCTTTTAGGTACTTAAGGTTGTTCTTGACAGTTATCCAGTGACGCTCACTTGGATTCGATTGATATCTACTATAAGTGCTTAATGCACATGAGACATCAATCCAAGTACACAACATGACAAACATGATGGATCAAATTGCTAACGCATATGGGATCCTCTTCATCCTGTCTCTCTCATTATGTGTTTTTGGACACATATCCTTAAAGAGATAGACACCATGTGACATTGGAAGAAATCCCTTCTTAGATTCTTCCATACTGAATCTCTTCAGTACCTTGTCTATGTATGTACTCTGAATTAGGCCAAGCAACCTACGCGATCTCTCTCAGTAGATCTTTCTTCCTAGGATGTAGGCTGATCTCCTAAGTCCTTCATGGATAAGCACTTGGATAACCAAGTTTTTACCAACTGCAAATTCGGTATATTCATTCCTGATCAGAAGTATGTCATCACCATACAAAACCAAGAATGCCACTGCACTCCCACTTACTTTCTTGTAAACACAGGGCTCATCTTCGTTCTCGATAAAACCAAATTCTTTTACGACTTCATCAAAATGAATGTTCCAACTCCTAGAAGCTTGCATGGGTCCATAAATGGACCTCTGCAACTTGCATATCTTATCAGCTTGTCCATCAAGAACAAAACCATTGGGTTGTGTCATATACGCATCCTCTTCAAGGTTTTCGTTCAGGAAAGCTATTTTGACATCCATCTACCAAATTTCATAGTCATGATATGCAACAATTGCAAGCATAATCTGGATAGACTTAATCATGGCAATCGGCGAAAAGGTTTCTTCATAGTCAATACCATGAATTTGTTTGAAACCTTTGGCAACCAGTCGTGCCTTATAAGTATGCACCTTGCCATCCATGTTAGTTTTCTTCCTGAAGACCCATTTATACCCTATGGGTTTTACCCTTTCAGATGGATCGACTAAAGTCCATACTTGGTTTTGGTACATGGAGTCCATCTCAGAATTCATGGCTTCAAGCCATTTAACAAAATCTGGATCTGATAGAGAGTCTTCGTAGGTTCTAGGTTCATTGTCTCGATAGCCCAGTACTTCACCATGTTGAGTCACGAGAAAATCATATCTTTCGGGCTCATGGCATACTCTTCCAGACCTACGTAACTCTTATGCTACTTGAGGTGGTTTACTTTGATCCACAAAATATGGAGTAACCTCCTCACGATGTTCAACCACTTCCTATGGCACATTTGTAGCGTGTCGAATGCTACAAATTAATAACCTTACTAACCTAACTACTAAATTGCATATAGGGTAAGCAAGGGTCAATCCCACAGGGAATGATTCGATTAAATCCTATATTCTAACCAATAACCACAATGAAAACAACAGGAAAATAAAATAAAATAAAATCCTAAACAGTAAACATGACAACAGTAATGAAATGGGTTGTAGACAATGCAATCTAAAGTGAAACAAATAAATCTCCAATGGTAGAAAATATCAGATTAAAAACAACCAGTTCTCAGTTCAAGATCCACCTAAACATGCATTGGACATGAACTAACCGTAACATTATTCTATCTCGTTATTATGGACTTATTGACCCTAGGAAACAACAAGCTCTGTTACCCAAAGTTTCCCTTGATTGTCACTACTAAAATAAGCTCTTCAACTAGATCCTAACCCTTGAACAACCTAGAATGAGCTCTCTAAGTTTAATTCAATGGCAGCCTTAAGAATCAGGAAAATAGATCAATCCAAGCAACAATCACGTAAGATCGGATTATTAAACTTAGGTTATGTTATTCAAGGTGACAAACTAAAAACTTGTCCATAATCATCTCTCATCATGTGTTACTCATTAAATAGAAAGAGGACAATTACGTATCACAATTCCTAATTCTAACAGATAAAATTCTGATTAAACAATTTAGCAGGCCATTACTAAATCACTCAAACAAAAATCATAAACAATTAAAACAGAATAACATAAACAATTTCCAATAAGAACAAGATTAAGAACAATGTTACTGAAGTTAAGTTACACCAATGACATGAATTCAGGCTTCAAAATCCCCTTGAACTGAAGAAGAAAAATCATCTGCCCATATTGACGTAGAAAGTAAAAAAAACAAAAACAAAACTCCTCTGCTGTTCTCTCCCCGTTTAACCTAGCAACTCCTCAATAAATAACGTGTTTTTCCTCAATTCTCCCCCAGGAATCACGGAAATTACTTTCCTAGATCTTTCCTAAATGATAGACTTCCAAAACTGTCAAAAATCTTATCAGATATGGAAAACAGAATTCGTAATCCAGCTTGCACCAGGATTCTCACAATGTAAAAGAACTTTTCTGGGCTTGGTCACTTCATAAAAGTTGTAGTCCTGGATGTTTAGATAAATTTGGGCTTTGGAATTACCTGCTTTCGATACCTGAAGCTCCAGTTAGGCCCATTCGAAGACTCAGTACTCAGCCAGGAAATCCTTCCATGATTAGGATTCCAAGTCCGGTTTTGCAACAACTAATGAGGGCACAAACAAACTCGGATTCTCACCCATAATAACTTCCTGGAAGGCTTGATTCGTCTACTTTACTTTTCCTGAAGAACACTTTTGCAATCGAGAGACTTGACTCCATGAAAAACCTGAAAAACATAGCACTGGTTAGAATAACAGAAAATCTGGAATTTCATAATCTTTTCTCAATTATTTCATAAAGTCTATCCAAATATGCCAAACTTACAAAATAAACTCTAATCAACTCAACTAGGCATAAAACATAACAAAAAACATAATATGGAAGGAATAAAAATATATAAATTATACTCTTATCACACATCCTTTCTTCCTTCCTCTAATGCATCTTGTGGTTCTAGAACTTGATCGAGTTCTACTTTTCTCCCACTAGTACTTCTTAAGAAAAAATTCTTTTCCAAGAAGACACCTGTACAAGCGACAAAAATTTTGCACTCTTATGGATGGTAGAAATAGTATCTTTTGTTCTCCTTAGGATACCCCACAAATATACATTTGTAAGATTTCAAGCCCAGCTTGTTCAAAGTCAATTTCTTGACATAAGCTTCACACCCCAAATCTTAAATAAGACAAGTTGGGCTTTCGCCCAATCCATAGTTCATATGGAGTCTTATCTACAAACTTTGACAGCACACGGTTAAGTAGTGAGTTGCGGTCTCTAGGACATAACCCTAGAATGATGTAGGTATATCACTAAAACTCATCATGGACCTAACCATGTCAAGTAAGGTCTTATTCCTCCTCTCAGACACTCTATTGTGTTCGGGTTTATACAGAGGGGTGAGTTATGATACTATCCCACATTCCTTCAAGTATTCAGAAAACCTTGAGCTCAAGTATTCACCTCCTTGATCTGACCGAAGAGCTTTAATACTTTTGCCCAACATATTATATACTTCATTCCTGAATTCTTTGAATTTATCAAAGGCTTCAGATTTATGTCTCATAAGGTAGACATAACCATATTTACTGAAATCATCAGTAAATGTGATGAAATATGAATATCCACCTTTGGCTTCAACTGTTAGTGGACCACATACATCACTATGGATGATGCCTAACAGTTTAGTAGTCCTTTCACTTTACCTCGTGAAAGGCGACTTGGTCATCTTGCCTAAAAGGCATGACTCGTATACCACAAATGACTGAAAGTCAAAAGGGTGCCAAAACTCCATCCCTTTGAAGTTTTGCAATGCAGGTCTGACTAACATGACCTAATCTACAATGCTAGAGGTATGTTTGGTTTTGATAGCTATGTTTAGCTTTCTTAGTTTCAACATTGAGAATATCTTTATTGTTTAAATCAAGAACATATAATCCATTATATAACCTTGCAATTCCAAATAGAATACAATTCAAACTAAAGGACAACAATCCATTAGAAATCTCAAAATGATATCCTTTATTATCCAAAGCGGATACTGAAATAATGTTTCTAGAAAGGGTAATGTTATTTATACAAACTTTTATACAAAGAGATTTGTACAAACTAATGTGGCATGTCACAAAGCATGCCATATGACATTGGGACCCACGTAACTTAATGTCACATTAATGTTATAGGGGCCTTTATGTCACGTGTCACTCACATGATGTGCCACATCACTTTGTACAAACTCTCTTAATAAAAGAGTTTGTACAAATAGCTTTATCCTTTTAGAAATCGCAGGTACAAAATAACAATCGTTGAGTTCTAATATTAAGCCCGTAGGCAAAGATAAATAATAAGTCCCTACAACTAATGTAGCCACATGTGCTCCATTTCCAACTCGTAGGTCCACTTCTCCCTTGGCGAGTAATCTACTCTGCCTTAGTCCCTACACATCAGTACAAATATGAGTACCACATCCTATGTCAATGGCCCAAGATGTTGTAGGAGAAAAGTTAATCTCAATCATGTACATACCTGAAGTCAAAGCATCTGACTTCTTCTTATTAGAGAGAAAAGCCTTGCAGTGCTTCCTCTAGTGGCTAGGCTTGCCACAATAGAAGTAGACTATCTTCCCAACTTTCCTAATGCCACCCTTAGGCTTAAGAGCATCCTGTTCTTTAGGCTTGGGCTTGGGATTGGCCTTTTTCATTCCCTTGCCCTTATCCTTTCCTTTACTGGCAGCAACCAATAAAACAAGCTTGGACTTCTTCATGTCCTACTCTGTAGTCCTATGCATGTTCAGAAGTTTCGACAAGGATTTCGCCATTGTGTTCATATTGAAATACATTATGAACGGTGAAAAGGAATCAGGTAGTGACTGCAGAATTACATCCACTTGTAAGTCTGCATCCACACCAAACCCCAAGTCTTAAGCCTCTCTATGTACCCAATCATCGTGAGCACATGAGAACCAACTTGGGCTCCCTCAGTCATACGACTCCTAAACAATATGATCGACACCTTACACCTCTCATGATGAGCATTTTCTTCAAAAAGCTCATTGACTGCAAAATCATGACAACAGCGTCCATATTCTCGTGTTGCTTTTGCAGCTCAAGTATCATCGATGCTATCATAATGCATTGAACATTATCAGCATCATCACGAAACTTTGGTAAGTTTCCTTTACTTCCTGAGTGGTATCAAGATCAGGCTCAGCCATATAAGGCTTGTTAAAGATATACAATTTCTTTTCAGACTTCAATACAATCCGAAGATTTCGATACCAGTCCTAGAAATTGGATCCATCTAGCCTATTTTCCTTTTCGATTATCGATCATAGGTTGGTATTGCTCATTTTAGTGAATCTACAAATGCAGAAAAATAAATGTTATTACAATGTTTATTATTATTTAATAAGGTCTTTTATTAAAAATGCTCCCACTATTTTCCTCAAGCAAATAGCCCTCACTATTAACTCGGGAAAGCCTGTTGGCTTTCCTAGTAGACTGAGATACCATCTAGCCCTTTTCAAACTTTCGCTTTGGCGAACAAGCCAAAATAGGTTGACTAGGTAGGCCAACAAACTTAATCCACATCAGTTGATAACTCCCACTATCAACCTCAAATGTGAAGTAAGCCAACAAGCCACTCATACAATATGATGACCGAAGCCATTGTCCTCAAGTGTGATTCTCAATATCAATAGAGTGCATACTATATGTCGCCACATATACACAACAAGTGTACTTCTCTACTATGCCTATGATATGCTTATCAACCTTCGCTTTGGTGAACAAGCCAAACATATCATTTAAGTCGACCCATCACCATTAAGGAAAACTCTAATAAGCTTTAACCTCCCCCTGGTAGAAATGTACCCTTCGCTTTGGCGAACAAGGTTCGAATGAACAGTGATTTGATTAAAGTTGTGGTGATGGAAGGTGTTTTAATTACTGACTTAATATCCTTTATTTGAGGGTTTTTTATTTTACATGTCACCAATTTATTATCTTTGTTAGAATGTCATTGATTGGCATGTTATTAAACATTCAACCTTAGCATAAGCAAAAATTAAACGTGCCGGTACATGCCCCACTAAAACCAATTTCCTCGAGCTTGGAGGAATCGGTAGGTGAACCTAGGGTTTAAAAGTAAAACTTGGGTCTTCAAGTTATTCCTCTTCATTGCTCCTTCGTTTCTTCATCATGATCATTACAAAAGATTTTATAATAAATAAAAATCCTATTCTAATTTACATCAATAAAATATAAACCTTGCGTTACATACAAGGGGAGTGAGATGAAAAGAAGAAATACATGGAGATATTAGAGAGAGGCAGGACACGCAGATCCTATTTATTTAAGAAAAATACAAACAAGCCCAAAATTAAAAAATAAACAATAGGTCTAAGGAACATGTACACCATTCAATTATCAAACAAGAACATTGCATACATTCAAAACAATCAATTTTGAATAGGGTGGGTGAAATTATTAAATTACCCCCATAAATGTGCAGAATTATTATTGGCTTTAAAGGTTCTAAAAAACTACAATTTGGTCCCTATGCAAAAAACACAAAATGGTCTAGCAGCTGTCTTGCCACGGCGAAGAAAATTCTTTGCCATGGCAAAGTTCAAATACTTCATGGTCGCCGCGTCGAAGTTTTATTTCGTCGTGGCAAGAATGAACCTCTAGAAAACTCCAAAAATCTAGAATGTATTTGCCACAGCGAAGTTTTATTTCATTGCAGTGAGATCTACTTTTCAGTAGGTCACCACAATGAAGTGTTATTTCACCGCAGTGATATTCACTTTTTTTGTATCTCACCACAGTGAAGTGTTATTTCGCCAGTGAATCCTTTTTGTAGTTTTTCGCGTAACATCCGCAAATCCAAATCAAATCAAATGCACCCAGTATTCGACCAGGACATCAACCAACCAACAAACATTCATCAACACATTAATTAATCCTTCGATCATTTAAAACATGCAATATATAGAATTTTTCCAGATTTAAAAATAATCAATATATGCAATAACATGTTGTCAAACAAATATACATGTTATCAATCAACGTTTAAACACTATAATATGGTACCCAAGGCTTTGATACCATTGTTAGCAAATAATCGGATATACGCAGCAGAAAAAACATATTTAAAAACTAAACCGATCAATTGCTTAATCCCAAAATTTCGGTATAGATTATGATGTTTACATGTTTATAATCAAATCTGTATAAAATCAATATAACAGTAAATCCACACAGGTTCAGATTTACTTACATACGTTTGGAGGCTCCTTCAAACGTCTCTTGTTTTAATTTGCTTACCGATTCAATGTAGAATCGCACGAACACTGTCCACACGAAGATAATCCGAAGAACCGACAAGTGTTTTGCTAGAACAAGTGAAGGCTTCAAGAATCAAGTAAAATGAAAGAATAAAAATTCTTTGATTTACTCTATGAAAATGTGAGAGGGAGAGTGAGGGTGGCTAGGGTTTTGTTTTCTAATTCAATGAGTGAATTAATTCACTTTTATGTTTTAATTAAGTTTCACTTATATAGTGTCACTTAATTAAAACCCTAATCCCAATAGGAATAGCCATGGTTTCTCAAGTTAATCCATCCTTGCAACCAAACACCCTTTTTAGTATTTTAATTTAATATAATTATTGTTATTATTAAAATCAATTAATATATTCAAATATATAAACATTTAATTAATAATAATTTATTTAAATATATGCGCACATATATTTAAATATAATCTCACAATTTTAATTTTAATATTAAAATTAAATACAGGCAACAACCTCAGCAAATTTAATTGCACTGTGAGATTACCAAAATACCCTTTCATCCTAAAAGATGAAAATACCCCTTTCACAAACTGATTCTTAAATTATCTTCCAAGCTGTGTGACCCGTGAGGCTCCCTTATCATATCGGCCGGGGAGGGTAGTATCGTGATTAACACTAATTAATCGTCTCACTACACACAGACCAAGATTGGCCCCTATCAAGGCATCATGACCACCCGATAGATTCAGATTCTGCGAAATAACTACCTATCAACGATATGGTTATCGTGCAATCAAATCCTTTCATCATACATTTTGTCATCCAGGCTGAGGTATAGAAATAGTGTCAACCTCAGATATCCTTGATATCTTTGTATTCAGTTACTGGACCAATGACCGAGATAATAAATTGGATTGAGCAACAACTCAATCCCATTGTGGCCGCAGATTTGGTGTCATTTCCATTTACTACTTTGCGTAGTGAGTTAACTTCTCCCATCCCCGAGAGCGATGAATCCTTTATCGATCCACCATAGTCTTGATACACTCCTTAATGTAGCCAATCAACCGTAGGAAACCCGTAATCTTGCCATGAGCATGGAAAACAAAAAATTTACAACCACGGATTGTTCCTTAGAACCCAAAATCAAGGCACGATTTTCGATTTATGCATAATAAGTTCTGCGAAAAATAAATCCAAAGGTTTGAGAAACCATACGTTGGAGGCTCTCCAATGTGTCTCGAATGTGTTTGCTCTTAGTCCAAGTGTAGGATCGAGCCGTGAGGTCCACACGAAGACAATCAACAAGAACCAAGGAGGGATTTGCTAGATCCTCCTTGGCCTTAAGAAATCAAGAAGAAAAATCAGTATTTGATTTTTAATCAAAAGATGAAAGTGGCATGGGAGTGAGTGTCAAAGGGGCTGCTGTGTGTGTTTTTCTTTCAAAAGGCAAATATGAATTAATTCTTAAATCACACAAACACTATTCCTTTTATAGGCAAACCAAGTTGCCCTATTCCCACATGGAATGGGCTTGGGCTCCAACCCAAACACCCCATGTTGCCAAACACTCCCAATTAGATATTTTAATTTAATTCATCATTATCTTAATTAAAATCAATTAATATTTAATTAACATTTAACTTTGATTAATGATAATTTAATTAAATATGTGCAAACACACATTTAATTAAGTAATTTCACTTATTTAATTTTTAACAAAATTAAATAAAAAGCTACGACTCAAAGGCAAATTTAATTGCCAACCGTGAAATTACCAAAACACCCTTTTCGCCTAAAAAGGACGAAAAACGCCCTTCCCTTCTTCTTCTTGGCTCTTAAATTATCTTCTATGTGTGTGACCCATAGGCTCCTCATCCATTACCGTAGTGTATAGTATATGAATTAACACCAATTAATCGTCTCACTAATACACGTACTCAAGATTGGCCCTCAAGCAGCATCATGGCCACCCGATAGATTCTGGATTCAAAGAAAGTAGCTACTGGGTCAACGATATAGTTACCGCATATACGATCCTTTCATCATATGCTTATCTCGGACTTGAGACGAAGGCATAGAAATAATGTCAACCTTCCCGGTTACTCGCTATATTATATTCTTGGGGCCTGGACCAATGACCCTCAGATTATAACTGGATAGAGCAACAACTCAATCCCCAATCCCCGGGCTTACCCCCGCTTTGCTTAAGTCATTGCCATATACCGAATTGCCCACCGTGAGATAACTTCTCCCCTGCACGGGAGTGATGAATCCTCTTCGCAATCCACCATAGTCTTGATACACTCCTTGATATAGCCAATCACCACCGGGTCTGTGGACTCACGAATAGAAGCTGCGTTAGGCTAGTGTCAAAGCTGTACCAATCGGTGCCTGAAGGCACTCCGGTGATCTCAAGTCTAAAGATCACATGCACCACCATTCGTTAGAGGATTTGTTCCATAGACACCTTGGGGTTACCATCCATATGGAATCCTCGGTAGGGTCGATTCCCGGTTGAACTTCTTGCGGTATATCCGCCTACAACAAGCACCCATGTGTTGCACCGTAGGTTGTCACCAAACAACCTTGACAAGTGAGATCGCACTACCTTTCGGATAGTGGTTCGCTCAACACTATGATAGCCTTACCTTATTATCTCGTGTTTCCCTTACTTCGTAATAATATCAAAAGGGGCTACTGGGACGCTTTCTAGAATGGCCACCATATGTGCTCATAGGGTTCTCACTATCAAGATTTGAAACACTTGATACCCTCGTCACGTTCTACCATTCTAAGGACATATATCAATACATATTGCAATAATAATGATTTACGCGATATAGAATAAAAATGCCTTTTTATTATTGATTAATGAACATTATTACAAAGAGTCAATTCCACAATAATTGATTGGCTCTAGGGCATCTACTCTAACAATCTCCCACTTGCACTATAGCCAATCATTCATGTATTTAGTACCAAATGATTTCAAGTGCCTTTCATGCTTCGCGCGACAGAGGCTTTGTTCGCTGATCTCAGAAAGATTGTCGCGGCATGCACTTTACTAATCTGCACGCCTTTCCTCTCAACTATCTCTCCTCGATGAGATGGAATCGTCCTGCAGTATGTGTCGGGACTTCGATGAGACCGTGGTTCCCTAGCTTGAGCAATTGCTCCATTGTTGTCACAATAGATGTCTATAGGATCAACAATCGTAGGAACCACACCAAGTTCGTTGGACGAACTTCTTAATCTAGATCCGCCTCCTTGGCCGCATCCTCGACAATGCAATATACTCAGCCTCCATTGTAGAGTCCGCTACAATGCTTTGCTTGGAGCTCTTCTAGCTCAACCGCACCCGCCATTCCGAGACAAAAATACAAACCCCGATTGCGATCGATAATCATCTTTGTCCGTTTGGAAACTAGCATCTTGTATCCTCTTACCCCGGTGAGTTCATCTTCCCTCCATAAACCAAGAACATATCTTTAGTCCCTCTTCAAGTACTTAAGAATATTCTTGACAAACCCATCCAGTGACGCTCACTGGATCCGATTGATATCTACTACAAGTGCTCAAAGCACATGAGACATCAATCCGAGTATATAGCATGGCATACATGATGGATCCAATTGCCCGATGCATATGGGATCCTCTTTCATCCTATCTCTCATCTTGTGTTTTAGGACACAATTCCTTAGAGATAAACACCATGTGACATCGGAAGAAATCCTTTCTTGGATTCTTCCATACCTAATCGTTCAGACTTTTGTCAATATATGCACTTCGGACCTTAGGCCAAGCAACCTACGCGATCTATCACGATAGATCTTTATACCAAGGGATGTAGGCGCTTCCTAAGTCTTTCATGGAAGAAAAGCACTTGGATAACCAAGTTTTTACCGACTACAAGTTCGGTATATCATTCTTCGATCGGAAGTATGTCATCGACATACAACACTAGGAATGCTCTACTGCTCCCCACTCACTTTCTTGTAAACACCGGGCTCATCTTCGTTTTTGATAAAACCCCGAATTCTTTTACGGCCTCATCAAAAGCGAATGTTCCAGCCTCCTTGAAGCTTGCTTGAGTCCATAAATGGATCTCTGCAACTGCATACCTTATTAGCTTGACTATCAAGAACAAAAGGGGCCATCGAGGTTGTGTCATATACACATCCTCCTCAAGGTCTGTTCGAAGCGGTTTGACATCCATTTGCCAAATCTCATAGTCCATGATATGTAGCAATTGCAAGCATAATCCGGATGGATTTAATCATGGCAACCGGCGAAAGGTTTCTTCATAGTCAATGCCATGAATTTGTTTGAAAACCTTTGGCAACCATTGTGCTTTATAAGTATGCACGTTGTTATCCCATGTCTTCTTCTTGAAGACCCATTTACACCCTATAGGTTTTACCCTTCAGGGTGGTTCCACCGTAAGACCACACTTGGTTCTCGGCACATGGAGGGTCCATCTCGGCATTTCATGGCTTCAAGCCATTTAATGGAATCTAGATCCGATATACGCTTCGGGTAGGTTCTCGGGTTCATCGCCTTGATAGAACTAGTACGTCACCATGTTGTAGTCACGAGATGGCAAGTAGTCTCTCGGGCTCATGGCGTCCTCTCCCGGATCTACGTAGCTCCCTGTGCTACCCAGAGGCGGTTCACTTTGATCCACAATTTGTGGAGTAACCTCCTCATGATGCTTTCCCACCCCACTCGTGGTACATCATCCCGCCCTTCGTCCTAGTATATCTTGTGGTTCTAGAACTTCATCGAGTTCTACTTTTTCTCCCCACTAGTACTTCTTAGAAAAATGTTCTTTTCTAGGAAGACACCATCGAGCAACAAAGATTTTGCGCTCTTCCCGGTGGTAGAAATGGTATCTTTGGTCTCCTTTGGATACCCAAACAAATATACATTTACAGGATTTTCGGCCCAAACTTGTTCAAGTCAATTTCTTAACATAAGCTTCGCAACCCCAAATCCTTAGATAGACAAGTTGGGAAACTTTCGCCCCACTCCACGCTCATATGGAGTCTTATCTACGTACTTTGATCAACACACGGTTTAAAAACGTGAGTCGCAAGGTCTGAGGGCATAACCCCCGTAACGATGCGGGTAAATCACTAAAACTCATCATGGACCTAACCATGTCAAGTAAGGTCATATTCCTCCTTTTCCTCGACACTCCATTGTGTTGGGGTGTATAAGGAGGGTGAGTTGTGATACTATCCCACATTCCCTTCGTGGTACTCAAAAAACCCCTTTTGAGCCCTTAAGTATTCACCTCCTCGATCCGACCGAAGAGCTTTAATACTTTTGCCCAACATATTTACGTACTTCATTCCCTGAATTCCTTGAATTTATCAAAGGCTTCAGATTTATATCTTATAAGGTAGACATAACCATATCTACCGGAAAATCATCAGAAATGTGATGAAGTATGAATATCCACCTGCAAGCCTTATTGTTAGTGGACCACATACATCACTATGGATGATGCCTATGAGTTCTAAGAGCCCTCCTTTCACTTTGTCCCTGTGAAAGGAGACTTGGTCATCTTGCCTAAAAGGCATGACTCGCATACCTCAAATGATTTGAAAGTCAAAGGGGCCAAAACTCCATCCCTTTGAAGTTTTGCAATGCGAGTCTTATTAACATGACACAATCTACAATGCCGAGAGATATGTTTGGTTTTGATCGCTATGTTTAGCTTTCTTGGTTTCAATATTGAGAATATCTTTATTGTTTAAATCAAGAACATATAATCCATTATATAACCTTGCAATTCCAAATAGAATACCATTCAAACTAAAGACAACAATCCATTAGATATCTCAAAATGATACCCCCATTATTATCCAAATGATTATCAAATAATATTTCTAGAAATAGACTTAGATGCGTGATAACAAGCTTATGTAGTTCCAACAATAAGCCCGTAGGCAAAGATAAACAATAAGTCCCTACGCTAATGCAGCCCACATGTGCTCCGCCCTTTCCAACTCGTAGTCCACTCCCTTCCCTTAGCGGAAACTCTCTCTGCCGGCCCCAATCCCACTGTCCCGTCAAACGAAATGTATACCGCATCACATGTCCATGACCCAAGATGTTGAGGGGAGAGAAGTTAATCTCGGAATCATGAAAGTACCCTGAAGTCGTAGCCTCTGACTTCTTCTACTTGCGAGGAAAGCCTTGCAAGGTGTTTCCTTCGGAAATGGCCTTTGGGAAGGGCTTGCCCACAAAAGAACCCGACTACCTTGCCCTTTCCTTTCCATGCCACTCTGGGCCGGAAGGCGGGCCTTTGTCATCCGGGGCTTTGGGCTTGGGCTTTGGTTTGGCCTTGGCCTTACCCTTACTTGGATACCCGCCCTTTGCTTTACTGCGAACCGGAATAAAAGCAGCTTGGACTTTTCAAGTCTGCTTGCGATCCTCGGCATGTTGAAGTTACGCAGGGGTTTTTCCTTTTTTCCATCGTGTTCATATTGAAATTCATTATGAACGGAGCATATGAGTCGGGCAAGGATTGTATCCTTAAATCCATTTGTAATTCGCATCCAAGCCACATCCCAAAGTCTCAAGCCTCTCAATGTGCTCGATCATCTTGAGCACATGAGGACCAACTTAGGCACCCCTCAACTGACGACATCCCCAAACAAGGTCGATACACCTTGTACCTCTCAAGTCGAGCATTTGTTTCATAAAGCTCCTTGAGGTGTAGAATTATGGAAGAAGCATCCATATTCTCATGCGCTTTTGCAAGATAGGTGTCATCGATGCTAACATCAAGCATTGTACGCTATCAAAGATCATCAAGGAACTTTTGATAAGTATCCTTAACTTCCCGAGTGGCATCGGGGATCGTGGCTCACCATGTTTATGGTTTTTCAAGGATATACAATTTCTTTTCTGACTTAAGTATAATCCGAAGATTACGATATCACCGAGAAATTGGATCCATCCAACCTGTTTTCTTTTTAAAAACGATTATCGGTCGAGTTCATAATGCTCATTTTCTAATGAATCTACAATTGCGTTAAAAGATAAAGTTATTATAAAGTTCATTATTATTTAATATGGTCTTTTATTAAACGATACTCCCACTATTTTACTCAAGCCAATAGCCCTCACTATTAACTCGGGAAAGCCCGTTGGCTTTCCTAGTGGACCGAGATCCCATCTTGCCCATTTCAAACCTTCGCTTTTTTGGCGAACAAGCCAAAAATGGGTTGATTAGGGTAGGCCAACAAACTTAATTCACACCAATTGATAGCTCCCCCACTATCAACCTCAAATGTGAAAAAAGCAACAAGCCAATCACACAATTCAATGGCTCCAACCATTGTCCTCAAGTGTGATTCTCGTTATCGATGAGTGGACACTACATGTCACCATGTACACATAATATGTGTCTTTTGCTTTACTTTACTATGCCTATGGACGCGTTTATCAACCTTCGCTTTGGCGAACAAGCAAAACCGTCATTTTAAGCTCGACCCTCCCATCACCATTAAGGAAAAACTCCAATGAATTTTAACCTCCCACCTCCGGGTAAGAAGTGTACCCTTCGCTTTGCCGAACAAGGTTTCAACGATGCTGGTTTGATTAAAACCATGGTGATGGAAGGCATTCGTGACTTAATATTCTTTTGTTGAGGGGTTTGTTATTTAATGTCTCATCGTATTATTATCTTTGTTAGAATGACATTGTTTGGCATGTTATTCAACATTCAACCTTAGCATGCATTCTAAACAAAATATTAAACGTGCCGGTACATGGCTAACTAAAACCGATCTCCTCGAGCCTAAAGGGAAAGGGATCGGTGGGTCACCTAGGGATCCCTGTAACAAATATCTTGAGTCTTCAAGTATGGTTGCCTCGTCCTTCGTTCGTCCTCGGGTACATTACAAAAACATCATTCTAAATTTACAATAAAATTAATATTAAACTAATTTTACATCAACAAATTTAGAAACCTCGATTTACATTCGAGGGGAATGAGATGAAAAGAAAAGAATGTACATTAAGAAGAAGAGAGAAAGGCAGGATACGCATGCCCTATTTAAAATATTACAGCCATACATACCCAAAATAATTTAAAACATTCACCCCTTAGGTCTAAGGCTCATGTACCGCACACCATGCAATATACAAACAAGTACAAAGCATACATTTTCAAAAACAATCTAATTTTTGAATTGGGTGGGTTAATTAATTAATTACCCTCTTAAATGGGTGCGTAATGTACATTGGCTTTATAGGTTATTAAAAGCTGCAGTTAGTCCCTTTCAAAAAAATCGAATGGGGAAAAACTACGGTTAATGCCGTGGCAAAGGTTTTATCTTAGCCGGCCGGATATTGCAGCATACCCGCCTGGCGAGTTTTATCCTTCGGCGCCGGAAAAGACTTACAAAAGATGTAACTGCTGGGCCTTCCGGGAATTCGGCCAGTTTGCCCCATTCGTTTACTTTGCTTTTTTTGCGTAAAAAGTATAAACACGAATCCAAATCAAATCAAACATACATACGTTCAACCAGGATATTAGCCAACCAATATAACATTCATCAACACATTATTAAACCAGTTTATCATTTGAATCACTTCATTCAATCATGGATTTCTGATTTTTTTCAGATTTTTCGGGGACGGGTTTTTCATGGCGGAGATTCATCAAGGCGAACATGTTATCAACAAATACATGTATCAACCATTCAATAAGCCGTAAATCTAGTACCCCCTAGGCTCGATACCCTTGTTATGGAAAGCGACCCGGATTGCTGTAAAAAGGCCGAAAAACAAAAAAATTTACAACCACGGATCGCTCCGTAGGGAACCCAAAAATCAAGGCACGATTTTACGCTTTATGCATAATAAGAATCTTGCAGAAAAATAAATCCAAAGGTTTCATAAACCATACCCACGCCTTGGAGGCTCCACCAATGTTGTCTCGAATGTGTTTGCTACCGATCCAAGTGTAGGATCGAACCGTAGAGGTCCCAACGCCGAAGACAATCAACAAGAACCAAGGGAGGATTTGCTAGATCCTCCTTGGCCTTAAGAAAATCAAGAAGAAAAATCAAGGTATTTGATTTTTAATCAAAAGATGAAAGTGGCGTGGGAGCGAGTGTCAAAGGGCGCGGTGTGTTTTTCTTTCAAAAGGCAAATATGAATTAATTCTTAAATCACACAAACACTATTCCTTTTATAGGCAAACCAAGTTGCCCTATTCCCACATGGAATGGGCCTGCTCCAACCCAAACACCCCATGTTGCCAAACACCCTCCCAATTAGATATTTTTAATTTAATTCATCATTATCTTAATTAAAATCAATTAATATTTAATTAACATTTAACAAAAGAATGATGATTTAATTAAATATGTGCAAACACACATTTAACAGTAATTTCACTTATTTAATTTTTAACAAATTAAATAAAAGGCTACGACCTCAAGGGCAAATTTAATTGCATTGTGAAATTACCAAAACACCCTTTCGCCCTAAAATAAAAAGAAACGAAAACGCCCTTCTTTCTTCTTGGCTCTTAAATTATCTTCTATGTGTGTGACCCATAGGCTCCTCATCATACCGGTAGTGTATAGTATCGCGATTAACACCAATTAATCGCCTCACTAATACACGCATCCAAGATTGGCCCCTAGCAAGGCATCATGGGCCACCCGATAGGGGATTCATTCGGATTCAAGAAATTTGTAGCTACGCCAATGATATAGTTACTGCACAATACGATCCTTTCATCATACGTTATCTCGGACGAGCGAAGGCATAGAAATAGTGTCAACCTTCGGTTACTTCTCGATATTATATATTCAGGGTCGGACCAATGACCCGTATTATAATCTGGATAGGGAAAGCACACTCAATCCCTGGCCCAGCATTTCGTGTCATTGCCATATACCTTGCCGGTGCCGTGAGAATAACTTCTCCCGTACCCGGGAGTGATGAATCCTCTTTGTCCAATCCACCATAGTCTTGATACACTCCTTGATATAGGCCGGTCCACCTGCCCGTCTTTTGTGACTCCAACGAATAGAAGCTGCCGTTAGGCTAGTGTCAAGGGCTGCGCCAATCGGTGCACAAGGCACTCCGGTGATCTCAAGTCTAAGGATCACATGCACCACCATTCGCTTAGAGGTGGATTTGTTCCATAGACACCGGGGTTACCATCCATATGGAATCCCTCTCCTGGGTCGGCAGTGAACTTGTCGCGGTATATCCGCCTACAACAAGCACTCATGTGTTGCACCCAGGGTTGTCACCAAACAACCTTGACAAGTGAGATCATCCATCGCTTTCGGGACAAAGGGAGTCGTTCAACACTATGATAGCCTTACCCGTATTATCGTGCCCTTACTTGAGAATAATCTGGGGCTACTGGATGTTTCTAGAATGGCCACCATATGTGCTCATAGGGGTTCTCACTATCAAGATTTGAAACACTTGATACCCTCGTCACGGTTCTACCATTCTAAGGACATATATCAATACATATTGCAATAATAATGATTTACGCGATATAGAATAAAATGCCTTTTATTATTGATTAATGAACATTATTACAAAGAGTCAATTCCACAATAATTGATTGGCTCTAGGGCATCTACTCTAACAATCACTACCGTATTGATAGCTTTGAATAGAACTACGTTGGGCTAGTGTCAAACTACACCAATCAATGCACAAGGCGCTCTAGTGATCTCAAGTCTAGGGATTGCATGCACCACCATTCGATAGAGGATTTATTCCATAGACACTGGGGTTACCATCCATATGGAATCCTTTGGTACTATCCAGTGAACTTGCCTATAGCAAGCACACATGTGTTGCACTAGGTTGTCGACAAACAACCTTGACAAGTGAGATCAGTCATTATCCTTCGACAGGGTTGTTCAGCACTATGATAACCTTACCGTATTATCTATGTCCTTCGTTAGAATAATACTAGGGCTAAGGACATTTCTGGAATGGCCACCATATATGATCATAGGGTTCTCACTATCAAGATTTGAAAAACTTGATACCCTCGTCATGGTTCTACCATCCTAAGGGCATATATCAATACACAAAATTATGATTTACATGATATAGAAGAATATGCCTTTTATTGATAAATAAACATTATTACAAAGAGTCAATTTTACAAAAATCGATTAGCTCTAGGGCACCTACTCTTACACCTTATAGATATGCACGTTACCGTCCATGTCTCTTTTTCTTGAAGACCCATTTACACCCTATGGGTTTTACCCATTCAAGTGGATCCACTAGAGACCATACTTGGTTCTGGTACATGGAGTCTATCTCAGATTTCATGGCTTTAAGCCATTTAACGGAATCTAGATCCGATATAGCGTCATCATAGGTTTTGGGTTTATTGTCTTGGTAGGCCAGTACATCAGCATGTTGTATCACAAGAAAACCATATCTCTCAGGCTGACAACGTACTCTTCCAAACTTATGCAGCTCTTGTGCTACTTAAGATGGTTCACTTTAATCCACAGATTGTGGAGTAACCTTTTCATGATGTTCAACCACTTCATGTGGCACATCGTTTCGTCTTTCATCTAATGTATCTTGTGGTACTAGAACTTTATTGAGTCCTATTTTTCTCCCTCTAGTACCTCTTAGCAGAAATTCCTTCTCTAAGAAGACATTAGTATGAGCAAAAAAAAAATTTGCGCTATTCTGGGTGGTAGAAATAGTATCCTTTGGTCTCCTTAGAATACCCCACAAATATACATTTATTAGATTTTGGGCCCAGCTTGTTCGAAGTCAATTTCTTGACATAAGTTTTGCAACCCCAAATCTTCAAATAAGACAAGTTGGGTTTTCACCCACTCCATAGTTCATATGGACTCTTATCCACAGACTTTGATGGCACATGATTCAGTATATGAGTCATAGTCTCTAGGGCATAACCCTAGAATGATGTAAGTAGATCACTAAAACTCATCATATACCTGACCATATCAAGTAAGGTCATATTCCTCTTTTCTGACACACCATTGTGTTGGGTTGTATAAGGAGGAGTGAGTTGTGATACTATCCCACGCTCCTTCAGGTATTCATAAAACCCAGAGCTCAAGTATTCATTTCCTCAATCTGATCGAAGAGCATTAATACTCTTGCCCAGCATATTCTGTACTTCATTCCTGAATTCTTTGAATTTATCAAAGGCTTCAAATTTATGTCTCATTGTTGAGTGGTGAAAATACGGATTTATTTTGTGATTTGAGGGTGAAATTGTAAAGAATTAAGGGTTTAACGCATTATTTAGGATTAGCTTCCTTATTTGTTTTGTTATCTTCCAAAATCATGGGGTTTGTTGTGTTTTCAGGTATTCAGGTGCAAAAAGGTAGATTATTCGTGCTTGTGTTGGTGTTTAGACATCCTAGACCTATCGAGTGTGGATAAATCAAGGTGAATGGAAAAAGAGTAAAATTTTGCAATTGAGCTGCAGCACACTTTTTTGCGTCGCGACGTTAAGATGATGCAACTCATATTACGCCCCAACGAAGAATAATCGCATCGCAACACAAAGTCGACAAAATCCAAATTATGTCGCGGCATAATTCATCCATGCCATAGCGTGATAGGGTTTTGGTTGAAGGAAAAATTGCCTGGAGCCGTGCCATAGCGCAATTCAAAAGCGCCATGGTGCAAATCGCGATATTTGGAAAAACTCTGCATTTTCAACCCTAATTTTTATCAACCAATATTTACAATTTTGCAATTTTGCCTAAAAACTATATAAAGGCAACTTCAGTCCAATTTTCATGATTATTAGGTTTTATAAAATGCCTTTACATGTAACGCCCCACTTGAGGTACGTAGTTAATGCTTATTCTTTCGCTCTTTTTGAGTTGATTCATTATTGTTTGGTTGGCCTTTGAGTGATATGTTGAACACTTGCCTTGATATTGGTTAAAAATAGAAGAAGTTTAGTGTTTCAAAGGACTTATTTGGGGACGAAGAGGTGTTAGCCCTACTGGGGGAAGGTTTTCACCGACGATTTCCACAGCGACGTGCCAACCAAAATGTTTGTTAAGTTTTAGATATTTTCTTCCCTAAGGGCAATTTGACCATTCTACCCCTAATTAGCGGGGAAAAGTGGGGGAGTAAAATGTAAGGATTTTTCATGGAGAATATGTTGTTATGGGGGTGTGTTTGTAATGAATCAAAGGATATAGATAGAATTCCCAAATAAGAGTAAGGGCAAAATGGGAATGCTTGTGTATAAATTTCATTAAAAGGAATTAAGTCATTGCAAACCCTTCATTCTTCTTCTCCATTGCCACTCTCCTCTCTTGCTTCCTCTCAATTTCTCTTTCTTTTGTTCAAGGAGTTTTAAAGGGCTTTTGGAGTGATTTGGGGTAGAAAATCAATCTAAGGCATCCTAAGGTAAGGATTCTTGCTTTGGTTGTGAAGCTTTGTGAGTTTTTGAATATATTTGATTATTGAGGGTTTTTGTTCATTTGTTTAAGAGTAGAGAAAAAGTCAAGCAAACCAAGTGAAAGGAAGAGCTAGTGAAATCTCTCCATAACAAGGTAAGTAAATCCCAACCCAAGTTGAGATTTGAGAATTTTCATGATTAGGGTTTTGATAGCAATTATGTATGTATGTTACATACATGTTATATGCCATGTTATTGAGTCTTAAATGGAGATATCTAGTGCTTTGTGATTGTTTATACCTTTCAAATATAAGAAGTGGGGAGATGGTGGGTTGGAAAGGTAGTTTGAGATGGAATTGAAGGATATGAGGGAATCCTTTTTGGGAAGTGTCTTTCTTTGGCGGGATTTATGGCTATGTGAGGGGGTTTCTCCCCATTTTGGATGGTTAGAGAAAGACATATGATCATTGTTATAGTAGAGTTTTATTATGCACTTGAGTTGTTTGATGAAATGCCTAATAGAGGTTTGAGTATGAGAAATGAACCTTAATTCTTGCAACATTGCATGTTGGCATTTCATAAGTGCATTAGTGGAGATGAACCATCCATAGGCATTAATTGTGCATTGAGAAGTGACCTAAGAAAGAGTAGGAAACTTTGTGTATGCACTTGCTCTTTGAGTAGAGAACCTTGTGGATGCAACTACTCTAAGGTTAGAGAGAATGGGAAGTGCTAGAGTAGAGTGAATGAGAAGAGTAGTATAAATGGGTTGATGCTTTGTGATCATCACCCGACAGTTATGAGAATTGGGTTGATGCTTTGTGATCATCACCCGACAGTTATGAGAATCGGGTTGATGCTTTGTGATCATCACCTCCGACTAGCCATTAGAAATGGGTTGATGCTTTGTGATCATCACCCGATAGTAGTAAGGGCGGTGGATGCTTTGTGATCAACACCCGGTTAGTTATTAGAAAAGGGTTGATGCTTTGTGATCATCACCCGACATTTATTAGAAGTGGGTTGATGCTTTGTGATCATCACCCGACAGTGATTAGGAACGGGTTAGTGCTTTGTGATCGTCACCAGAAAGTCATAAGGAACGGGTAGGTGCTTTGTGGTTCCTCCCACCCGATAGTTACGAAAAACCGGGTAGGTGCTTCGTGATCCCCACTGCAGAGTCACTAAGAACGGGTTGGTCTGGTGTGAACTCCACCCGGCAGGGTCCATGAAGAGTGAGATGGTCTGTGTGAACGCCATCCAGTAGTGCCTCCGGGAAAAAGTAAGATGAGGCCATGACGTTTAGTAGGAAACAACAAAAATGTGAGGAAAGAATTAAGAGAAATACATACGGGGAGGATACACAGATAGAGGGTTTTTACTTATCGAGCATTATTTTGTGCTCACCCCTGTTATTTTCTTTTGTGGATGCGGATCTAGGTGATGATGTAGTCGGGAGGGGCGGTCCGGTAAGCGAGGAGCAATAGCTACACTTGCTTTCGTTTTTGTCTTTTAAAATGGCATTTTTGTAAAATGACGTTTTCTTTGTGTATAAAAGACGTATTACTTATAATAAAAAGAAAAGTTTTGGGCCCATTTTCTATTGTTATTATGCATGCATTGTACTAGTTACAACAGTTGTTACATTGCATCTTTTGAGGCTTGGGAGAGAGTGATTGATTGTGTAAAGCTAAACCTTGATCATCTTGAGTTGATCTTGCATCCAAATGTGTAAGGGTGAGATCAAGGTTTGTTTTCTTGTATTTATGAGTAGCTAAACTCTTTCCTAGTGTATCCAATGTAATCTAATTAGACTACTTTATGTTTATTATTTAATCGAATGTTTAATTGACCCAATGGTATCTTGGTTTCGTTCATTTATATTTATTGAGTTGATTAATCATTATTATTGTGTGATTGCCTTTGATTTATGGTTGAATGGTTGTATGAGTCAAGGTTAGGCTATATGCCACTACCTAATCTTGAACATCTCTTGATCTTTGATCATTGTTGATGTCTGATCGTGTTTAATAGTTGATTGATTGACTATATGAGTTAGGGTTAGGCTATACACCACTAGCTAATCTCAGATTGCTCTGATGAACGATTGATTTATGTTTGTGTGATACCATAAACAGGTGTAAGTTGGTTTGCGTTCATTTTTTGTACTTTTATGCATAATGGGTTTTTGTTAATTAGACTAGGCTACAGACCACTAGCTAGTTTGGATGATGAAAACACTAAGTTGATCCGGTTAATTACCAAGACGAACTTACCTTGGTAAGTATCGACCCTAAGATTTGGATCAAGAAACATCAGTTAGATTAATAACATAAAATAGGATAATTATGGTGAAATTGGATACACTAGACCATTTTTCATTGTTTTATCATTTGTTTAGATCTCGTTTTTATCTTAGTTGTTATTTTTAGTATTTTTGTTATTCTTACTTGAATTTTAGTTAATTTGGATTTTATTAAGTTGTTGGGTAATTTTATTATCTCACTTGATTTCATTATTTTAGTTCTTTTTGCACAATATTAGATTAATTGATAACTCAACTCTCTGTGGGATCAACCCTTACTTATGCACTTTACTACAATACCGACCCGTGCACTTGCAAAGGAATTAAAGTTGTTTTTAACCAAACAAGTTTTTGGTGTAGTTGTTGAGGAGTGAAGTTATTTGATTTCTTTAATATTTTTGTTTTTATTTATGTAGTTAGATTTTATTTTATTTTATTTTAGTTGTTTTTACTATTTTCTAGTTGTTTTGTGTATTTTTGCATTACGGTTTTTCTTTGTTTTGACTTTTTTTTTAATGCAAGGTCACCGATTGTTAGACGAAGAAGTGCTTCCTTATTTTGACAGGGTGAATTTGATCGGTAGAAAGAGAAGAGAACCTGAAAATTTGAAAGAATTAAGTGCATCAAATTCAGAATCCGAAGAAGAGATGGTAAATCCACCCCTCCCGATGAAGAAGTATGCACGTCCTACCATTGGAACGTTACCTTCCTGTATTGTTTTGAGTGTTGCAGTGAGGAATTATGAGTTGAAGAGTATCCATTTTCATATGGTTCCTTCATTCCATGGGATGGCCACTAAAGGTCCATTGACATTTATTAGAGATTTTTACTCAACCGTGCAAACTTTTCCTTTGCAGGGTTTGACTGAAGTTCAGTTGAGGATGACATGTTTTCCATAAACATTGAAGGATGTAGCAAAGAGTTGGTTCATGTCACTGGCACCAGCTTCACTTACCACTTGGGCTACAGCAAGTTCATAGGTAAATTTTATTCTTATGTGAAGACTGCAGAACTAAGAGGTAAAATTGCTACTTTCTCTCAACTTGATGGTGAGCCATTCCATGAGGCTTGGGAAAGATTTAAATTGATTTTAGTTCAATGTCCATCTCATAGATACCCTTTAGAATTGTTGAATTAGTTTTTCTATGATGGACTGACATAGGCTTGCCTGGCCATAGTTGACAATGCTACAGGTGGTGCCATGGGAGAAAAGACTACAGAGGAGACCTATGAGTTGTATGAGATGCTTGCGCCAACTCACAACAAAAGAGTGTTAGAGGGAAAGCAAAAAGAATCTATGAAGTTGTAACATCTACTGAAAACTAGTACAATGCATGCAATTAACAATGGAAAATTGGGCCCAAAATGTTTCTTTTCATTACAATTCACATGTCTTTTATACACAAAGGTTCTGTACAAAAAGTGCATTTCAAAAGACAAAATAAGGGAAGGCAAGTGGTAGCTATTGCTCCTCGCGCGCCGACGCCCTCCAACCGCATCATCACCTAGAACCTCCGCATCCACAAAGGAAAATAACAGGGGTGAGCACAAATGATGCTCGTAGTAAAACTCTCCATGCTCTGCTCCCCGTGTGTGACTTCTTAATTCTTTCCTTATGCTATTTCTGATTACATTCTGTTTCTAATAACATCTGGCCTCGTCTTACCAGGGAATAACGGCCGGATAGGCGTCACACAAACACCATCTCTCTTTATGGCTATTGGGTGGAATTCACGTACCAACCGTTCTTAGTGACTACCAGTGAGGATCACAAAGCACTAACTCGGTTCTTTCTAACTATCGGGTGGAGATCACCTAGCACCTACCCGTTCCTCATGAAATTTGGGTAACGATCACCAAGCATTTACCCGTCCTCTAGCCACTATCCGGGTGATGATCACAAAGCATCAACCCGCTTCTACTAGCCATTGGATGATGATCACAAAGCATCAACCTACATATCTCTTAATTCATCGGGTAGTGGTCACAAAGCATCTACCCATTTCTATTACTCAGGCGGGTGGGTGCGATCACTAAGCATCGACCCATCTCTTAGGAGGGCCATTCGATGATGATCACAAAGCATCAATCCGATTCCCATAATGGTTCGGGTGATGATCACAAAGCATCATCCCAACTATACTACTCTTCTAACTCATTCTATTGTAGCATTTTTCAATGCTCTCTACCCTTGAGTAATTTTACCCACTGCTCCCCTCTACATGTGGGTATTTCTAAACACAAAGTTTCCTACTCTTTCTTAGGTCACTTGTCAATGCATATAACAATGCACATGGATGATTCATCTCTACTAATGCACTTTGTGAAATGCCAACATGCAATGTTGCAAGAATTAAGGTTCATTACTCACACTCAAACCTCTATTAGGCATTTCATCAAACAA
The DNA here is from genome assembly GCA_026225825.1 of Pistacia integerrima. Classification (NCBI taxonomy): domain Eukaryota; kingdom Viridiplantae; phylum Streptophyta; class Magnoliopsida; order Sapindales; family Anacardiaceae; genus Pistacia; species Pistacia integerrima. The sequence continues at coordinate 13,930,318 of CM047737.1, read as the reverse complement.
CTCATGTGCACTATAAAACTCTATCATAGCCATGAATCTAAAAACTTTTCCTAACCATCCAAAATGGGAAAACCCCCTTCACAAAGCCATAATAACCTGTCAAACAAAACACTTCCAAAAAGGGTTCCATAATACCCCTTAAATTTCATCTCAACTACCTTGCCAAACCAACAATCCATTTCTCAAATTTGCAAGGTATAAACAATCACAAAGCATAGAAATCTCTATTTAATCCTTCATACATGCTATAATACATGTACATCACATACATACATCATTTCTATCAAAACCCTAATCAAGAAAAATTCATAAATCTCAACTTGGGTTGGGTTTTACTTACTTGTTATGGGGGGAGAGACTCACCAAATCCTCTTTCCACTTGGTTTTCTTGGCTATTCTCTCTACTCATAACCAAAAGAATGAAAACCCTCAAAAAACCAAAATGAACTAAAATCCACAAATCACACAACTTAAGGAGAAATCCTTACCTTAGGAAGCCTTAGGTTGTTTTCTATACCCCAAATCACTTCAAAAACCCTTGAAATTCCTTGAACAAAAGAAAAGAGAAGTTGAGAGGAGAAGAATGAAGGGTTACGTTTTTGGAGAAGAAGAATGAGGGTTTGCTAACTCTTAATTCCTTTTAATGAAATATAAACACACTCATTCCCATTTTGCCCTTACTCTTCTTTGGAAATTCCATCCATATCCTTTGATTCATTACAATCTCACCCCCATACCAACACATTCTCCATGGAAAATCCTTACAATTAACTCTCCACTTTTCCCTGCTAGTTAGGGGTATAAAGGTCAAATAGCCCTTGGGGAAGAAAATATCTAAAACTCAATCAACCTTTATTCGGTGTCGCCGCGAAGAAACTTTGTCGCCGCGCGAACCTGTCAGCCAGCCTTCCCCCGTGGCTTCAACCTCTTCTTCCCGCGCGGGCGAAGATTCTTCGCCCGTGGACACGGCAGACTGAAATTCTTACATTTTCAACCAATTTGAGGCAACATTCAACATAACACTCAAACAAACAAATATAACAAAACCAACTCGATAGGGAGAAAGAGGGAAACAATAACAACGTACTCCCAAGCCCCCGGGGACGTACAATTCTTCCCAACCAAAAAGAATTTCGTCAGAAATTCAAACAAATAACTAAACGGGAAAGGCGATTACCCGCATGTCCCGTCTACTTCCCAAGTGGCCTCTTCCACTTTGTGATTCCTCCAAAGGACCTTCACTAGCGGAACACCTCTTGTTTCAAGTTCTTTAACCCTTCGATCTAAAATCTCCGAACTGGACGTTCTTCATATACTAGATTCTCTCGATACTTCAATGTCTTCTACGCCTAGACATGGAGGGATCACTTACATACTTTCGTAGCATCGAGACATGGAAGACATCGTGGCACCCCTGTCCATGCTAGGTGGTAGTGCCAATCTATAGGCCACCTTCCCCACTCGTTGCAAGATCTCAAAAGGACCTACAAAACCTCGGTAGCTAACTTCCCCTTTGGTCCCCAAAGCGCATGACTCGCTTGTAAAGGGAAACTTTCGTAAACACTTTGTCACCCACTTGGGAATTCCACCTCTTTCCTCTTCAGTTGGCATAACTCTTCTGACGATCTTGGGCTTGTTTCATTCTACTTCGGATCACCTTCACATCTTCTACTAGTTTCGAGTCATCTCTCCGCCCAAGAGCGGTACTCAACTCATCTCTCTCTCCTACTTCATCCCAAGGTGAAGCTTGGAGACTCACGTCGTCTACCATACAAAGCCTCGTAAGGCGCCATTCTAATTGTAGCTGATAACTATTGTTGTAGGGCAAATTCTACTAATGGTAACATCTCATGCCAGATACTCGTGAATCCATGCAACAGCCTTCTCAACATATCCTCGAGCACCCTGATTCGTTCTCCGTTGGCCATCCGTCGTTCCCGAGGGATGATAGCGATCGAATGCTAAACGGGTACCCAAACTCCTCTGTAAACTTGTCCGTAAGGCTGAAACAATTCCTTGGGAATCTCTATCGATACTATAGCCTTGGGCACACCATGCAATCCGACTTATCTCCTTAAGGTAAATCTTGGCCAAGGCGATTGCCAGAAGTGGGTACTATCCTTTACTAGAAGGAAATGGGTTGATTTGGTTACTGGCCCACAATCACCCATATAGCATTATACCCCTCTCTGCACTGCTTGGGGAGACCCATGATAAAATCCATCGAAATGCTCTCCCATTTCCACTCTTAGGATACTCAATGGGTGAAGCAACCCCCGACGGCCGTTGGTGTTCCCTCCCGGCCACTTTCCACCCACTGATGTTAGGCATTTAGCTACAAACTCGCAATGTCCTTCTTCATACTTGACCACCAATAGCCTTTCTTGATATCCCGATACATCTTGGTTGCTCCCGGATGAGCGGTGTACGGTGTGTCATGAGCCTCCATAAGAATTTTCTGCTTCAACCCCTCCCCTCCCCATTTGGGAGGAATGCACAACCGATTTTTTGAAATAGAGGGACATCCATCTCTCAGAAAGTTCTCGATGTCTTGCCCTCATGCACTTGCCGATCCTGTTTCTCCGACACCACTCATCCTGCCATTTGCTTTTCTCTAATTTCCTCCCTAGTAAAGAGGACCTGTACTTTCACTAGGTCAGGGCAATTCTTCCCTTAACCACCTCAATCGCTCCTTAGACAATTCTTCTATTAACTCTTTCTGCCCTGGTAAGCCGGAAAACATGAGTTTTTCTACCTCAAGGCATCTGCTACTACATTGGCTTTCCCCGTTGGTACTTGATCTCACAATCATAATCCTTGACCACTCTAACCACCTTCTCCCCGCTCATATTCAACTCCTTTTTGAGTGGGAAGAAGTACTTCAAACTCTTATGATCGGTGTAGATATTACTCTTCACACCATAAAGGTAATGCCTCCATATCTTTAAAGCAAAGACCTGCATGCTAACTCCTAGGTCATGCGTAGGGTGGTATCCGGTCTCGTACTCTTTCAATTGACGTAAGTTACAAGCTTATAACCCTACCTCTAACCAGCATCAACACAGCCCTCCGTCCTCCCCGCAAAGCAGGGCGTCTGTATAAATGTCAATAACTACACCTCCCCGTGGGTAACACTAGTACAGAGCTGATGTTAACCTTTCTTTTTCAACTCTTGAAGCTTTCTTCACAAGCCGCCGACTGCACAAAAAGGAGTTTTCGCTTGGTAAGAGCTGCAACCCGGTTTAGCTAACCTCGGGCGAATCCCCGCTACAATCGCCGGTAGGTAGCTCCGCTAAGCCTAAGAAACTCCCGATTTTTTCTTTCATCTTCGGCTTTCGCCATTCCGTGATTGCTTGCACTTTACTCTTGGATCTACCGAAATCCTCCTTCGAGACGGTATGACCCAGAATATCACTTGTCACCCAAAACTCACACTTGAAAATTTAGCACACAACTTCTTTCTCTCAGGCCGGTTGGCAATACTAATCCCAAGTGTTTCTTCATGTTCTTCTTCTTGACTTTGAGTAAATCAGAATATCGGTCCGATGAAGACAACAATAAAGGGATGGCCAAGTACTCGTGAAATACCCCCTGCTCATCAAGTCCATAAAAACGCCGGGGCATTGGTCAAACCAAACGGCATTACTACAAATTCATAATGCCCATACCTTGTATGAAAGGGCGCCTTAGCCACATCTTGTTCAACCACTCTCACCTGATGATACCCGACCTCAAATCAATTTTGGAGAACATTGCCGCTCCTTTCTCCGTGATCAAAAAGATCATCTATCCGGGGTAGTGGGTACTTATTCTTCACCGTAGAATCCCTTTATTCAACTCCCTATAATCAATACACATCCTTAGCTGATCCATCCTTCTTTTTCACAAACAAGATGGAGCTCCCAAGGGGAATGACTTGGTCGGATAAAGCCTTTATCTAACAAAACTCTTGGAGTTGCTTTAATTCTTGAGCTCAAAGCTGGGGCCATTCGATAAGGGGCTTTAGATATTGGTGTCGGGCCCCCGGTGCTAGTTCGATACTAAATTCTACCTCTCTCTCGAGGCAAACCCGGTAACCTCCTTCCCGAAACACATCTAGAAAGTCTCAACCTACGGGCACCCTCACGATCTCTAAGGCCGTGGAACATCACCACTCGCACTACATGGGCAATATACCCCGAACACCCCTTTCCCCTTTCAACATCTTCCCCGGCCTTTACATTACTAATCGGGCATGCTCAACGATGGCCTTCTCCCAAAACTAACTTATCTCCACCATCGGGGAGGGGTTAAACTCCGCCTTCTTTTTTCCGATAACAATCTCCCTACTCCATACCTCCCTAGGAAATCCATGCCCGGAAGGAATCACATCAAAGTCCCGGGCATATCAAAAACTATTAAGTCAACCTGCTTAACTCTCTACCCTGGATCACTAAGACTCTCTTAACAAAATCTCTTGAGTCACAACACTAACCCCAGTCCGTAGTTCTATCTTAATGGGCCTGAGTCGCCTCCTAGTAGGTTTCAAAACCTTAATCTCTCAAGCATCCCATAAGATATAAATGAATGGGTAGCACCCGAATCAATTAAAGCATATAAAGGGTGACCGCATGAAATAATAACTCGACCAAGAATTCTGATGGACGCCTCTTTGGGGTCGTGCCACAAGAAGACTCGGGGCAACAAGGTAGCATTCTCCCGAACTCCCCGAAAGAGCTTGGTGGAAGAGGAGCTTTACAATCCCTCATCATGTGCCCCCTCCCCCGCCTTGCCGCACCTATAACACACTTTCTCGATCCTCGCACACTCTCCCCGGGTGATTCTTCCCGCATTTAAAGGGCAAGGAGGGAAACCCTTCCGCTCGAGGGTCGCTTTATTCTTCCATTCTCCTTTTCTTATTCTCGTCTATACGGAACTTCTTCTTCCTGATTCTTCATGTCTTTACCCTTCACATCCTCATGTTTCTCTCTCGAGGAGCGGAGGGTAGCTCCTTCCTTTGCCTCCCGCCGAGGATCCTACCTGGGGAAGATTTTATTCTCAAAAATCTCCGCCTCATTCGCCCTCCCCAAGGCCTCACCTGTAATTCCCGAGGGAGGGTTGGAGCTTTGTCATAATATCCCTGGGCTATTCCTCCGCTTCAATCCATGCACAAACTTATCCCTTCTCAAGGCCGGAGTGCTAACTATTCCCGTTTGGGCAAACCTTGCAAGGGCGTTGAACTTCACCTGAGGTACTCTTTCACGCCGCTTAGGGCCCCTTAGTCAGAACCTGATAAATTCTGGACCTTCTCATGAACTTGGTCCTCTGCTCTATACTCAGGGCCAAACTCCTTGCCTAAACTCTTCCCACGTCATTACTGCTAGCCGTGAGTTTCTTCCATCAATTTCCCCACCAAATTCCCGGGCATCACCCGAAACAAGAAACTCGCCATACCCGGATCTTCTCCCGTTGACATGGGAAATAAACCCGCGGTCCAGCTCGTCTGCTGACCCAAGCCACTCTTTTGCTACCTCCTGCAGATCCAGTAGTACCCACTTTAAAAGGGGCCCCTTTAACCAGAGGGCTCCGGGATCTGGCTAGAGAGCAAGTCGGTTCAAGGTCGAACTGCTTGTACTGTCTGGGGGAGGGGGAGGTGGTCCGGTTGCCCTCTACTCTACGAGCGTGGTGACAGTACTTATTTGCTTGGGGTACTACTCTCCCCGACCCCGAGTTTCAGCCATAACTTGTCGTACATCCCCTGGATTCTAGCTTCATCCAAGGGAGGGGGCGTAGACTCTGCAGGGGTGGGGTTAGAAGGTTCTTCTTCATTCACCACACCTTTACCGCGATTTCGATAACTACGCCTCATCTACAAAAATGATCACGCTAATGAACTCAAGAAACAATTACTGTAAGGAAAGAATTACTGACAGTTCCCGGTTAGAGGCGTCCATGGCGATGAGAATAGTACACTGTCAATCCCCAAAATCTTTGCTCCGATACCAAAAATGTAACATCTACCTGAAAACTAGTACAATGCATGCAATTAACAATGGAAAAATTGGGCCCAAAATGTTTCTTTTTCATTACAATTCACATGTCTTTTTATACACAAAGGTTCTGTACAAAAAGTGCATTTCAAAAGACAAAATAAGGGAACAGAGCTATTGTCCTTCGCGCGCCGACGCCCTCCAACCGCATCATCACCTAGAACCCTGCATCCACAAAGGAAAAATAACGGGTGAGCACAAATGATGCCTCCGTAAGTAAAACTCTCTAACCTGCCCTGGTCTCCCCCGTGTGTGACTCTTTTAATTCTTTCCTTATGCTATTTGATTACATTTATGTTTCTAATAACATCATGGCCTCATCTTCAAGGGATGCGGCCGGGATAGGCGTTCTGCAGCACCATCTCACTCTCTGTGGCTATGGGTGGAATTCACATAGTACCAACCCGTTCTTAGTGACTACCTGCAGTGAGGATCACAAAGCACTAACTCCCGGTTCTTTCTAACTATCGGGGTGGAGATCACCTAGCACCTACCCGCTCTCATGAAATTTGGGTAACGATCACTAAGCATTTACCCGTCTCTAGTCCCCACTATCGGGTGATGATCACAAAGCATCAACCCGCTTCTACTAGCCATTGGGGGATGATGATCACAAAGCATCAACCTACATATCTCTTAATTCATCGGGTAGTGGTCACAAAGCATCTACCCATTTCTATTACTCACGGGTGATGATCACTGCATCGACTCCATCTCTTGTGGGCCATTCTGGATGATGATCACAAAGCATCAATCCGATTCCCCATAATGGTCGGGTGATGATCACAAAGCATCATCCCAACTATACTACTCTTCTAACTCATTCTATTGTAGCATTTTTCAATGCTCTCTACCCTTAGAGTAATTTTACCCACTAAGCTCCCTACTCATAGGGTATTTCTAAACACAAAGTTTCCTACTCTTTCTTAGGTCACTTGTCAATGCATATAACAATGCACATGGATGATTCATCTCTACTAATGCACTTGTGAAATGCCAACATGCAATGTTGCAAGAATTAAGGTTCATTACTCACACTCAAACCTCTATTAGGCATTTCATCAAACAACTCATGTGCACTATAAAACTCTATCATAGCCATGAATCTAAAACTTTTCCTAACCATCCAAAATGGGGAAAAACCCCTTCACAAAGCCATAATAACCTGTCAAACAAAACACTTCCAAAAAGGGTTCCATAATACCCCTTAAATTTCATCTCAACTACCTTGCCAAACCAACAATCCATTTCTCAAATTTGCAAGGTATAAACAATCACAAAGCATAGAAATCTCTATTTAATCCTTCATACATGCTATAATACATGTACATCACATACATACATCATTTCTATCAAAACCCCTAATCAAGAAAAATTCATAAATCTCAACTTGGGTTGGGTTTTACTTACTTGTTATGGAGAGACTTCACCAAATCCTCTTCCACTTGGTTTTCTTTGGCTATTCTCTCTACTCATAACCAAAAGAATGAAAAACCCTCAAAAAACCAAAATGAACTAAAATCCACAAATCACACAACTTAAGGAGAAATCCCCTTACCTTAGGAAGCCTTAGGTTGTTTTCTATACCCCAAATCACTCAAAAACCCTTGAAATTCCTTGAACAAAAGAAAAGAGAAGTTGAGAGGAGAAGAATGAAGGGTTGCGTTTTTTGGAGAAGAAGAATGAGGGTTTGCTAACTCTTAATTCCTTTTAATGAAATATAAACACACTCATTCCCATTTTGCCCTTACTCTTCTTTGGAAATTCCATCCATATCCTTTGATTCATTACAATCTCACCCCCATACCAACACATTCTCCATGGAAAATCCTTACAATTAACTCTCCACTTTTCCCCGGCTTAGTTAGGGGGTATAAAGGTCAAATAGCCCTTGGGGAAGAAAATATCTAAAACTCAATCAACCTTTTATTCGGGTGTGCCGCGCGAAGAAACTGTTGCCGTGGGCGAAACCTGTCCCAGCCAGCCTTCCCCGTGGGCTCAACCTCTCTCCGCGCGCAAGTTCTTCTTCCCGGCTAAGGCACCGGCAGCTGAAATTCTTCTCAACCAATTTCCAATTTCCCCAGGGCAACATTCAACATAACACTCAAACAAACAAATATAACAAAACCAACCTCCCGATTAAGGGCGAAAGAGGAAACAATAACAACGTACCCTCGCGGGCTACGTATGACCTTGCTAACATCGAGTTGGCGATGCAAGTGTCCGAATTGACCAAGCAAGTCAAGACCATGTGCAATATGATGATAGGGCAAGGAAAAAGTAGTTCCAATCAGGTATGTGCTATTTGTGGTAATGTTGGCCATACTACTAATGTTTGTCCTTCAGGTGAGAGTTTTCCAAAAGCCATGGAGCAAGCAAACATGATGAACTCTTACAACCAAAGACCCCACAATCTATATTCAAACACATACAATCTTAGGTGGAGGAACCATCCAAACTTTTCATGGAGAAACAACCAGCCGCAAGGAAGTTTTGTACACATCATGCAACCAAAGAAGCCATCATTAGAGGAGACATTGAACAGTTTCATTCAAGCTTCTCAAAAGAGCAATCAAAACTTTGAATAGAGATTCCAATAACAAGATGCATCCATAAGGAAAATGGAGGTCTAGATAGGCCAAATTGCGGAGTCATTACAAGGCCATGTTCATGGGAAGTTACCAAGCCAATCTGAGCAAGCGAAAGTGGTCACATTTTTAAGGAGTGGTAAGGTAATTAACAAGGATATCAATTCTGAAACTAATAAGCCCTTGTCTGATTTTGCAGGTAAAAAGAAAGAGGGGAAGCAACCGAGTGCACCCATGCAAAATGAGTAGATTGAAGATCAATATGTGCCATTGAAGCCTTATGTTCCACCCGTGCCTTTTCTGGGACGCTTGATTAAAAGAAAATGGGATAAGTCATTTTCTAACATAAATGACATCTTATCAAAATTAATGTGAACTTACCCTTGCTTGATATGATTAAGAACATGCCAACTTATGCGAAATTCTTCAAGGAGTTGAACACCCACAAGCATAAGTATGACCCTCATGAGAAAGTGATGATTTTAAAGACTGTGAGTGTAGTGCTCCAATGCAAGTTACCACCCAAGCCGAAAGCTCCGAGGAGCTTTGTTATCAACATCACTATTGGTAACAAGAAAGAAGAAAGAGCGATGTTGGATTTGGGTGCAAATATCAACCTCATGCCATATTCCATCTATCAGCAATTGGGACTGGGAGAACTAAAACCTACAACATTGACCTTGGAATTGGTAGATCGATCAGTGAAATATCCAAGAGGTATTGTTGAAGTTATTTTAGTTCAAGTTGACAAACTAATTGTTCCTATTGATTTTGTGGTATTAGATATGGAGCAGACTTTAGGGCATAACAGTGAGTTGCCTATTTTGCTAGGACATCCCTTCATGGCCACAACAAAGACCATCATCGATGTGCAAAATGGAAAGCTAAAAATGACAGTTCTTGATCAAACCGTTGAATTTTTCAGTTTTCAATTATATGTATTTACCTCTAGATACTAATAATTGTTTTGTAGTTGATTCTTTGGATCCTATTATTGTGTCTAGTTTTCTGCAGGGGAGACTAAAGATAAACTAAAGTTGGCTTTGACAGTAAGGGATGGTGAGTTGAGTGATGATTAGGGTAGGGAGTATGTGGCAAAGTTGGATAGTGAGATTAGGGACATGTCTGATGAGGAATTGGGGATGGCGATTGAACATGTTGATGTCAAGTTAGTTTCTTCCATTGAATCCCCACCTAAGCTTGAGTTAAAACCCTTACCACCTACCCTTAAGTATGCTTACTTAGGAAAAGATCAAACCCTTCCTGTGATTATAGCTTCAGACCTAACCATAGAGGAGGAAGAGAAATTGCTTAAGGTGTTGAGTGATAATCCATGGATTATACAATTTTCATTCGACTTTTTTGTCGGATTTCAGGTACTTTTTGTTGCATTTTGACATGAATTGTTGTTTAATTCTTTACATTTTGTGTTTCAGGTTAAAATGGACATTTTGAGCAAATAGGGACAAAATTGGAAGTTTTGACTTAGAAGTTAGCGGATCTCAGAAGTTAGAAGAGTTCTGAAGCAGGACAAAGCACGATGAGGCTTGTTCCAAAGGAAAAGCACCGAGAATCAAGAAGAAAGCAAAGAAAGTTAAGCAAGCCGAGGCGCTTCAGAAATTCAGAACTCAAGTACTTCGCCCCGAAGAATTGTCCTTCGCGCGTTGCATGGCTGGGGACATAACGAACAAGTCTGAGGCTTTTCGGGCCGCGGCGGACGTTTCTTCGGGCCGGGCGCATAAACCATAATTTTCGCTTTTGTAAAACGCACGCTTTACGTTGTGCGTGTTTTTCTTAGAAATTTAGGGTGAGGTATAAAAGAAAAACTTAACCTTTTTGCCGTGGGGTCGCAAGTGAAGTAGGGTTAGCAACTTTTACATTATTTTTGGATTAAGCTTAGAGATTTTTAGCAATTGAAAGGGTGAAGATCTGATTTGAACCAAAGGATTCATCAATCGGGGGAGATTTCTTATCCCTCTCTTACTTCTCATTATGTTGAACTTGATTATTTTCGTTTTTTCTTAATTGTAGTGTTAATTTAGCTATGAACTAACTCATTTTGGGTTAGGGTTTTGATTGTAATTCGGATTTCTAATAGGGTTAATTATTGATCACGTTATATTCATATGACTATGTTTTGATTGTGTGTTTACTCTGATTTTTAATGCTTTATGTGATGAACATGATGAGATTGAGAAATGAATCATGTTAGGCTTCTTGGTAATCACCATTATAGTATTGGATGCTAGAGATAGATTCAAGAATTAATGAAATCATTATAGGATTCTTATGCTTAATGAGTTTGGAATTGTTAACCCTTCAAATTGTGAAGGGTGCGGAAGGTTAAAAAGGAAGAATAGGAAAAACATAGCCCTTCCCGAGAAGGTATGTTTAACACCTTAGTGAGTTTGATTTACAATCAATGCATATGAATGTGAATGTAGTGTAATTTTTAGGTTTAACCCATAAAATCCGAATGAAGTCAAAACCCTACCCGTTTTACTTGAATTGATTTTCTGAAATTTTATCTTGCAATCTTTAGTTAAATTTTAGTTTAATAGTTATTGTTCAGATTAGTTATAATTAGCTCCCATCAATCCAAAGATTTTGATTGCTCCAACTTGAGAACAGTAGAATACTTAATGGTTAGCTAACAATCCTCGTGGGAACGATCTCTACTCATCATTATATTACTGGTGCGATTAGTATACTTGCTATTTTTGCATGTTATAGGAAACACACATCAAGTTTTTTGCGCCGTTGCCGGGGATAGTTTTAAGTTAACATTGAGTCTTTCTATAGTTATCTGGATTGGAGTTTTTATTTTTGTTTTTAATTTTCAGTTGATTTGTGATCTCACTTTCCTTCATTTCTGTTTTTGCAGTTCATGTGAAGAACGAGACGTCAACCAGTGATCCCTATTGACCTTGAGCTTGAGAGGACCATTAGAAGACGTAACAGAGAGAAAAGAGAAAGAGAAGATTTAGTTGTAGAAGCAGAAGAAATAGTTGTTGGAAATGGTCAATGAGAAAAACAGACACCGAGGGAATTTTCAGCTCCCACGCTTGAATGGTAGTGGGTCGAGCATTACTAGACCTACGGTGCAAGCAAACAACTTTAAGATCAAGCCGGCTATCATCCAGATGATCCAGTAGTCGGTTAGGTTCAATGGTGACTTGAAGGAAGATCCGATCAAGCACATTGCAAATTTCTTGGAAATTTGTGACACCTTCAAGTCAAATGGAGTGTTCGGATGATGCTTATTAGGTCATGATTATTCCCATTCTCATTGGGAGATAAAGCCAAGGGGTGGTTAATGGCATTACCACCGAACTATAACAACTTGGAATGATCTAGCACATAAATTCCTTACCAAGTTCTTTCCTCCAGCTAAATCAGCAAAATTGAGAAATGATATCACATCATTTCTACAGGATGATTCCGAGTCATTGTATGAGGCTTGGGAGAGATACAAGGAGTTAATGAGGAAATGCCCACAACATGGTTTACCAGTTTGGCTTCAAGTCCAAATGTTCTACAATGGATTGATGAGTAATGTACAAACCATGGGAGGTGGGATGCGGCTTGAGAGGGGGCCTTGCGAGATAAGACACCGAGAGAAGAGGCCTATGAGTTGCTTGAGGTTCTAGCAAGCAACAACTATCAAAGACCAAATGAGAGAGCCACAACAAAGAAATCTTCGGGTCTTCATGAAGTTGATGCATTCACAGCCATCTCAGCCCAACTCACGGCACTTCAGAAACAGCTGGGAACTATGCAGGTAAACTCTATTCAAGCACCTTAACTAACGGTGTGATTTTTGTGCGAGGAACCATGTGAGCAAGTGAAAGTGTCAAGTTGGAAACACATTTGCTTCGTCATCTTCATCAACGGAGCAAGTGAACTACTTGGCAAGTAATCAGAGACAACCAAACAACCCATACTCCAACACATATAACCCGGGGTGGAGAAATCATCCAATCGCTTGGGGGAAATCGTAACCAAAGAAAATAACCAATGGAACCAGAGGAACGTTCCAAATAACCAACCAGGGGTGAATAACCAACCGGGAGATCCAAGAGTGACAAAGTTGGAAGATATGTTTGGGAAATTCATGTAGGAGACCACAGGATTTATGAGTGAGACGAGGACGAATTTTAGAAATCAAGAGGCATCCATTTGGACTCTTGAGGTACAGGTGGGCCAATTGGCCGAGAAATTGAATGAGAGACCGCAGGGTTCCTTACCAAGCAATACAAAGGACAACCCACGTGAGCAAGCTTAACGCCATCACTTTAAGAAGTGGGACAGTTTTGGAAGAGGTAGAGCGAGGTACCAAGAAGGTTGAGCAACCCGGAAAGGAAGAGTCGGATGAGGAAATTGATGAAGAAATAGTTGCTGAAGAGAAACCAAGTGGTTTGGAGGAAGAAGAAAGAAACAGAATGAAAGGCAAAAGAAGAAGGAGAAATTGCCATTCCCCGAGATACCACCAGAGTTGGCACATCACACCCCACCCGTGCCTTTTCCTCAAAGATTGAAGAAAAAGAATTAGGATAAGCAATTTTCAAAGTTTATTGAAATTTTTAAAAAATTGCACATTAATATTCCTTTTGCAGATGCATTGCAGCAGATGCCGAGCTATGCAAAGTTCCTCAAGGAGATCTTATCGAACAAAAGGAAGCTAGATGATGAGGAAACGGTGATGCTCACGGAGGAGTGTAGTGCCATCCTCCAGAAGAAGTTACCTCCAAAGCTCAAAGATCCAGGGAGTTTTACTATTCCTTGTATTATAGGAAATATTACATTTGATCATGTTTTGTGTGATCTAGGAGCTAGTATTAATTTGATGCCCTTTTCTGTTTTCAGGAGATTGGGAATTGGTGAGGTGAAGCCAACGACCATGTCGTTGCAACTAGCGGATAGATCAATAAAACATCTGAGGGGGATAGTAAAGGATGTGTTGGTGAAGGTGGGGAAGATAATTTTTTTAGCAAATTTTGTGGTGTTGGACATGGAAGAGGATAAGGAAATTCCTCTAATTTTGGGCCGACCATTCTTGGCCACGGGGAGAGCACTAATTGATGTACAGGAAGGAAAGTTACTGTTGAGGGTTCAAGATGAAATAATGACTTTTAATGTCTTTAAGGTGATGAAGTTTCCGGCTGAAACGGATTCATGTTTTAGTGTAGATGTGGTGGACAAATTGGTTGAGGAATCCATGGAAGAAAACACCCCACAATTACCTCTAGAAGCTTGTATAGCCAAATCAAAAACAGTAGAGGTAGAAGAGTCGTAGAGGAATGATTGTGCTAGGATGTTAGAAGCACTTCAACCGATTGATGAGAGTCAGGATGTAGAATTTGAGGAGTTTGATTTTGACAAAGAGAAGGAGAAGGAGAAAAATGAAGAACCTCCAAAGCTTGAATTGAAACCTTTACCTTCCAACCTCAAATATGCTTATCTAGGAGACTCAGAAACTTTTTCGGTGATTATTAGTTCAGATTTGAGTACATTAGAGGAAGAGCGGTTGATTAGGGTGTTGAGGGAACATAGGCTAGCAATTGGATGGACAATCTCGGACATTAGAGGTATCTCGCCATCATTTTGCATGCATAAGATACTCATGGAAGATGATTTTAAGCCTAGGGTATAACCACAACGGAGATTGAATCCTTCGATGAAGGAAGTGGTGAGAAAGGAAGTGGTAAAACTCTTAGATGCGGAGATCATTTATCCTATTTTCGATAGCCCATAGGTGAGCCCGGTACAAGTGGTTCCGAAGAAGGGAGGTATCACTGTGGTGAAAAATGAGAGTAATGAGTTGATACTAACAAGGACGGTGACGGGTTGGAGAGTATGCATTGATTACCGTAAGTTGAATGAGGCAACAAGGAAGGATCACTTTCCATTACCTTTCATTGATCAGATGTTGGAAAGGTTGGCAGGACATGCCTATTATTGTTTCCTGACGGGTATTCGTGGATATAATCAGATTGCCATCGCTCTTGAGGATCAAGAGAAAATGACCTTCACTTGCCCCTACAACACCTTTGCCTACCGAAGGATGCCTTTTGGATTATGCAATGCACCAGCAACATTTCAAAGATGCATGATGTCAATCTTTGGGGGACATAGTTGGAACGGTTTATAGAAGTCTTCATGGATGACTTCTCGCTTTTGGTTCATCATTTGATAGTTGTCTAACTAATCTTTCTTTTGTTTTGCAGCGATGTAAGGAGACGAACCTGGTGCTTAGTTGGGAAAAGTGTCACTTCATGGTCCAAGAGGGAATAGTGCTCCAGGGCATAGGATCTCCAAGGATGGAATTGAAGTTGATCGAGCAAAGATAGAAGTGATCGAGAAGTTGCCACCACCATCAAATGTCAAAGCATAAGTTTCCGTGGGCATGGGCTTGGGTTTACAGACGCTTCATCAAGGATTTTTCTAAGATTTCTAAACCCCTTTGCAATTTATTAAATAAAGATGTTGTTTTTGACTTTAACGATGATTGCATGCATGCCTTTATAACTCTGAAAATATTATTAGTATCTGCACCTATTATTGCAGTTCCCAATTGGGGACTACCATTCGAACTGATGTGTGATGCTAGTGACTTTGCTTTAGGGGGTAGTTTTTAGGACGAGGAGGAAAAACAAAGTGTTGCATGTAATTCAGTATGCTAGTAAAACACTCGTTGATGCACAATTGAATTACACCACCACTGAAAAAGAATTGTTGGCTGTAGTTTTTGCTTTTGAAAAGTTTCATTCTTATTTGTTAGGTGCAAAGGTGATCGTCTACACAGACCATTTAGCACTCCAGCACCTATTGGCCAAGCAAGAAGCAAAACCTCGGCTGATAAGATGGATTTTACTACTGCAAGAGTTCGAGTTGGAAATTTGAGATAAGAAGGGGTCAAAAAATTTGGTGGCTGATCACTTGTCGAGAATCGAGAGACCAAGCAAGGGAATTGAGGAGGAAATGCCAATTACAGAAATGTTTTCAGGAGGAAATGCCAATTACAGAAATGTTTTCGGATGAGAAGTTGATGAGAGTGGAAGAAGCACCATGGTATGCGGATTTTGCAAACTATTTGTCGTCAAGGGTGCTCCCAAGTGGTATGACGTATCAACAAAAGAGAAAATTTTTCTCATATTTGAAGTACTACTTTTGGGAAGGAACTGCTTTATACCGTATTAATCGTATCCGATCAAATGATACGCAGATGTGTCCCGGAGGTAGAAATGGAGAGCATTCTAAGGCATTGTCATGAGAAGGAAGTAGGTGGCCATTTTGGGGGAGCTAGAACAACAGCCAAGGTTTTACAATCGGGATTTTATTGGCCAACCCCTCTTGAGATTCCTTAGGATGATTCAAGAGTGTGACCAATGTCAACGGATGGGTAATATTTCAAAAAGAGATGAGATGCCGTTGAACAACATCCTGGTGGTTGAACTTTTTGATGTGTGGGGAATAGATTTCATGGGTCCATTTCCAAGTTCTTTTGGGAACACTTTTATCTTGGTAGCGGTGGATTACGTGTCGGGGAGGGTTGGGTTGAGGCGGTGCATTGCCGACTAATGATGCTAGGTTAGTGATTAAGTTTGTGAGGAAGAATATTTTCTCAAGGTTTGGGGTACCACGAGCAATCATTAGGGATGGAGGATCTCATTTTTGCAATAGGCAAATGGACGCACCTGTTCCGAGCAAATATGGAGGTGACACATAGAGTTGCAACACCATACCATCCACAAACGAAGGGCGGGCAAGTGGAACTATCGAACAGAGAACTCAAGGGATTCTAGAAAAGACGCTTAATGCATCTCGGAAAGATTGGTCACGGAAGCTGGATGATGCTGTGTAGGGAATACCGGAACCGCTTTCAAGGGACTACGATCGAGAATGTCTCCATTCGATGGTTTACGGGAAAGCGTGCCACTTGCCGCTTGAACTCGAGCATAAGGCATATTAGGGCGCCCAGCCAATAAACATGGACTTAAAAGTCAGCTAGAGAAGAAAGGATGCTGACTTTGAATGAACTCGATGAGTTTCGTCTCGAAGCATATGAAAATGCCCAGATCTATAAGGAGAAAACAAAAAGGTGGCATGACAAGTATATCCAGGGAGAAAGGAATTGAAGTAGGGGCGAAGGTGTTGTTGTTCAACTGTACTTAGGCTTTTCCCCGAAAAACTTAAGTCTAGATGGTCCGGACCATTCACTATTACGAGGATTTACGCATCCAGAGCAGTGGAAGTTACACATGAAGATAAAGGCACGTTCACGGTTAATGGACAGAGATTGAAGCCATACATTGATGGGGTGATGAGTTGCAATTCCATCCCAATCCGGCTTGACATCCCAACTTAAAGGATTGAGAGAGTTGAGCTATCGACTATAAACAAGTGCTTCTTGGGAGGCAACCCGAGTATCTTTAATTGTTTTGTTTTTCATTTTAGTTTTGTTCGAATTTGTTTGACTTCATTATTAATTTGTATGATTTCTAATGTGTGTGTTTTTGGGTGTTTCAAGTTGAGTTTTCAACAAAAGAAAGAAATCAAAAAGTCCCACACTTCGCCGGGGCGAAGACCTTGAAAAACGTGATAGGCTCTTTGACAATTTTTGCCCTAGCGAAGGATTTTTTTACGCTGTGGCGAAGAAAGAAAATTTTTTTTTTTGTGAAAATTTTCCTAAGGCATTTCGCCGCGGCGAAGATTTTTCTTCGCCAAGGAGAAGGAAGCTTGTGCTCTCAGGAAGTTTTCGCCCCGGCGAAGAAAATTTCTTCGCCGCGGCGACGAAGCTTTTCTATAAATACTCACTTTTTCTTTTTCATTCTTCACGCTGCCTTGCATTTTCCTTTGAGAGAGAATTTTTCAAACTTCCATCTTTTGCTTCCTAGTGTTATTCCAACCCAATTTTCTTACTCCATAACATTCCTAAACACCAAAAACAACCCATTTCAACAACAATTTTCGCGAAAATTTCACAAAAATTTTTGGATCCAAAAATTTGGGGTTTTTCGATCTGGGCTGTTTTCGGTTCAATTAGTAACGAATGCTCCTTCATATTGGTAAGATCTTGAATACCCAAAGCTTTTTATTGCAAAATTTCAAGTGTTAGTTTGTAGATCTGAAGATTGTTGTTGCGATTAAATTGTGAAATTTTGGTAAGATTTTGTGCATTGATTGTGTTTGAAGAAGAGTAGTTTGTGCATTAACTGATTGTTAGGAGTGTGGGTTTTGAATTTTTGGAGTGTTTGTGTTGAATTGACAATTTGAAGTTTGGGGGTGGGGGAATTGCGAATTTTTGGAATTGTTGGTTGTTTGTGCAGGATTGAAGTGGTTGTGTAGAACAACTAGGTCTGAATTATTGGTTATTGGGTTATAAATTTGGAGTGAAGTTAAATTGTGAACAATGGCTCTGAGAGTTAAACAGCAATACAAGGGTAAGAGTAAGGGTAAGAATATTGACAACCCGTTTGTTAATGATGACGCCCGCAAAAGGTATAAGGCGGGTAATCCAAAGGAAGGATAAGGGTATCATCCCAAAGCGCGGTTTAACCGCTACTCAGGCCGTTGCCTGGAGTAGAGGGAGATGTTGGGACATGCTTATGAGCTCCTTTGAACTAGGGCGGGGTGCATTGAGCCGCTAGTAAGGGAGTTCTATGCCAATCTCCCGGAGTGTAAGGAAGAGACTGTGTTTGTAAGGGGAGGGAGGGCGTGCCATTTACGGCAAAGCGATCAATGATTTCTATCACTTGCCGAAAATGCCTCCATTGATCAAGATGTGCGGCTCAAGAGATCACACATTGATGACAATTTAATCCTTCGGGTCATTGCAAAACCAGGGCGAGTGGGAAGTGTCAAAGGGAAACAGAAGACACTCAAGGTTGGACAGCATTGACACCGAAATGGCTCCTAATTGTGGGCAATATTTTGTATGTGCGAAACTAATGCGGGAATCGCACTACAAAGACGTGACTCACGAGAAGGCCGTTTTGCCCCCTCTACTTTATTGCCACAGGGAAGAGTATGGATGTGGGAGACATAATTTTCAACAGCATCAAGATAGCATCCAAAACGGGGCGAACTAGTTATTGTTTCCCACATCTTATCACAGCCTTATGCCTCAACGCCGGAGTCCAAGTTCAGGATGACGAGCGCCGAATTCATGCTGCCCCAATTCTAGATTCAGAGTATTACAAGAAGCACTTTGACCGTCAGGAAGCTGTGCAACCGAAAGCAGGAGCAAAAAGGCAACGAACAGGCCCTACCACATCGTCAACCCTCACAGGCCTACATAGAAAGAAATGATGCAGCAGATGATGGGTTTAATGAAATATATGAAAAGACGTCAGGATTGGGTGGTGGAACAGACTCAGATGATGCATCAGCTATTGCAGAATAGCTTTATGTAGCTCAACGTGACACTTCTGCATACAAATGGAAAGACTGGAACTCAGATGACTACATGGACTCCGAGGAAGATGAGGAAGATAGGAAGGGAAGAAGGAAGAAGAAGAAGTGCAGAGCACCTATTTTGGTTGTTTTTATTTGTTTATTTGTTTTTATTTGGTTTTGTTGTTCATTTTAAACATTAAACTCATTTTATTTTGGTTTTGGTTTTGGATTTTGTTTAGTTGTTTTGTTGTTGTTTTTAATTTGTAGTTTTTGAAAGGACGGGATTAGGTTGTAATATTTTCAAGTTAACTGTGAATTTGTGCTAACATAAAGGACACCATAGTTTCAATTGTTTTGACAGATTTTGGGTGATGAAAAGTCCGAGACCTCCCTGTTCATTGTGGAGCGACATTTCACCGGGTTAACAGGGGAGCATTCTCGTACCTTTGTTGTTTTTATTATTCTCTATTCCCCTGATTAATGCATTATGGAACATTGGGGGACAATGTCCAGTTTAGTTGGGAAGGGGGTAGGGAAATGAAAAAACCCTAGTTTAGGGGAAAGGGTATATTGGTTAAACCCGTAATGCCTTAAAAAGCGCCTAAGCGATCTGGCGACTTTGGTATAACAACGCCGGCATACACCTTAAATCGAAAAAAAAAAAAAAAAACAATTTTTGTAGTTATTTTTCTTTAGTTTGTTTGTTTTTGCCAATGATGAAGTGTATAATTCAATGATAAGAATAGGGTTGTTGCAATTTTATTGTTGAGAAATGTTAAGCATTGCTTCAAGTTTATCGTATTACTGGATTTTGATTTGGGGAGTGGGGCATGAGTGGTTCGACCATGAACTTTCATTTATTTTGGCATGTTTGGATTCATTTTATGTGATTAGGCAAAGTTTGATAATGTTGGTGGACTCTAGAACCTAGTAGAGAAGTGCTTGAGGCAAAATTCTCGGGTTAGACATGGTTGAGGAGATGATTTAGGTATTCTTTTTGGAACGTTTGAGCCTTTCTAGCCGACCCAGAATGAAATTGTCCCTAGTCACCCGTTTGAGCCATATGAATCAGTATTGTTTTATTTCTTTTTGCAAACCGAAAATTGTCCGATCCTGTTACCCTAAACACTTTATTGTACCCTTAGGGAATTCGGCCGTAGTGCAAACACAAAGAATGGAATAAGAGTTGCACGAATAAGCCAAAGCGAATAGTTTGGGGGTTGTGAAGGGCAATAAAAAATAAAAAGAGGTAGTTCACCTCAATTTCGATTATATTCAAAAAAAAAAAACAATTTGTTTTTAGCTGGGTTTAAGGGTATATCGGCTGGAAACCAGTAACCGCCTTCAAAATTGCATAGCAGTACTTGGCAACCTCAGGTTTAACAACGCCACTTACACCTTAAACTCGTGCATTTGTGGTATCAAAAATAAGAAGGATACGAGTTTGAGGGTGGTAAATAAGTGGACACATTGATTGTTGGTTGAAAAGAAGTAGAGTTCGATTTGACTTGAGTGTTTACATGAGAAAACCGAGGTTCTCCTACTTTGTTTTTCCTATCCTTTTCTTGGAACCCTACTACCCGAGCCTAACGCTACAAGCTTTTAAAGACCTTTTGATTCTCATCGTGTTTAGTCCTCATTAGGTGGATAGTAGTTCGATATTTAGGCTTATGGAGTCCTCCGCCACCATTTGATGAACTTTACATTTTTGCATAAAATAATTCGGGAAGTTGGGATGTGGGATTGGAAGTGGGGATCACTACGTGGGTGGGACAGATTGAGGAAGACAATCGATAATGCTTATAACTTTTCTTGGGAGTGTTGAACATTTCCTTATAATAATTTTTCAACAACTTTTGAGACTTGTGCAATTTCTAGGCAATTTGTGTGTTGAATTTGAGTCTTGAGTTGTAACAACTGCTGTAAACTAATACAATGCATGCATAATAACAATAGAAAATTGGGCCCAAAAAACTTTTTTTTCTTTTCATTATAAGTCATACGTCTTTTTATACACAAAGAACGTCATTTACAAAAAAATGCCATTTTAAAAGACAAAAACAGGGAAACAAAGTAGCTATTGCTCCTCGCTTGCCGACGCTCCGACCGCATCAACACCTAGATCCCGTATCCACAAAGGAAAATTAAAATCCAGGGGTGAGCACAAAATAATGCTGAAATGAAGTAAAACCCCTCTTATCTACTCTGTCCCCGTATGTATTACTCTTAATTCTTTCCTTACACTATTTCTGTTTCTATTTCTGTTTTTCCTAAACGTCATGGCCTCATCTTACCGAAGGTACGGCCGGATGGCGTCACACAAAGACCATCTCACTCTCCATGACTATCGGGTGGAATTCACACAAGCACCAACCCGCTCTTAGTAACTACCGAGTGGGGATCACGAAGCACCTACTCGGTTTTCGTAACGTCTCGGGTGGAGACCACCTAGCACCTACCCGTTCCTCATAACTTTCGGGTAATGATCACTAAGCATTAACCCGTCTCTAATCACTGTCGGGTGATGATCACAAAGCATCAACCCACTTCTAATAAATGTCGGATGATGATCACAAAGCATCAACCCCTTCTCTAATAACTAACCGAGTGGTGGTCACAAAGCATCCACCCGTTTCTTATCGGTGACGATCACAAAGCATCAACCCATCTCTAATGGCTATTCGTGGTGGTTATCACAAAGCATCAACCCGATTCTCATAACTGCGGGTGATGATCACAAAGCATCAACCCATTTCTATTACTCTTCTCATTCACTCTATTCTAGCATTTTTCATTCTCTCTACCCTTAGAGTAGTTGCATCCGCCAAGTTCTCTACTCATAGAGTAATTGCATACACAAAGTTTCCTACTCTTTCTTAGGTCACTTTTCAATGCACAATTAGTACCTATGGATGGTTCATCTCCACTAATGCACTTATGAAATGCTAACATGCAATGTTGCAAGAATTAAGGTTCACTACTCATACTCAAACCTCTATTAGGCATTTCATCAAACAACTCAAGTGCATTATAAAACTCTACTATAGCAATGATTCTAAATCTTTCTCTAACCATCCAAAATGGGGAGAAACTCCCTCACATAGCCATAAATCCTGCCAAAGAAAGACACTTCCAAAAAGGATTTCTCAACATCCTTCAATTCCATCTCAAACTACCTTTCCAACCCACATCTCACTTCTTATATTTGAAATGTATAAACAAGCACAAAGCACTAGAAATCTCCATTTAAAACTCAATAACATGGCATATAACATGTATACAACATACATACATAATTGCTATCAAAACCCTAATCAAGAAAATTCTCAAATCTCAACTTGGGTTGGGATTTACTTACTTTGTTATGGAGAGATTTCACTAGCTTTTCCTTTCACTTGGTTTGCTTGACTTTTTCTGGCTTCCTTAAACAAATGAACAAAAACCCTCAATATTCAATATATTCAAAAACTCACAAAGCTTCACAACCAAAGCAAGAATCCTTACCTTAGGATGCCTTAGATTGATTTTCTACCCCAAATCACTCCAAAAGCCCTTTAAAACTCCTTGAACAAAAGAAAGAGAAATTGAGAGGAAGCAAGAGAGGAGAGTGGCGATGGAGAAGAAGAATGAAGGGTTTGCAATGACTTAATTCCTTTTAATGAAATTTATACACAAGCATTCCCATTTTGCCCTTACTCTTCTTTGGGAATTCTATCTATATCCTTTGATTCATTACAAACACACCCCCATATCAACATATTCTCCATGAAAAATCCTTACATTTTACTCCCCACTTTTCCTGCTAATTAGGGGTAGATTGGTCAAATTGCCCTTAAGGAAGAAAATATCTAAAACTTAACAAACATTTTGGTCGGCCTGCCAGCCCGCGGCGGAAGCCTTGCCGCCGCGGCGAAACCGTCTGGCAGCCTTCCCCGTGGCTAACAACCTCTTCGCCGCGGCGAAGATTCTTCTTCGCCCCGGCAAAGCTTGGCACAATGAACTTCTTCTATTTTCAACCAATTTCAGGGCAAGTATTCAACACAACACTCAATCAAAGGTCAACCAAACAATATTACCAAGAAACCAACTCAAATAAGAGCAAAAGAAGAAACAATAACTACGTACCTCAAGTGGGGCGTTACATGAGTCTTGTTAGTTTTGTTCATTTTCCAGTTTTGTTGTGTGTGTTTGTGTTTTCGTCATTGTCTATGTTTTTGTTTTTCGTTGGTTTTGTACCGTATGGGCCCTCTTTAGACAGCATATCTTTAGTTTGGGGGTATTTGATAATCCGTGGATTATACAATCATTCATCTTTTTTTGTCGATTTGAGGTACTTTTTTGTTGCATTTTGACCCTGAATTGTTGTTTTAATTCCCTTTACATTTTTGTGTTTCAGGTTAAAATGGACATTTTGAGCAAATAAGGACAAAATTTGAAGTTTTGACTCGTGTTAGCGATCTCGGAAGTTAGAAGAGTTCTGAAGCAAGACAAAGCACGATGAGGCTTGTTCCAAAGGAAGAGCACCGAGAATCGAAGAAGAAAGCGAAGAAGCAAGCGAGTGGCAATTATGTAAATTCGAACCTTTCAGTAGTTCGCCCGGGCTGAAGAATTGTCCTTCGCCGCGGCGCAATGCACGGACACTAACAAGTTCCCGAGGCTTTCTTGTCAGGGCGGACGTTTCTTCTTTGCCGCGCGATACCATAATTTTCGGTTTTGTAAAACGCACGCTTTACATTGTGCGTGTTTTTTCTTAGAAATTTAGGGCGAGGTATAAAAGAAAAACTTAACCTTTTTGCCCAGTGGGGGTCGTGGCAGGAAGTAGGGTTAGCAACTTTTACATTATTTTTGGATTGCTTAGAGATTTTTAGCAATTGAAAGGGTGAAGATCTGATTTTTGAACCAAAAGGATTCATCAATCGGGGAGATTTCTTATCCTCTCTTACTTTTCATTATGTTGAACTTGATTATTTTCGTTTTTCTTAATTGTAGTGTTAATTTAGCTATGAACTAACTCATTTTGAGTTAGGGTTTTGATTGTAATTCGGATTTCTAATGGGTTAATTATTGATCACGTTATATTCATATGACTATGTTTTGATTGTGTGTTTACTCTGATTTTTAATGCTTTATGTGATGAACATGATGAGATTGAGAAATGAATCATGTTAGGCTTCTTGGGTAATCACCATTATAGTATTGGATGCTAGAGATAGATTCAAGAATTAATGAAATCATTATAGGATTCTTATGCTTCATGAGTTTGGAATCGTAACCTTCAAATTGTTGGAAAAGTGGAAGGTTAAAAAGGAAGAATAGGAAAAACATGGCCCTCGAGAAGGTATGTTTAACACCTTAGTGAGTTCGGTTTACAATCAATGCATATGAATGTGAATGTAGTGTAATTTTTAGGTTTAACCCATAAAATCCGAATGAAGTCAAAACTCTACCCGTTTTACTTGCATTGATTTTGTGAAATTTTATCTTGCAATCTTTAGTTAAATTTTAGTTTAATAATTATTGTTCAGATTAGTTATAATTAGCTCCCATCAAACCAAAGATTTCGATTGCTCCAACTTGAGAACAGTAGAATACTTAGTGGTTAGCTAACAATCCTCGTGGGAACGATCTCTACTCATCATTATATTACTGGTGCGATTAGTATACTTGCTATTTTTGCATGTTATAGGAAACACGCATCATTGAGTGATCATAAGGCAGACATCAAGGGAATTAGCCCCACTATGTGCATGCATAAAGTGATGTTGGAGGAGCATTCCAAACCAACTAGGGAAGCTCAAAGGAGGTTGAATCCACATTTGCAAGAGGTGTTGAGAGTTGAGGTGTTGAAACTACTTGATGCTGGGATCATTTATCCTATTTCAGATAGTAAGTGGGTGAGTCCAGCTCATGTGGTACCAAAGAAGTCAGGCATTACTGTGGTAAGAAATTATGATGATGAGTTAGTGCCGACTAAAATGACAACAGGATGGTGGGTTTCCATTGATTACAGGAAATTGAATGCTGTAACTAAAAAGGATCATTTTCCTCTTTCGTTTATTGATCAAATGTTAGAAAGATTGGCTAGTTATTCTTATTATTGTTTCCTTGATGGTTTTTCAGGTTACAATCAAATTCCTATCGCTCTAGAGGATCAAGAGAAGACAACATTCACATGTCCATTCAGAACCTTTGCGTTTAGGAGGATGCCCTTCGGTTTGTATAATGCTCTAGCCACGTTTTAGAGGTGTATGATGTCCATCTTTTCTAATATAATTGGAAATTTTATTAAGGTGTTTATGGATTATTTCTCTATTTTTGGGTCGTCATTTGATAAATGCCTTCATAATTTGACTTTGGTTTTGAAAAGATGTGTTGAAACAAATTTGACATTGAGTTGAGAAAAAAGTCATTTCATGGTGAAGAAGGGAACTATTTTAGGGCATATAGTATCTAGTAGGGGTATTGAAGTAGACAAAGCTAAGGTTGATTTGATTGCTAAATTGTTGCCACCCACATCTGTGAAGTTTTCTTGGTCATGCAAGTTTCTATAGGTGGTTCATAAAGGATTTTTCTAAGATTAGTAGGCATTTGTGTAATCTCTTGGCTATAGAAACACCTTTTGATTTCAATGATGAATGCTTGACTACTTTTAATATTATGAAAGATAAACTCGCATCTACACCTATTCTTATGTAACCTGATTGGTCACTTCCATTTGAGTGGATGTGTGATGTTTCTGATTATGCATTAGGGGAAATTTTAGGACAGAGAGTAGGACAATTGCATCATGTTATTCATTATGTGAGTCGTACTTTGAATGATACATAGATTAACTACTCGACCACTAAAAAAGAGTTCTTGGCTATTGTGTTTGCTTTAGAAAAATTCTGCTCATATTTGATTGGTTCAAAAGTGATAATGCTTTCAAATCATGCTACATTGAGATATATGTTGAGTAAAAAGGATGCTAAGTCCAGGTTAATCAAATGGATTTTATGGTTGCAAGAGTTTGATTTGACTATCAAGGACAAGAAAGGAAGTGAGAATTTAGTGGCTGACCACTTGTCTAGACTTGTGGAGGCAACAAGCCATGAAGAGCATAATCAAGAGGGGGAGTACCCCTTGTTGAGACCTTCCCTGATGAACAACTTTTTTCCATCCTTGGAAAAAACCTTGGTATGCTGACATTGTGAATTATCTTGCAAGTGGTATAATTTACCTTGGTTTGACCTTGCAGGAAAAGAAGAAATTCTTATCCCCTGTTAAGCATTACTTTTGGGACGATCCTTATTTGTTTAAAAGTTGTTCAGATCAAATAATAAGGAGATGTGTCCTCAACTCTGAGCAACAAGACATTTTAAGACATAGCCATGAATCACCTTGTGGAGGGCACTTTGGTGGCAAAAAAACGACACTTATGGTATTGCAATCTGGATTTTATTGGTCGTCCTTATTTAAAGATGTTTTTACCTTTTGTAGATGTGATCGATGCCAACAGACAGGGAATATTGGCAAGAGAGATGAGATGCCACTCATGACATTTATGCCGGTTGAATTGTTCATGTGAGGGGCATCGAATTTATGGGTCTGTTTCCTAACTCTTTTGGTTATACTTATATACTTGTCACCGCTGATTATGTTTCCAAGTGGATTGAGGCGATTGCCACAAAGACTAATGACAGTAAGGTTGTGCTCGGTTTTCTTAAAGACTTTATTTTTACCCGTTGGGGTCATTTGGACCTTATAATGTTTTATTATAGGAGGATATTATATTAACGAAATAAAATATCACCTTGAAGATTACTGGGAATGTTTAGAATATGTTTTTGGTTGGTTCGAATAAATTGGTGAATATGTTTGGTTGGGAGGATAAATGGGTGGGTATGTTATATAGATTACTAAATTGCCCTCCTTTTTAAATATTAATATAACAATATTTTTTATCTTTTATCTTTTATTTTTAATAATTTCTTTTAACCCCCTACTTTTCAGATTTAGCAAAAACACCTTAGAAACCAAAAACATTTTAAACTTAACAAAAACACCCCTACCCACCCCAAGCCACTTGCCATTGCTGACCGGACCCACCACCACTAGCGGCCGCGGGTAGCGCAACAGATCTGGCCGTTTCACGGCCATAGAAGTGGCCTGTAATAGCCAAATCTAGCCTTTTTCGACCATGAATCTATGATCCATGGTCAGAAAAAGCCTCATCGGTGCACCGACCATATACAGCCGGTCGTACACCATTATGGTGACTTTTGGTAGCCTACAATGACGATCGATTGGGGTTGGCAGTGGTGGCTAGTTCTAGGTATAATGGCAATTCTGTCAATAATGACAATAATTTTTTACAAACCAACCAAACATCATCATCTACTCAATTTAAAAAATATTACCCCAGTTATCTAATATTAACCCCATCCAAACGGCCTCGTTATGGTACCCCTAGAACTATCATTATTGATGGGGGGATCACTTTTGTAACAAGTCTTTTACAGCATTGTTGAAAAAGTATGACATTAAACACAAGGTGGCAACTCCATATCACCCTCAGACTTCAGGGCAAGTAGAAGTAAATAACAAGAAAATCAAGGGCATCTTGGAAAGAACAGTTTGCATATCAAGGAAAGATTGGGCAGTGAAACTGAATGATGCTCTATGGGCATATCAGATAGCTTTCAAGACTCCACTTGGGATGAGTCCCTATAGGTTAGTCTTTGGGAAAGCATGTCATCTACCAATGGAATTATAGCATAGGGCTTATTGGGCGATCAAGAGATAGAACCTTAACATGGACAAGGCTAGACAAGAAAGGAAATTGCAACTAAATGAGTTGGATGAGCTTACGAATGAAGTGTATGAGAATGGTAAGATCTACAAAGAAAGAACTAAGTTGTACCACGACAAAGTAATATGATGGAAAGAATTCCAATTAGGTATGAATATGTTACTTTATGACTCACGTTTGCGTCTTTTTCCAGGTAAGTTGAAATCAAAATGGATTGGGCCATTCGAAGTTCGAGAGGTGTTCCCTCATGGAGCGGTGGACATAGAAAAGTTGAAGATAGGAAACCGATTCAAAGTTAATGGACACCGACTGAAGGCTTATTGGGAAAATTATGCTCCAAACAAGGAAGTGGAGTACAACAATGATCCTGAATGACAACTGAACACCTCGTCTAGCTCAAGACGATAAACAAGCGCTTTTCGGGAGGCAACTCGAATGTTTCTTTTCCTTTGTTTGTTTCGCTTTTATTTTATTGTTTTCGTTCTTTTTTTTTTTCTTTTTTTTTTTTCGGTTTACTGTTTTGATTATCTTATTTTGTATATTTTATTTTCTGTGTTTGAATTTTCAAGAGATCTAACACTTAGTTTAATTTTTCCAGAAAATCCACTACACGCCGCGGCGCAACTTATTCAAGCCAGAGCACAATTGCAGCGTCATACCTAACAACAACACAAACACGCAATTAGGCCGCTACTCAATTTTATGCGCCGCGGCACAAATGCAAAGATTTTGAAATTAAAATCCATAATACGCGGGGGCGCAAAACTTTTAGGCCGCTAATAATCTGAGGATTATACTGTTTTATTTAGGCTTTTTGGCCGAATTTTAGATACTTCTTAGTTCGTTTGTCCCTAAATTGCTACGTAACTCCACATATTTTGTGTTTCAGGAAAAAACGTGTACTTTGAGCAAATAATGAGCGGATTGGAGTTTTTTGTAACGACTCCATTCTCATAAAAATATGCATAGTAAAAGTACATGTAAAATAACATGAAAAGTTGGGCCCAAAATTTTCTTTTATTAAACATATGTATTCTTTATACAAATATATACAAGATTTGTATCATATGCAAAACTATCAAAATAGGGTGGACAGTGTAGCCAATTCTCTTCGTGTGCCGATGTCCATCCGATCGTGTCCTCATCTAGAACCTGCAAAAACATAGGGAACAACGGGATGAGCACAAAACAATGCTCAGTAAGTAAACTCTCTACTCAACTATCCCCGTAACTCTCTCTCTAATTCTTTCCCTACAATTTTCTTTTATTTACTCTTTCTCTTATACAACTCTTTGTTTTCTCTTTCTCATAACTCTTTTCTACTAACTCTCTTTCTAGTAAGTCACGGCCCCATCTGACCGGAGGCACGGCTGGGACTCGCTCCCACTCCCTGTGACTTCTACTCATTCTAGCCGATCGGACTTGGTTATGCATGGATTCGGAACCTTTGGCCATGTGAGTGCATAGAATCTCTCGGGTAAACTCGGGTATAGCCCTCATCCACATGTACTCTACGGGCTACACCACTTCTCTCTCTGATACTCATGCCGCTCTCTCAATGCGGCGTACATGCGGGAATACTCTACCCGTACTCACAGGTTCCCCATCGCACAACCTACTCTATTCTCTTGCTTAGCACTACTCTAGCTTTTACTCTATAGTGCTTATTCTCTCTTTCTCTTTACTCTTAGAGTAGCTTAAACTCAAAATCTCTACTCTTTCTCTACTCTCTTCTCTAGTGCATAATTAATGCATGGTTAATGCACATAAATGACTCATACTCATTAATGCATTTATGAGATGCAATTATGCCATGTAGCAAAAATTAAGGCTTTCTACTTTTACTTAAGCATTTCATCATACAACTCATGTGCATATAAAACTCTACTCTAACTCTAACTTTTATCTTTTCTTTAATCATCCAAATGGGAGGAAACTCCCTCATAAACTCTAAATTTGCTGTCAAAAGAAAAGCACTTCAATAAGCTTGCTCAAAACTTCCTCCAACTTCAATCAAACTCAACCCAACATCAAGCAAATAAAACACTTCTCATAACTCAATTTATGTGTATTACTCATTAATAACTACTAATCTCATTCATCTCACTTCAACAAACACAATGAATACACATTTATATATAACTCTCTACTCAAAAGAGTCCTTAAATCTCAACTTGGGTTGAATTTACTTACCTTATGAGGAAATAGCTTCTTTAACACTTCTCCTTTCCTTTGGGAGCTTGCCTTCTCTCTACAACTTTAACCAACAACAACAACAACTTGAGACATTAATCAAAACATAATCAAACTCTCATCTAAAGCAAGAATCCTTACCTTAGGATGCTTTAGATTAAAACCGTACTAAAAAGTTACTCAAAAAGCTCTTGGAAATCCTTGGAAGATTGAAGGAATTTGAGAGAATTTGGAGAATGGAGGAGGCGGTGGAATGGGAAAATGAAAAGCTCTCAAAGACTAAACCCCCTAAATATCTTCTAACAAACTCATTCTTCCCATTTTGCCCTTGCTCTTTCTTGGAAATTCCATCCATATCCTTTGATTCCTTATAAACACACCCCCATACCAACATATTCTCCATGAAATTTCCTTACATTTTACTCCCCACTTTTCCTGCTAATTAGGGGTAAAATGGTCAAATAGCACCTAAGGGAAAAAAATATCTAAAACTCAATAAACTTTTCAACCGGCACGTCGCCGCGGTGAAGAATCTTCCTTCGCCGCGGCGAAACTGTCCAGCAGCTTCCCCGTGGCTTCAACACCTCTTCGCCATGGTGAAGATTATTCTTCGCCCCGGCGAACCCTGTAACAACAAAAACCTTCTAATTTTGACTCATTTCAAGGCAAATACTCAACATATCAATACAACCAAAGACCAACCAACCAATATTCATCAAAACTAACTCAATTAAGAGTGAAATAAGAAACATTAGCTACGAACCTCAAGTGGGGCGTTACATTTTTGGACCTAGAAGCAAGCGAATCTCGAATTGAGGGAAGTTCTGAAGGCGGATTTGAAGCACTGTGAAGCTTGTTTCCATGAGAAAGCCTCGAAGATTGAAGATTCAAGCAAAGAAACAAGCGGAAGGCAGTTCTATAAAATTCAGAATTGTTCTAGAAGGTTCGCTGCGGCGAAGTTCTTTCTTCGTTGCAGCGAGAGATGCTGGGCACGAGATTTCACTTTATTCTTCGCCGCGGCGAACCTTGTGATTTTCAGTTTTAATTAAAATGCACAATTTTATTTTAGGAAAGTTTGGAGCTTTTTGGACCGACTATATAAGAAAAAGTTAGCCATTTTTAGAGGGGTTCGTCTGGGTTTAGAGCAGCTTTGACATTTTGGGAGAAAAGGAGAGAAGATTTGGGATCTAACCTTGTGGATTCATCAATTAGGAGAGATCTTTTACTCTCTTTTCTTTGTTTCAATATGTTGACTGCTGTGTTTACTGCTTTTCTTGCTATTTGTGTTAATTTCGTTATGAACTAACTCACTTTGTGTTAGGGTTTTGATGTAATTCGGATTTACATGGTTAATCAATAGATTATTGTTGCTTTTACATTCTATTGCATGGATTGTGTGATTATTCTGATTTTTATTGATTTTATTTGTTAAACATGATGAGATTGAGAAATGAATCATGTTGGTTTTCTTGGGTAATCACCATTGTTGTATTGAACGCTAGAGATAGGTTTGAGAATTAATGAAATCAATCTAAGATTCCATTAGCTTAATGAACTTGGATCTATTAATCTTCATTTTGTTGGGTACTGAAGCTTAATAGGGAAAAGTAGGAATTCATAGCCTGAGAAGGTATGTTTTACAACTTAGGGAATTCGATTTACAATCCGTGTATGTGAGTGTAGAAGTATCATAATTCGTAGAATTAATCCATAGAGTCCTAATGAAGTCAAAACCCTACCCGTTTGCTTAAATTGATATTACTCTTACTTTAATCTTGCTTTCATTAATCAGCTTTTTAATACTTAGTAATTTTTGCTTTTAGTTTAATTTTAAGCTTCTCCTGTAAATCCAACACTTTTCGATTTCTCCAACTTGATAACAATTAGGAAAATCAGTGCTTAAAAACCAATCATCGTGGGAACGATACTTTTCTTATCACTTTATTACTTATTGCAACTAGTGCACTTGCTATATTGCATTTTGTAGTTACAACGCAGCAAGTTTTTGGCACCATTGCCGGGGATTGATTTTTGTGTTAACATTGAAATTTTCTTGTGTAGCTAGATTGGAGTTTTATTTTTGTTTTAATTGTTTATTGGTTAATTTTTGTTGTTCTTTTCCGTTAGCATGTGATCTCATTTTTTTCTCGCTTCCTGTGTAGTTTATGCGAAAAGCTAGACGTCAGCCAATGGTTCCTGTTGATCCAGAGATTGAAAGAACCGCAAGAAGACTTAACAGAGAGAGAAGAGAACGAGAGGCCATAGTTGTTGAGATGGCAAAAAATAGAACATTAAGGGAATTTTCAGTTCCCACGGTTGATGGCAGTGGGTCAAGTATAACTAGACCAGCAGTACAAGCCAACACCTTCGAAATAAAGCCAGCAATCATCCAAATGATCTAGTAGTTGGTACAATTCAAGGGAGATTTGAAGGAAGATCCAAATCTACACATTGCAAACTTTTTAGAGATCTGCGACACCTTCAAGTCGAATGGAGTGTCAGATCACGCCATCAGATTGAGATTGTTCCCTTTTTCATTAAGGGATAAAGCAAAGGGATGGTTAATGCCACTACCACCAGGAACGATCACTACATGGAATAAATTAGCACAAAAGTTCTTGACCAAATTCTTTCCTTTAGCAAAATCTGCGAAGATGAGAAATGATATCACATCGTTTCTCCAGGAAGAGTCTGAATCATTATATGAGGCCTGGGAAAGATATAAGGAACTACTGAGGAGGTGTCCATACCATGGTTTGCCAGTTTGGATGCAAGTCCAAACGTTTTATAATGCATCCAAACGTTTTATAATGGATTGATGGTTAATGTGCAAACGATGGTGGATGCAGCATCGGGAGTGTAACGCCCAACATGGACGTACGTGATTTAAATTATGTTTTATAGCCCTTAGTTAATTTTTATTAGAATTATTTTAAGAGAATATGAAGAAAATGCCTTAAACTTGTATTAAGGGTAAAATAGTCTTTTCACTCAAAATTAGTTGAAAAAGTGGGGAGTGAAAAGAGAGAATTTCATAAAGAATACAATAAATAAGGGCATTATGGTAATTGACTAAGGGACAAGGATGGAATTTCTATAAAAGTGTAAGGGCAAAATGGGAAAGTGAGTTTATAAAATAAGATGATAAGGGTTTGTAACCCTTATTTCCTTCATTCCACCGCCACACTACTCCTCCATTTTCTCTCAAATTTTTATTCACTCCTCCAAGGATTTTGAGGGCTTTTGAGTGATTTTTAATAGGGTTTTGATTCTAGACTTCAAAAGGTAAGAATTCATGCTCTTTATCTATGATTTATTTGTGTAAAAGTTGAGTTCTTATGAAGTTTATGCTTAGGGTTAGAAGAAGTTTTGAATCCAACAAGAGTAGAGAGCTTAGTAGAGAATACTCAAGCATAAGGTAAGTAAATTCCACTCAAAATCCAACTCAAGTTAAAGTTTAAGAATTCAAGTGAGTAGAGATTTCTTTTAAGTATGCATATGTTATGATTATTGAGAAACTGAGATGAGATTGATGATGAATTATGCTTGTTGTTGGATATATTTGAATATGAGAAGTGTATGTGATGGTTTGATGATGGGTTGAAATTGGAAGAATTGGAGAAATTTTTGGGAGTGTGTTTGCCGTGTAGGTATGGTGATGCTACAAGAGAGATTTTCTCTCATTTTTGGATGGTTGAGAAACAAATTGAATGATAATTAAATTAGGGTTTGTTTATGCACAAGTATTGTTTGATGAAATGCCTAAGAGAAGTATAAGTTTGAGTATAAACCTTACTTTTATGCAACATTGCATATGTGCATTTCATAAGTGCATTTAAGTAAGAAATTTTAAGCATGAGTCATCCATATGCATATAATTGTGTATGTGTAGAAACTTAACAAAGAATAAAGAATAAAGAATAAAGAAAGAAAGAATAAAACACTCTAAGAATAAAGAGAAAGGAAGAATAAGCATTAAATAATTAATGAGTGTTAAAGAGGAGAAAAGAATAGGTTATTGTGTTGGGGAACCGTGAGTGTTAAGAAGAAATTCCCACATACACGCCACCTTAATTGAGTGGCATAAGAAGAAGAAGAATTGTACGACCCGTAAGAGTGTATGTGGATGAGGGTTGTACCAAGAAGAATTCCTACATGCACGCCACCTTAAGTGAGTGGCCTAAGAAGAAAGAAGAAGTTGTACGGTCCGCAAGAGTGCATGTAGATGAGGACTGTACTCACTCACACGGCCAAGGTTCCAAATCCATGCATCAACCGAGTCCGATCGGCAAAGTATAAGAAAAGAAAGAATAAGAAAGAATAAGAAAAGAAAGAATAAGAATAAGAATGAATAAGAATGAGAAAAGAAAGAATGAGAAAGAGTAAGAATAAGAAAGAATGAGAAGGCTTGAACAAGCAAAGAAAAGAAAAGGAAGATAAGAAAAGAATAGAAAGAAAAGAAATAGAAAGAAGAAATAAAATGCATTTTATGCATTATTGCATATACATTCCATTCATGCATATTACCATGAATTCCATCATGGTTAGAAAGAATAGAAAGAGTACAAAAAATAGAAAGAATAGAAAGAGTAAGGAAGAAAGAACAGAAAGAAAGAAAAGAACGGTGAGAATTAGAAACAGAGAAAGAAAAGAGAAAGAATTAAGGAAGAAAGAAAGAAAAAGAGAATTAAGTAAGGAAAGAACCAAAGAAGGAGAAGAGTTAAGGGATTTACTTACTGAGCATTTTTATGCTCACCCCGTTGTTTTTCCATGTTTTTGCAGGAAATAGGTGAGCAACGGTCGGAGGGATGTCGACAAGCGGAGAGGATTGGCATTACTGTCCACTGTCGCTAAGTTTTTTGTACTTGTTATTTTGATATATGTAAAGAATTATGTTTTGTAAGTAAAGAAAAATTTAGGCCCAACTATTTTCATATACTAAGTATGTATGTTTTATTGTATATGTTATAAAGAATACTAGTAGAAAGAAGTTATTACAGGGAGGAGCATTGCAAAATAAGACACCTGAAGAAGCTCATGAGTTGTTTGAAGTTCTGGCAAGCAACAATTATCAAAGACCTAATGAGAGGATACAATCGAAGAAATCTATGGGTCTTCATGAAGTTGATGCATACACGGCCATTTCAGCCCAACTTACAGTAGTTCAGAAGCATTTGGGAAATATGCAGGTAAATTCTATTCAAGCACCTCAACTAACTTGTGATCTTTGTCCAAGTAATCATGTGAGCAGTGAATGTCAAGTGGGGAACACGTTTGCTTCAGCTTCATCATCATCAGAACAGGTTAACTACTTGGTAGGAAATTAGAGGCAACAGAACAATTCGTACTCCAACATGTATAATCCTGGTTGGAGGAATCATCCGAACTTGTCTTAGGGCAATCAGAGCCATCAGAACAACCAATGGAACCAAATAGCGATGCCAAACAACCAAGCGGGGGTAAACAATCAACCAGGGGAGTAAAGATTGACAAAACTGGAGGATATGTTCGAAAAATTTATGCAAGAGACCACAGGTTTCATGAATGAGACGAGGGTGAATTTCAGAAACCAAGGTGCGTCCATTCGGAACTTGGAGGTACATGTGGGTCAATTGGCCGATAAGCTAAATGAGAGACCACAGGGTTCCCTACCAAGCAACACAGTGCCAAACCCACGTGAACAAGCGAATGCAATAACTTTGCGGAGTGGGACAGTCTTGGAAGAGGTGGAACAATCAGGGAAAGAAGAAAGCCCACCAAAAGGAAATGCAGATTCTGAAGAGGAAGTTGACAAAGAGATCATTGCTGAAGAGAAACCAACCAATTCTAAGGAAGATAAACAAAAACAGGAAGAATGGCAAAGGAAAAAGAAAGAGAAATTGCCATTTCCTGAGATACCACCAGAGTTGGCACGCCACACCCCTCTTGTGCCTTTCCTTCAGAGAGTAAAGAAGAAAAATCAGGATAAGCAGTTTACCAAATTCATTGAAATATTTAAAAAACTGCATATTAACATTCCTTTTGCAGATGCATTGCAACAGATGCCGAGTCACGCAAAATTTATCAAGGAGATTTTATCAAACAAAAGGAAGTTAAAAGATGAAGAAACAGTGATGCTCATGGAGGAGTGCAGCGCCATTCTATAGAAGAAGATGCTACCGAAACTCAAAGATCTAGGGAGTTTTACTATTCCTTATGTTATAGGAGACATTATTTTTGATAGAGTTTTATGTGATTTAGGTGCAAGCATAAATCTAATGCCTTTTTCTGTGTTCAGGAGATTAAGGATTGGTGAAGTGAAGCCAACGACCATATCTTTGCAGCTTGCAGATAGATCCATTAAGCATCCGAGAGACATAGTTGAAGATGTTTTGGTGAAGGTGGACAAAGTTATCTTTCCTGCGGACTTTGTTGTGTTAGACATGGAAGAGAACAAGGAAATGCCTCTCATTTTGGGGCGTCTGGCCACTGGAAGAGCCCTCATTGATGTGCAAGAAGGAAAGTTGCTACTAAGGGCACAAGATGAAACAATAACGTTCAACATTTTTGAGGCAATGAAATTTCTATCAGAATCAGATTCGTGTTTTAGTGTAGACGTGGTGGATAGACTAGTAGCAGAGGCCATTAAAGAGAACACCCCTTAACTACCTCTAGAAGCTTGTATTGCCCAATCAAAAATAATAGAGGTAGATGAGCCGGCGAAGAATGAGTGTGCTAGACTTTTGGAAGAACTTGAGCCGATAAATGCAAGCCAAGATCCAAAATTTGAAGAGTTTGATATTAAGAAAGAGAAGGAAAAGGCAAGAAAGGAAGAACCTCCAAAACTTGAACTGAAACCTTTACCTTCTCACCTCAAATATGTGTATCTTGGTGAATCAAAAACCTTTCCAGTGATCAACAATTCAAGGTTGAGTAAATTGGAAGAAGAGAGGTTGATTTGGGTGTTAAGGGAGTATAGATCAACAATGCATGGACTATTTCAGACATTAGAGGCATATTTCCATCTTTTTGTATGCATAAGATACTCATGGAAGATGATGTCAAGCCTAGGGTGTAACCACAACGGAGATTGAATCCTTCTATAAAGGAAGTGGTGAGAAAGGAGGTGGTGAAACTTTTAGATGCGGGCATAATTTATCCTATTTCAGATAGTCCATGGGTGAGCCCGATGCAAGTGGTTCCAAAGAAAGAAGGTATCACGGTGATTAAGAATGACAGCAATGAATTGACACCAACTAGGACAATCACGGGTTGGAGAGTGTACATTGATTACCGAAAATTGAATGAAGCGACAAGGAATGATCATTTCTCACTTCCTTTCATCGATCAAATGTTGGAGAGATTAACAGGGCATGCTTACTATTGTTTCTTGGATGATTTTTCAGGTTATAATCAGATTGCCATTGCTCCTGAAGATCAAGAGAAGACGACATTCACTTATCCCTATGGCATCTTTGCCTATAGAAGGATGCCCTTTGGGTTGTGTAATGCACGGGCCACATTTCAGTGATGCATGATGTCGATCTTTGGGGATATGGTGGAGCGGTTTATAGAAGTCTTCATAGATGACTTCTCTGTTTTTGGTTCTTTTTTTGACAATTGTTTATCTAATCTTTCATTTGTTTTGTAGCGATGTCATGAGACGAATTTGGTGCTCAACTGGGAGAAATGCCATTTCGTGGTACAGGAAGGAATAGTACTCGATCACACAATTTCAAAGGACGACATTAAAGTGGATCTGGCAAAAATTGAAGTGATTGAGAAGCTGCCACCACCTACAAACGTTAAGGCAGTTCGAAGTTTCTTGGGGCATGCAGGGTTCTATAGATGGTTTATTAAGGATTTCTCTAAAATCTCTAAACCCCTTTGTAGTTTACTGATTAAGGATAATCCTTTTGATTTTGATGATAAATGCATGCATGCTTTTCAAACTCTTAAGAAATTGTTAGTGTCTACACCTATTATTGCAGTTCTTGATTGGGGACTACCGTTTGAATTGATGTGTGATGCTAGTGATTTTGCACTAGGAGTAGTTTTAGGACAAAGAAAGAACAAAGTTTTGCATGTGATTCAGTATGCTAGCGAGACACTCACTGATGCACAGTTGAATTACACCACTACTGAAAAAGAGTTGTTAGCCGTGGTTTTTGCATTTGACAAATTTCGTTCTTATTTGCTAGGTGCTAAGGTGATAGTCTACACGGATCATTCGACACTCAAGCATTTGTTGGCAAAGCAAGAAGCAAAACCTCGGCTAATAAGATGGATCCTATGACTACAAGAGTTTGAGTTGGAGATCCGAGATAAAAAGGGGTTAGAAAATATGGTGGCGGATCATTTGTCGAGGATTGAACGACCAACCGAAGGAAGTGAAGAGGAAACCCAAATCAAGGAAACTTTCACGGATGAGAAATTGATGAGAGTTGAAGAAACACCTTGGTATGCAGATATTGCAAACTACTTGTCATCGAGAGTGCTCCCAAATGGCATGACCTTCCAGCAAAAGAGGAAGTTTTTCTCTGACTTGAAGTATTATTTCTGGGAAGAACCAATTCTGTATAAACACTGTGTTGATTAGATGATACATATGTGTGTCCCTGAAAAGGAGATGGAGAGTATTCTATGACATTGCCATGAGAGGGAAGTGAGTGGTCATTTTGGAGGAACTAGGACAGCAGCCAAGGTCCTTCAATCTGGATTTTATTGGCCAACCCTATTCAAGGATGCCTTCCGGGTGATTCAGGAATGTGATTAATGTCAACGGAGTGGAAATATTTCAAAGAGAGACAAGATGCCATTGAATAACATCCTAGTTGTTGAACTATTTGATGTGGTGGGGGAATTGATTTCATGGGTCCTTTCCCAAATTCTTATGAGAATATGTACATTTTGGTGGTGGTGGATTATGTTTCGAAATGGGTGGAAACAGTTGAATTGCCATCCAATGAAGCCAGTGGTGGTTAACTTTGTGAGGAAGAGCATTTTCTTAAGATTTGGGGTACCACGAGCAATCATTAGTGATGGGGGCTCTCATATTTGTAATAGGCAATTAGACGCCTTGTTAGGAAAATATGGAGTGAAACATAGAGTGGTCACACCATACCATCCTCAGACTAGCGGGCAAGTGGAACTGTCGAGCCGAGAGTTGAAAAGGATTTTAGAGAAAACAATTAATGCATCCAAGAAGGAATGGTCACGGAAGTTGGATGATGCATTATGGGCATACTGCACTGCATTCAAGACTCTGATTGGCATGTCTCCATTTAGGTTGGTATATGGGAAGGCATGTCACTTGCCGGTGGAACTTGAGCATAAGGCATATTGGGCCGTGAACCAGCTAAACATGGATTTACGAGCTGCTGGGGAACAAAGGATGCTAAAATTGAATGAACTTGACGAGTTCCATCATGAAGCATATGAGAATGCTCAGATATACAAAGAAAAGACCAAGAAGTGGCATGACAAGCATATCAGGAAGAAGAACTTTGAAGTGGGTCAAAAAGTGTTGCTGTATAATTCTAGACTTACGCTCTTCCTTGTAAAATTTAAGTCTAGATGGTCCGGACCTTTCATAGTCACAAAAGTTTACCCATATGGGGCAGTGGAGGTTTCACATGAAGAAAAGGGCACATTTAAGGTCAATGGACAAAGATTGAAGCCATACATTGATGGGGTGATGAGTTGCAAGCCACTTCCCGTTCGACTTGACATTCCGACATGATGACTTGAGAAAGTCGA
Source organism: Pistacia integerrima (assembly GCA_026225825.1). Taxonomy (NCBI): domain Eukaryota; kingdom Viridiplantae; phylum Streptophyta; class Magnoliopsida; order Sapindales; family Anacardiaceae; genus Pistacia; species Pistacia integerrima. Next base: position 13,890,581 of record CM047737.1, on the reverse strand, counting down.
GCTTCCTACTATAAACAAGCGCTTCTTGGGAGGCAACCCAAGTGTTTTCATTTGTTGTTTGTTTGTGTGTTGTTTTTGAATTTGTTTAGTTGTTTTATGATTTAGAATAATTTTAATTTCCTGTGTTTTTGGGTGTTTCAGGTGAATTATCGAATTAAGGCGAAAAAGGGAATTTGCAGTTTTCATAGCGGTGATGTACACTTTGCACAAAATGGAATTTGAAAAGTTCAAGACTTCGCCGCGGCGAAGTTTGTTCTTCGTTGAGGCGTTGTGCTCTCTGGAATTTTTTGTCGTGACGAGACGATTTTCTTCGCCGCGGCATAGAAGGCATTGCGGAATTGAGCCAAGGAAGGTTCGCTGCGACGAAGAAAATTCTTCGCCGTGGCATTGTATACACTGGAAATTTTTGCCGCGGCAAAGAAAGGCATCGACTGGGTTTTTATTTTGCTTATTGCATGAAGAACTTCTCAAACTGTTTTATATAAATTCGCATCGCGAATCTTCATTTTCGCAAAAAAATTTCAAAACACATCCAAGAGCCAAACACTTCCACCTTCAATCCAGAATCTCTCCAGTGAATTTCCATCCCTATACCTCACTCCTTAACCTTCACAAACACCAAAACAACTCATTTTAGAAAGGATTTGTGCGAAAATTTGAAGAAAATTTTGGAAACCCTTGGTTTTCAAAAATTAGGGATCTTGCAATTTGGACTGAAATTGGTGAAATCGATGGTGCAATCATCTTGGGTTTGGTAAGATTTCGGGTTCTCCAACATTTAATTTGCTCAATTTCGATTGTAGTGCTTTAAGTTTGAGATATTGTTTGATTAAGTTGAGTTGTGGATTTTTGGGATTGTTTGTGGTCTGATATTGATTAAAAGAGTGTGGATTTTGCTTTGTGTTGTGTTGAAGAAGTTGGGTTTTCGATTGGGGAGTGTTGTGTGTGAGTTTGGAAGAATAGTTAGTTTGGGGGTCGAGGTGCAAAATTTCAAAACTTTGGTGTATTTTCAGGAGTGATTGTGGTCAGTAGTAAGGGAACTTAGCGTTGAATTCTTAGTTTGGGGGTACATTTGGGTAGTCAAAACCAAAAATACAGCTCAAAATGACTTCCCGGGGCAAAGCAAAAGGGAAACAAGTAGACAATAGGTTTGTTAGTGAAAAGGCTTGGCAACGTTATGAAGGTGCAATCAAAAGAAAAGATAAGGGGTTTATTGCCAAGCATGGATTGACCACTATCCATGCAGAAGATTGGAGTCGAGGGAGGAAGTGGGACAACTTCATGAGTGAACCCAAACATTTAGCCATAGAGCCGATAGTGTGAGAGTTTTATGCCAACTTCCGTGAGTGTAATCTCAGGCATGTATATGTGAGGGGTATTAATGTGCCAATTGATGCAAAGGTGATCAATCATTCCTACGGACTGCCTCCAATTGATCGTGATGAGTATCTGGAATTTAAAAAGAGACAGTTTAAGGAGGATGAGATTCTTAAGGTAATAGCGAAGCCGGATACCCCTTGGGAGATTTCTAAGAAGGGAAGAAATAGCATTAAGAGAACAAATTTGATCCTGATAGCTAGATTGTGGCAGTACTTTGTGTGTGCAAGGATGATGCTGGAGACGCATTATAGTACAGTGACTTTTGACAAGGCATTGTTGCTTTATTCCATTGCCACCGAGAAGAAAATGGATGTGGGGAATATTATCATGACAAGTATACAGAATGCAGCCAAACTAGGGCGAGGGAGCTTCCCCTTCCCACATCTCATCAATGAGCTGTGCACTCGAGCAGTAGTCGAGAAGACAGATGATGAATCACTTATTCATCGTGCTCCACCCCTCGATGCCACCTACTATCGCAAGCTACTTGGGCGTCCACCCAGAGAAGAACCCATATCCGGAACAAAATGACAAAGAACCACAGAAGCTCCACAGAAGCTGCCACATCAACCAGTTCAACATCCACAACAAAGGAGCTACTGCAGCAGATTTTGGGTAAGATGAAACGGATGGAACGACATCAAGGTTGGTTGGCAGAGCAGACCAGGATGTTGTATGATATGCAACACAGCTGCTGCACCAAGCCAAACATTGATACTTCGAGCTTCAAATGGGAAGACTGGGATTCCGAGGAATGGGATGTTTCCGAAGAAGAAGATGAGGACACCGAAGGCGAGGAGGAGGGCAAAGAATGAACCTTAAGTACCTGTTTTTGTAGTTTATATTTTCATTTGTTATAGTCTTTTGTTTTGTAAATTGAATTGAATTTTCTTTTCGCTTTGGATTGTTAATTTTTGTTTGAACTTTCTAGTAGTTGTAAGAGCGAGATTAGGTTGTAATATTTCCATATTATTTAGTGAATTTTGCTAACACAGTGAACACCACAGACTTTCAATTGTTTTACAGACGATGATTATGAGAAAGCCAAGGAATGGGTATGCATGTTGTTGACCGAAACTCAGACTTCACGGATTAATCATGGAACTATCTCGTACCTTTTTTTTTTTTTTAAATACTGTTTTTCTATTCCTAAATTGTGCATAATGTGACATTGGGGACAATGTCGTCTTTAGTTTGAGAGGTAGGAAAATTTCAAAATTTTGATTTATGTTTAGTGTTTTCATGTTTTGTTTTGTTGCGCCAATGATGAATTGCATAAGTCTATGATGAGAATAGGATTATTGGGATTTTATTGTTGAAAAATGTTAAGCATTGCTTCAAGTTTAGGTTTGTTGACTTGATTTAGCTTGAGGTTTGTTGAGTGGTTCAACCACCAGTCTCATTATTTCGGCATGCTTAGATTCATTTGATGTAGTTAAGCGAAGTCTTGATAATGTTGGTGGACTTTAGAACGTAGTTTAGAAGTGCTTGAGGCGAAATTCTAGGAATAGACATTATTGAAGAAATGATTTAGGCATTTTTTCGAAACGTTTGAGCTTTTCCAGCCGACCATGAAAACTTATCCTTAGTCACCCATTTGAGCCTTATGAAATCATTGTTGTCCTATTTTTGTGTGCAACCAATAATGCCCAAACCTTTCACCCTAAACACGTGTCACAACCCTTAAGAAAATTCTAAACCTAATGCAAACACAAAGAGCTTGGAGAGTTGTGTGAAATGCTAATGAACTAAAAGAATAGTTTGGGGGTCGTGAGAAGGGTAAGAAGAAGAAAAAGGGTAATTAACCTCAATAAGATTATTGTTGCTTTTAAAAATAAATAAATAAAAATAAAATAAAACAAAATATATATATATATATATATAGAATTTGAAAGTGTATTTCAGAATCGAGAATAAGAATGGCACATGGTTGAGGGTTATAAAATGGTTGACATCTTGAGTGGTGGTTAAGAAAGAAAGTGGAAGTTGATGTAAGTCTTAGTGTTTGCTTAAAGGAAACCGAGTTATCCTGCTTTGTTTATCTTTTCCTTTTCTTTGGAGCCACTAACCGAGCCTAACGTTACAAACCTGTAAAGACCTTTTGATCCTTAGTGATGTCTAGTCCTCACTAGTGGAAAGTAGTTCGATACTTAGGCTTATGGAGTCTGCCGCCATTTTATAAACTTTACATTTCTGCATAAAATAATCCGGGAAGTCGAAATGTGGACTAAAGTGGGGATCACCTACTCGAGGGACCAATAGAGAAAGATAGTCAATGCAACTTATAACTTCTTGGAGTGTTAAGCTTTTTCCAGTAATAACTTTTCAATAATTTTTTAGACTTGTATAAATTCTAGGCAGTTCGTTGTTTTTGAGTTGAGTCTAATTTTTCTCATTTCATTTTCAATTTTGTTGTTTTGTGTTTTTGTTTGTTAGTTGTTTTTCTTGTAGTCGTGTTTTGTACCTGACGCTCGGGGACGAGCATGTCTTTAGTTTGGGGGTATTTGATAATCCGAGGATTATACTGTTTTATTTAGGCTTTTTGGTCGGATTTTAGATACTTCTTAGTTCGTTTGTAACTGAATTGCTACGTAACTCCACATATTTTGTGTTTCAAGTAAAAACGTGTACTTTGAGCGAATAATGAGGGAATTGGAGTTTCTAGACCCAAAAGCAAGCGAATCTCAGAATTCGGGGAAATTCTAAAGCCGATTTGAAGCACTATGAAGCTTGTTTCCATGAGAAAGCATCGAAGATTGAAGATTCAAGCAAAGAAGCAAGCAGAGGGCAATTCTGTAAAATTCAGAATTGTTTTGGAATGTTCGCCACGGCGAAGTTCTTTCTTCGCTGCGGCGAGAGACGCTGGGCACGAGATTTCACTTTAACTCGTCGCCGCGGCGAAGAATATTCTTCGCCACAACGAAGTCTACAATTTTCAGTTTTAATTAAAACACACAGTTTTATTTTAGGAAAGTTTAGAGCTTTTTGGACCGACTATATAAGAAAAAGTTAGCCATTTTTAAAGGGGTTTGTCTGGGTTTAGAGCAGCTTTGACATTTTGGGACAACAGGAGAGAAGATTTGGGATTTAACCTTGTGGATTCATCAATTAGGGGAGATCTTTTTGTTAGGAAACGGTCCATATACGCAACGGAAAACAAAATCATAATAACAAGGATCGTTCCCATTGAGCCAAGATCAAAGGTACAATTTTACAGTTTATGTTAAAATAGAAATCGCAAAAAATTAATCATGAGTTTAGAAAACATACGCACGTTTGGAGGCTCCTCCAAATTTGTCAATGAACGTTTTGCTACCGACCCAAGTGTAGGATCGAACCCACTTAGTCCACACGAAGATAATCACAAAGAACTAAGGAGGGATTTGCTAGATCTTCCTTAGCTTTAAGATCAAGAAGAAAAAATCAATGAAATTGATTTTAGGCAAAAATACATTCTGTCGTGGGAGAGTGTTTAAGGGGCTGCTGTGTTTGTGCCTTTTCAAAGAAAATAAACTAAATGAAAATCACACACATTTTACAAATAACCATTTTCTTTTATAGTGAAAACTTAGTTTGTCTATTCCCATATGGAATAGGCTTGGGCTCCAACCCAAACACCCCATGTTACCAAACACTCCCAATTAGATATTTATATTTTTATTTCATCATTATCTCAATTAAAATCAATTAATATATATTTAATCTATATATTAACATTTAACAATAATGATGATTTAATTAAATATATGCGAACACATATTTTAAATGTAATTTCACTTATTTAATTTTTCTAATAAATTAAATAAAGGCTACGACCTCAGCAAATTTAATTGCATTGTGAAATTACCAAAATACCCTTTTGCCTAAAAAGACGAAAACGCCCTTTTTTCTTTCTGAGTCTTAAATTATCTTCTATGTGCGTGACTCATAGGCTCCTCACCATACCGGTAGTGTATAGTATCACGATTAACACCAATTAATCATCTCACTAATACACAGACCAAGATTGACCCCTAACAAGGCATCATGGCCACCCGATAGATTCGGATTTAGCAAAATAGCTACCTGTCAACAATATGGTTACCGTACAATTCAATCCTTTCATCATCCGTTATCTCAACGAGACGAAGGCATAGAAATGGTGTCAACCTTCGGTTACTCTCAATATTATGTATTCAGTTTCTGGACCAATGACCTATATTATAATCGGATAGAGCAACAACTCAATCACACTGTGGCCACAATTTTAGTGTCATTGCCATATACTGAATTGCGCCGTGAGATAACTTCTCTCGTACCCGGGAGTGATGAATCCTCTGTCAATCCACCATAGTCTTGATACACTCCTCGATACAACCAATCCCCACCGTATTGACAGCTCTGAAAAGAACTGTGTTAGGCTAGTGTCAAACTACACCAATCGGTGCACAAGGCGCTACAGTGATCTCAAGTCTAAGGATCACATGTACCACCATTCGTTAGAGGATTTATTCCATAGACATTGGGGTTGCCATCCATATGGAATCCTCTGGTGGGTCAGTCCAGTGAACTTGCTGCGGTGTATTCGCCTACAGCAAGTACCCATGTGTTGCACTAGGGTGTCACCAAACAACCTTGACAAGTGAGATCACTCATTGACTTTCGACAGGGTCATTCAACACTATGATAGCCTTACCGTATTATCTATGCCTTTACTTCAGAATAATACTGGGGCTACGGATGTTTCTAGAATGGCCACCATATGTGCTCATAGAGTTCTCACTATCAAGATTTGAAACACTTGATACCCTCGTCACGGTTCTACCATTCTAAGGACATATATCAATACATATTACAATAATAATGATTTACGCGATATAGAATAAAATGCCTTTTATTGATTAATGAACATTATTACAAAGAGTCAATTCTACAATAATTGATTGGCTTTAGGGCATCTACTCGAACACTTTTACTCTCTTTTCTTTGTTTCAATATGTTGACTGCTGTGTTTACTGTTTTTCTTTCTATTTTTGTTAATTTCGTTATGAAGTAACTCACTTTGGGTTAGGGTTTTGATGTAATTCAGATTTCTATGGTTAATAAATAGATTATTGTTGCTTTTACATTCTATTGCATGGATTGTGTGATTATTCTGATTTTTATTGATTTTATTTGTTAAACATGATGAGATTGAGAAATGAATCATGTTGGGCTTCTTGGGTAATCACCATTGTTGTATTGAACGCTAGAGATAGGTTTGAGAATTAATGAAATCAATCTAGGATTCCATTAGCTTAATGAACTTGGATCTATTAATCTTCATTTTGTTGGGTGCGGAAGCTTAATAGGGAAAAGTAGGATTTCATAGCCTGAGAAGGTATGCTTTACAACTCAGGGAATTTGATTTACAATCCGTGTATGTGAGTGTAGAAGTAGCATAATTCATAGAATTAATCCATAGAGTCCTAATGAAGTCAAAACTCGACCTGTTTGCTTAAATTGATATTACTCTTACTTTAATCTTGCTTTCATTAATTAGCTTTTTAATACTTAGTAATTTTTGCCTTCAGTTTAATTTTAAGTTTCTCCCGTAAATCCAACACTTTTCGATTTCTTCAACTTGATAACAATTAGGAAAATCAGTGCTTAACAACCAATCCTCGTGGGAACGATACTTTTCTTATCACTTTATTACTTATTGCGACTAGTGCACTTGCTATATTGCATGTTGTAGTTACAACGCAACAGCCGCAGCACATTTACGTCGTTTTAGCATTGAAAATCTGAATCACATTTAGGCGCAAAACTTTGCGCCGCAGAGCAATTCGCAGATTATAAAATGACAGATCAGTTCCCATTTGCGTCGTAATGTAGTTCTTCACTTTTCTCTCTAATTTTTCGACTAATCTTCCATTTTTATTTTTTTCCTAAAAATCACTTCATTCATCACCTAAACACTTGATTGACATTGATTTTGCAGATTAAGGATCGATTTTGGGATGGATCAATTTGGGCATTTTTTATTTTTGGGCAAAAACGTCTCAATCCAATGTTTTGATCACTGATTTCGATTGGGTAAGCATCCTAGACTGCTCATTTGTGATTTTATTTGGATATTTGCTTGTGGATTGTTGATTTGAGATGATTGGGTGATTTAGGGTGCTATTTGAACAAATTGTGGTTGATTTTGAGATTGATTTTATATCGTGTTGTGATTGAAGAATTGGGTGTTGTGTGATTGCTGTGTAATTGGGCAAATTAATTGTGGTGTGACTGGGTGTATTGGGTGTTGTGTGATTGCCTTGTAATTGGGCATTGGGCGAGATTGTTGGTGGAGTTGTGTTATTGTTTCATTTTTAGGAGTGTCGGTATCCTGATCTGTTGTTATGGCATCAACTAAGAGGGGTAGAGATGTGGCTAGTTCTAGTAAAGGTCACAGAGGTTCCTTATGGGACACCCATGACCCTTGATTTGTGAGTTCAGCTGCTGAAGATAGGTATAAAGACAATGCTATTAATGGTAGCGGATTCGTGGATGAACGAGGCTTTGATTTTAAGAGTCCTTATAAGGGAGTTACTGAAATTATTAGTGATTTGAGTTGGGAGGAATTTACAGCCCAACTGGACGTAGCAGTTGAGCCTCTCATTATGGAATTTTAAGTCAATGCCTTCGAGCATAAAAATGGAAGAATTAGGATTAGAGAAAAGGAGGTGAGATTTGATGTTTTTATGACTAACCATATTTTGATGGGTTACTAACTATTTTTGAAGAGGATGATGATTTCTCCAAATTCCTCAAGGACCCTAACTATGATGAGGTACTACAATGTTTGACAGAGGGTCAGTGAGAGTGGATTATTGGTTAGAACAATAAAAGAATGGGTTTTAATGTGACTTCACTCACATTCACTCATGGGGTGTGGGAGTATTTTGTATGTGCCAAGATCTATCCTTCAGGGCACCCTAGCACAGTGGACACTAAGAAAGCTCTCATGATGTATGCCATATCTTAGCGGATGCGATCAACATAGGGCAGATTATCCATTTTCGGATTTTGGATGCACCCAGATCTTCTAAATCCTATATGTTTCCTAGCCTTATCACTACCTTATGTGAATCAGCTAGAGTTGTTATTGGGGACGATGAAGTGAAGAGACCACCACTTCCACTGCTGACACTGAAGTACCTCTAGAAGATTACTAGTGGGGGTAAGGGAGCTGCAGCCCAGCACAACCATGCAGACAGAGAGCCCCGCGCCCATCGACATCTTCCACCCAGCCTATTCATGGTCAAATAGCCGATTTGAGAGTAGAGATGAGAGAGTGGCAGACATGGGTCACAGGTCAGGTGACGTATCAGGCTGAGTGCTTACAGATGATACAATGGATCCAACAGTTTCAATTATCTCAGTCAAGAGTGGACACATGATAGTTGGTGTTTCTTGTCTACCCAAAGGGTTATCAGCCGAGGGCACCTGTTGATGGTGTTGTAGGAGGCGATGGGGGTGATGTTGACATGGGTGGCAATGATATGGATGATGATGATGGTGATGGTGATGGTGGTGGTGGTGGTGGTGGCTAGTAGTGAGAGATTGGATGGATTTACCGATGGATTTCTTGCTTTTCATTTTATTTTTCGTACTTTCATTTTTAGTTTATTTGTGTGTGATTTTGCCTTTCAGTTGTATAAACTTTAGTTACTTTATTACTGATTCAGTGTTCTTTTCATTTCTCTTTTATTTTTATTTCCAAAAACATTATGTGGATTAACCGACAACATGGATTCTATCCAAGACACCATGTGTCCTTTTCTTTTGTGTTGGTGGATTTCATGTGATTACAAGATATGCATTCAGTGGCGTTACTTCCGAACTTTTTGATTTGTTACTCAAAGGGGGGTAACTCGTTTCTTTCCCTTTTCCTCTATGTTGTTTTGTTGGCTACATTAGGGACAATGTAGGATTTTGTTTGGGGGTGGGAAAGTATGAAATTTTGCATGCCTATAAATTTTTTGGTTTATGGAAGTTTGTGTTTCCTGGATGATGTCAAATGTCTGTGATATGGTTGATTGCAATGACATGTAGTATTTAGAAGAGGTGATTTTTACACTAATTCGAGAATTATCCTGGATGTTGATTTTTGCTTGAGTTCAAAACTCTTGAGTTTGTGGTTTGTTTGGTTGGTTGGTTTTAGCTTTTAGAGGTATTTTATGGGTAATTTCCTACTATTTTTTGAGATCTCTAAACTCTAGAACCCATTTGATGATCACTTGAGACGAAATCTTAGATAACGCATGATTTAAGTGTTAGAGTATGTGCCCTCGAGCCAATCAATTATTGTAGAATTGACTATTTGTAATAATGTTATTAATCAATAAAAGGAATTTTATTCTATATCATGTAAATCATATCTGTATGTATTGATAAATGTCCTTGGGATGGTAGAACCGTGACGAGGGTATCAAGTGTTTCAAATCTTGATAGTAAGAACCCTATGATCACATATGGTGGCCATTTTAGAAATGTTCATAGCCCCAGTATTATTCTGACCAAGGACACAGATAATACGGTAAAGCTATCATAGTGTTAAATAACCCTGTCTAAAGACAATGCATGGGTGCTTGCTGGAGGCAAATTCAATAGACAGACCCACCAAAGGATTCCATATGGATGGTAACCCTAGTGTCTATGGAAAAAATCCTCTAATGAATGGTGGTGCACGTGATCCTTAGACTTGAGATCACTGAAGTGCCTTGTGCACCGATTGGTGTAGTTTGACACCAGCCCAACTTAATTATATTCAGAGCTATCAATAAGATAGTGATTGGCTACATCGAGGAGTGTGCCAAGACAATGGTGGATCGACAAAGGATTCATCACTTCCGGGGATGGGAGAAGTTATCTCACTGCGTAATTCGGTAAATGGAAATGACACCAAATCAGTGGCCACAATAGGATTGAGTTATTACTCAATCCAATTTATTTATCCGGTCATTGGTCCAATAACTAAATACAAAGATATTGAGAATAATTGAGGTTGACACTATTGTTGTACCTCGGCCTAGATGAGATAATGTATGATGAAAGGATTTGATTGCACGGTAACTATATCATTGATAGATAGCTATTTTGCTGAATCCAAATCTATCTGGTGGCCATGATGCCTTGCTAGGGGCCAATCTTGGTTTGTGTGTAGTGAGACAATTAATTGGTGTTAATCGCGATACTACTCGCTACCACTATGATAAGGAGCCTATAGGTCACACACTTAGAAGATAATTTAATAATCAATTTATGAAAGGGGTATTTTCGTCTTTTAGAATGAAAGGGTATTTTGGTAAATCACAGTGCAATTAAATTTGCTAAGGTTGTTGCCTGTATTTAATTTTAATATTAAAATTAAAATTAGTGAGATTATATTTAAATATATGTATGCATATATTTGAATGAATTATTATTATTAATTAAATGTTAATATATTATTATTAATTGATTTTAATTATAATAATAATTAATTAAAATTTAAAATACCAATTAAAGGGTGGTTGGTTGCAAGGGTGGATTAGGGTTGGAGCCTATGGCTATTCCTTATTGGAATAGGGTTTTAATTGTTGCACTATATAAGTGCAACTTAAATTAAAACAATATAACAATTATTCAATTCTTATATACCGTAGTTGCCTACCCCACACTCTCTTACTCACGTCTTGTTCATAGATTGAGGAGAAATATTTTTCTCTTTTTGATTCTTTGATTCTTGAAGCCATTGCGTCGTTCTAGTAAATCGGCCCTTGGTTCTTCAGATTATCTTCGTGTGAATTATCGTTCGTACGATTCTATATTGAATCGGTAGAGAAATAAATTCAGAGACACTTGAAGGAGCCTCCAAACATGCATAAGATTTCTAATCCTTGAATGGATTAATTTTATTCTATACAGAATTTTGTTTTAATATGTAAACTATATAATCGATACCCGATCTTGGCAAAAAAGAGCAATTGATCTATCCTTTATCTTTTATTTTTCCACTGATGTGTGTTTCATACAACATGCAATATGTAGCATGTATACTTGTCGCACAAGTAATATAATGATGAGTGAGTATCGTTCCCACGAGGATTGTTGCTAAGCACTAAGTTTCCTAACGTTTTCAAGTTGAAGCAATCGAATTCTTTTGGATCTAAGGGAGCAATTTAAACTATAATTAAAACAAAATTTTACTAAAATAAACTTAAACTATGAAAGCAAGATTTAAAACGGGATAAAATCAATTCAAACAAACGGGTAGGGTTTTGACTTCATTCGGACTCTATGGGTTAAACTTAAGAATTAAACTAAACTCATATTCTCATGCATTGATTGTAAATTGAACTCTCTAAAGTGTCCAACATACCTTCTCAGGCTATGTTGTCCTACTCTTCCCTATTAACCTTCCGCACCCAACAAAATGAAAGTTAATAAGTCTAAGTTCATTAAGCACAAGAATCCTAGATTGATTTCATCGGTTCTTGAATCTATCTCTAGCATCCAATAATACAACAGTGATTACCCAAGAAGCTTAACATGAATTATCTCTCAATCTCATCATGTTCATCACATACAAACAATAAATACAGAATAATCACACAATCAAAGCAAAATCATATGAAATTAATAATCATCAACTTTCTAACCCATTAGAATCCAAACTACATCAAAACCCTAACCCAAAATAGGTTAGTTCATGGCTAAATCAATAAAACAATTAAAAGAAATGAAAAACTCCAGGTTCAACATAATGGAAACAAAAGAAAAGGAAAAGAATCTCCCCAAATTGATGAATCCACTGGTCTCCTCGAATCTTCTAACTTTGTTAATCCAAAAATCACTCAAAAATGAATCTAAAATAATGTAAAAACTCTCTCTATCTCTCCACGAACGCCCTAAACAAAAAGACTAAGTCTTTCTTTTATACCTCGCCCAAAATAATACAACTTAGCCTAAACACGAAACTGTGCGTTTTACAAAAAGTGGAGTACGCAGACTTCGCCGCGGCGAAGAAGGAATCTCGCCGCGGCGAAGAAAGAAGCTGAATCTGAGCGCATCGGCCCTCCCATTTTGCCGCAAGAAAACAACCTTCGCCACGGCGAAGTTTCCTGAAGAATTCTAAAATTCCAAGATTGCCCTCCACGTGCTTCTGAGTCCAAAAACTCCAAATCTACCTTTATTCACTCAAAATTTCCATTTTTAACCTGAAACACGAAATGTAAGGAATTAAGTATCAATTCAGGCAAAAATAGACTAAGAAGTATCTAAAATCCGGCCTAAAAGCTTAAATAAACTAGTATAATGCTCGGATTATCAAATACCCCCAAACTAAGGTGATGCTCGTCCCCGAGCATCAAGTACAAAACAAGATAAAAGAAAAAACACAAACGTACAAAAACACAAAACAGCAAATGACACAAATTAAATAAGAGAAACAAAAGACTCGACTCACAAAACAACTGCCTAGAATTTATACCAATCTCAAAAGTTGTTGCAAAATTATTAAAAGAAAAATGTTTAACATTCCAAGAAGTTATAAGTTGCATCGACTTTCTTTCTCAATTGGTCCCTCGAGTAGGTAATCCCCACTTCAATCTACCTTCCGACTTCCCGGATTATTTTATGCAGGAATGCAAAGTTTATCAAATGGTGGCAGACTCCATAAGCCTAAATATCGAACTACTCTCCACTAATGAGGACTAGACAAAGATAAGAATCAGCAGGTCTTTATAAGCTTGTAACGCTAGGCTCGGGAAGTGGGTTCCAAGAAAAAGGATAGGAAATACAAAGTAAGAGAACTCGGTTTTCCTCATGCAAACACTCAAATCAAATCGAACTCCATTTCTTCTCACCCACCAATCACGTATCCACTAATTTACACCCCTCAAACTTGTGTCTTTCTTATTTCTGATACCATAAATGCGCGGGTCGAAGGTGTACGTGGCGTTGTTAAACCAGAGGTCGCCAAGTACTGTTAGGCAGTTTTTAAGGCGGTTACTGGTTTCCAGCCGAGATACCCTTCAACTTGGCAAAAGAAAATTATTATTATTATTATTATTATTATTTTTTTAGAACAAAAAAAAAGTTTATACAATCGAGACACATCCATTGAATTGAGGTGAACTACCTCTTTTATTTTTATTGCCCTTCTCACAACCCCCAAACTATTCTTTTAGTCAATTCGTACAACTCTTCCCTTTCTTTGTGTTTGCATTAGGATCGAATTCTCCTAAGGGTACGACAAGTGTTTAGGGTGAAAGGATCGGACAATTTTTGGTTAGCCAAGAAAGATAAAGCAAATATGATCAAAACGGCTCAAATGGGTGACTAGGGACAATTTCATTCCTGGGTCGGCTAGAAAGGCTCAAACGTTCCAAAAAGAATGCCTAAATCATCTCCTCAACCATGTCTAATCCTAGAATTTCGCCTCAAGCACTTCTCTACTAGGTTCTAGAGTCCACCAACATTATCAAACTTTACCTAAGTACATAAAATGAATCTAAGCATGCCGAAAAAATGAAAATGGTGGTTGAACCACTCAACAAACCTCAATCAAAATTCAGTCAATAAACCTAAACTTGAAGCAATGCTTAACATTTCTCAACAATAAAAATGCAACAATCCAATTCGCATCATTGATTTATACAATTCATCATCGGCAAACACAATCAAACCAAAATAAAATCAACAAAATGAAAATTTTTCTAATTTTCCTACCACCCAAACAAAGGATGACATTGTCCCCAATGTCCCATTACGCATAAATTAGGAATAGAAAAACAAAAAAATAACAAAGGTACGAGATAGTTCCCTGATTAATCCGTGAAGTGTCGCTCCACAGTGCACACCCGATCTTTTTCATCACCCAACATCTGTCAAAACAATTGAAACTGTGATGTCCACTAGGTTAGAAAAATTTACAGACTAATATGAAAGTATTACAACCTAATCTCGTCCTTACACAAACTACAAATTACAAGAAAAATGAAACAACGAAAACAACTACAACAATCCAAAACAAAAACATAAACTGAGTTTAATGTTTGAAATGAAAGACAAAATCAACTAAAAACAAATGACAAATGACAACAACACAGGTGTTCCGGTGCTCATTCTTCGCCTTCCTCGTCTTCCTCTTCGTCCTCTTCTTCTTCTTCTTCTTCCGAGTCTAAGCCCATCCACTCATCTGAATCCCAGTTGGCCCATTGGAATCCTGAAATGTCAACGTTGAGCTTGTTAAAGCTACTCTTCTGCATCTCATACATCATGTGGGTCTGCTCAACCAACCAATCCTGACGTTTTTCCATCCGTTTCATCATACCCATCATCTGCTACATCATCTCTTCGTGTAGGCCGTGGAGCGATGGATGACAGTTGGGCCTTGTGTGGTTCTCGTCGCCGTTTTGTTCCCGCCCTCCTTGGTTGCTCAACTTCTGGACATTCAAGATGCTTCTGAAAATAATCTGAATCGAGGATAGGGGTAGCATGAATACGTTGCTCATCATCTCCTACCTTGGCTCCAGATCTAATGCATAAGGCTGTGATGAGATGTGGGAAAAAATAACTTGATCGCCCTGGTTTGGTGGCATGATGAATGTTGTTAAAGATAATTCTTCCCACATTTATACTCTTTCTTGTGGCAATGGAATAAAGCAGTAATGCTTTTTCGTAAGTTACTGTGTTATAGTGCGTTTCCGGCATCAACTTCGCACTAACAAAATATTGCCACAATCGAGCCATTGGTGTCAAAGAAGTTCCCTTAATGGTCTTCTTTTGTTTCTTCGACACTGACCAAGTTGCATCCGGTTTTGCAATGACTAGAGGAATGATACTATCCTCAAACTGTGTCCCCCTAAACCTTCCGTACTCATCCTGATCATCAAACCCAGGCAGGTTGTAAAACTCATTGATTACATCTTCTGCAAATGGCACATCAACCCCTCTCACAAATGCAAAACCCTCTTCACAATCCGGGAGGTTGGCATAAAACTCCCTTACTAGCGGCTCTACAGCCGATTGTGCAGGAGCACTCATAAACAATTCCCATCGTCTCCCTTGACTCCAATCCAACGTCCGACTCGCTGTCAATCTGCGCTCAGGAATAAAGCCCTTATCTCTTCTTTGGATAGCCCCTTCATATCGTTTCTGGGCCTCTTCATTCACAAAACGGCTATCCACTTTCTTTCCTTTTCCCTTTTCTTTGTATGGCAACTTAACTTTGGGTGCCATTTTCTATAAATCAATTCACAGCGCAACCCAAAAATTCAAGCCTGGTTCCCCACAACAACCAATTCAAACCTGAAAAAGGGAATTGAAAACACTTCCAAAAATTTGCAATCAGACCCCCAAACTACAATTTCTCCAAATTCAACAACACACTCCAAAACTCAACACCCATACTCCTCAATATCACAACATGCACAATAAACCCTTCTTCAACAAAATCGAACTCTCAAAATTCGCAACTCAACCAAAAATAAATTTTTTAGATCTACAACTTAAGACTTGAAATTTTGCGAAAATGAGTTTAGGGAACTTGAGATCTTACCAATATGAAGGATTATTCGCCACCAATTTACTCAGAATCAGCCCAGATTAGAAAGCCCCAAATTTCTTGAACTTGAAATTTTCGTGAAATTTTCGAAAAATTTGTTATTGAAATGAGTTGTTTTGGTGTTTAGGAGGGTTAAGGAGTGAAAACTTTGGTTGAGAAAGCACTTGGGAGGCAAAGGATTGAAATTGGAAAAATTTTCTCTCAAATGTATTTGAAAAACGCGTGGAAAATGAAAAGCCAAAGTGAGTATAAATAGAAAACAGGCTTCGTCGCGGCGAAGTTCTTCGTTCATGAACCCTAATTTGAAACCCAAGGTTCGCCACGGCGAAGTTCTTCGTTCATGAACACGAATTTGAAACCCAGTTTGCGAACAAAATACTTGGGGTGAAAAAATCGGGGTGGCTAATCGCCGCGGCCAAAATTTAAAAATCTTGGCGACTGAAAAATGGGGTCACTCGAGCTAATCACCGTGAAAAATTTACAAGTACGGCGAATTTAAAATTACCGCGCGAAATTGCCTCGGAGGAATTTGCAACTAACCCGCTTTCTACCGCGGTGAAGCAAAATACTTCGTCAGGGTGTAAAATTACAGTAGCTATCACAAATTTTCAGGTTACTTCACCCCGGCGAAGAACAATCTTCGCCGCGACGAAGTCTGGGACTTTTCAAAATTTATTTTTACCCAATGTGCTTCGCCGCAGCGAAGAATAATTCTTCCGCCCAAATGGGTCTGAGCATTTTCTTTCCTTGCATTAGCTGAAAACTTCACAGGAAACACCCAAAAACACACAAATTAAAAAAAATCAAACACACTGAAATAAAGATAGAAGAAAAAAAATTTAAAACACTTGGGTTGCCTCCCAAGATGTAACGCCCCACTTGAGGTATGTAGTTATTGTTTCTTCTTTTGCTCTTATTTGAGTTGGTTTCTTGGCTAATATTGTTGGTTGACCTTTGATTGAGTGTTATGTTGAATACTTGCCCTGAAATTGGTTGAAAATAGAAGAAGTTTAGTGTTTCAGTCTTCGTCGGGGCGAAGAATAATCTTCGCCGCGGCGAAGAGGTGTTGAAGGGCCACGGGGAAGGGGTTGCTGGTGGCGGTTTTGCCACGGCGAGAGAATATTCCTCGCCGCGGCGATAGGCCGACCAAAAAGTTGCTAAGTTTTAGATATTTTCTTCCCTAGGGGCAATTTGACCATTCTACCCCTAATTAGCAAGAAAAGTAGGGAGTAAATTGAAAGGATCTTTCATAGAGAATATGGTGATATGGGGGTGTGTTTGTAATGAATCAAAGGATATAGATGGAATTCCCAAAGAAGAGTAAGGGCAAAATGGGAATACTTGTGTATAAATTTCATTAAAAGGAATTAAGACATTTCAAACCCCTCATTCTTCTTCTCCAACGCCACTTTCTTCTCTTGCTTCCTCTCAATTTCTCTTTCATTTGATCAAGGAGTTTTAAAGGGCTTTTGGAGTGATTTGGGGTAGAAAATCAACCTAAGGCATCCTAAGGTAAGGATTCTTGCTTTGGTTTTGAAGCTTTGTGAGTTTTGAATATATTTGATTATTGAGGGTTTTTGTTCATTTGTTTAAGAGTAGACAAAAGTCAAGCTTATCAAGTGAAAGGAAGAGCTAGTGAAGTCTCTCCATAACAAGGTAAGTAAACCCCAATCCAAGTTAAGATTTGAGAATTTTCTTGATTAGGGTTTTGATAGCAATGATGTATGTATATGATATACATGTTATATGCCATGCTATTGAGGCTTAAATAGAGATTTCTAGTGCTTTGTGGTTGTTTATGCATTGCAATTATAAGAAATGACATGTGGGTTGGAAAGGTAGTTTGAGATTGAATTAAAGGATATTGAGAAATCCTTTTTGGAAGTGTCTTTCTTTGGCAGGAATTGTGGCTATGTGAGGGGCATTCTCCCCATTTTGGATGGTTAGAGAAAGAGTTAGAATCATTGCTATAGTAGAGTTTTATAATGCACTTGAGTTGTTTGATGAAATGCCTAATAGAGGTTTGAGAATAAGAAATGAACCTTAATTCTTGCAACATTGCATGTTGGCATCTCATAAGTGCATTAGTGGGGATGAACCATCCATATGCATTATTTGTGCATTGAGAAGTGACCTAAGAAAGAGTAGGAAGCTTTGTGTATGCACTTGCCCTATGTGTAGAGAACTTTGTGGATGCAACTACTCTAAGAGTAGAGAGAATGAGAAGTGCTAGAATAGAGTGAATGAGAAGGGTATTAGAAAGGGGTGAATGCTTTGTGATCATCACCCGACAATTACGAGAATCGGGTTGATGCTTTGTGATCATCACCCGAATAGCCATTAGAAGTGGGTTGATGCTTTGTGATCATCACCCGATAGTTAGTAGAAACGGGTGGATGCTTTGTGATCATCACCCGGTTAATTATGAAAAAAGGGTAGATGCTTTGTGATCATCACCCGACGATGATTAGGAATGGGTTAATGCATGGTGATCGTTACCAAAAGTAATGAGGAACGGGTAGGTGCTATGTGGTCTCCACCCGATAGTTACGAAAACCGGGTAGGTGCTTTGTGATCTCCACTCGGTAGTCACTAGGATAGGGTTGGTGCTATGTGAACTCCACCTGACAGTCATGAAGATGGGATGGGTGGGGCGTGTGAACGCCATCCCTACTGCACCTTCCCTCCGGTAAGATGAGGCCATGACGTTTAGTAGGAAACAACAGAAAGTGTGAGGAAAGAATTAAGAGTAATATATACGGGGATAGACAGATAGAGGGTTTACTTACTGAGCATTATTTTGTGCTCACCCCGTTATTTTCCTTTGTGGATGCAGGATCTAGGTGATGATGCAGTCGGAGGGGCGTCGGCAAGCGAGGAGCAATAGCTACACTGTTTCCCCTGTTTTGTCTACAAAAATGGCATTTTTGTAAATGACATTCTTTGTGTATAAAAGACATATGACTTATAATGAAAAGAAAGTTTTGGGCCCAATTTTCTATTGTTTTTATGCATGCATTGTATTAGTTTACAGCAGTTCTTACACAAGAAGCGCTTGTTTATAGTCGGTAAGCTCGACTCTCTCAATTTTTCACGTCGGAATGTCAAGCCGTATTGGGATGGATTTGCAACTCATCACCCCATCAATGTATGGCTTCAATCTCTATCCATTGACTGTAAAAGTGCCCTTTCTTCTTGTGTAACTTCCACTGCTCCAGATGAGTGAATTCTTGTAATCGTGAACGGTCCGGACCATCTAGACTTAAATTTTCCGGGGAATAGCCTAAGTCTAGAATTGAACAACAGTACTTTTTGCCCCACTTCAAAATCCTTCTTCCTGATATGCTTGTCATGCCACCTTTTTGTCTTCTCCTTGTAAATTCGAGCATTTTCATATGCTTCGAGACGGAACTCATCAAGTTCGTTCAAAGTCAGCATCCTTTCCTCCCCAGCAGCTCTTAAATTTCTATTTAGCTGCTTGACTGCCCAGTATGCTTTATGCTCGAGTTCTACCGGTAAGTGACATGCTTTCCCATAAACCATTCTAAATGGGGACATACCAATTGGATTCTTAAATGCAATTCAGTAGGCCTATAATGCATCATCCAATTTCCGTGACCAATCCTTCCTAGATGTATTAACCGTTTTTTCTAAAATGCCCTTTAGCTTTCTATTAGACAGTTCCACTTGCCCGCTCGTTTGTGGATGGTGAGGCGTTGCAACTCTATGTGTCACTCCATATTTACCCAACAGTGCATCCAGTTGCCTATTGCAAAAGTGGTAACCTCCATCACTAATAATTGCCCGTGGTACCCCAAACCTTGAGAAAATATGCTTTCTCACAAACTTAATCACTACCCTGGCATCATTAGTCGGCAATGCAACTGCTTCAACCCACTTTGACACGTAATCCACCGCTACCAAGATATATGTATTCCCAAAAGAAGTTGGGAAAGGACCCATGAAATCAATCCCCCACACATCAAAAAGCTCAACCACCAGGATATTGTTCAACGGCATCTCATCTCTTTTTGAAATATTACCACTCCGTTGACACTGGTCACACTCCTAAATCATCCAGAAAGAATCCTTAAAGAGGGTTGGCCAATAAAACCCCGATTGTAGAACCTTGGCTGCTGTCCTAGTTCCTCCAAAATGGCCACCTACTTCCCTCTCGTGACAATGCCGTAGAATGCTTTTCATCTCCTCCTTTGGGACACATCTCCGTGTTACTTGGTCAGCACAGTGTCTGTATAGAAATGGCTCTTCCCAAAATTAGTACTTCAAATCTGAGAAGAATTTCCTCTTTTGTTGGAACGTCATACCACTTGGGAGCACCCTTGATGACAAATAATTTGCAAAATCTGCATACCATGGTGCTTCATCCACTCTCATCAACTTCTCATCCGGAAAGGTTTCTCTAATGAGGATTTCCTCCACATTTCCCTGAAGTGGTCTCTCAATTCTCGATAAGTGATCTGCCACCACATTTTCTAACCCCTTCTTATCACGAATTTCCAACTCAAACTCCTGAAGCAATAGGATCCATCTTATGAGCTAAGGTTTCGCTTCTTGCTTTGCCAATAGGTGCCTAAGTGCTGAATGGTCCATGTAGACGATCACCTTTGCACCTAACAACTACGAACGAAACTTGTCAAAAGCAAAAACCACAGCCAGCAATTCTTTTTCAGTGGTGGTGTAATTCAATTGTGCATCAGTGAGTGTTTTGCTAGCATATTGAATTACATGCAATATTTTGTTCTTCTGCTGTCCTAACACTACCCCTAAAGCAAAATCACTAGCATCACACATTAATTCAAATGGCAGTCCCCAATCGGGAACTGCAATAATAGGTGCAGATACTAATAATTTTTTAAGAGTTAGAAAGGCATGCATCCATTCATCATTAAAATCAAACACAACATCTTTATTCAATAAATTACAAAGGGGTTTAGAAATCTTAGAAAAATCCTTGATGAACCGTCAGTAAAACCCCGCATGCCCTAAGAAACTTCGGATCGCTTTGACATTCGATGGTGGTGGCAGCTTCTCAATCACTTCTGTCTTTGCTCGATCAACTTCTATTCCGTCCTTTGAAATCCTATAGCCGAGCACTATTCCCTCCTGGACCATGAAGTGACACTTCTCCCAATTGAGCACCAAGTTCGTCTCCTTACATCGCTGCAAAACAAGAGAAAGATTAGTTAGACAACTATTAAAAGACGAACCAAAAACTGAGAAGTCATCCATGAAGACTTCTATGAACTGTTCCACCATGTCTCCAAAGATCGACATCATGCATCTCTGGAATGTTGCTGGTGCATTGCATAACCCAAAAGGCATCATTCGGTAAGCAAAGGTGCCATAGGAGCAAGTAAAGGTCGTCTTCTCTTGATCCTCAGGAGCGATGGCAATCTGGTTGCATCCTGAATACCCATCCAAGAAACAGTAATAGGCATGTCCTACCAACCTTCCCAACATCTGATCAATGAAAGGTAGTGGAAAATGATCCTTCCTTGTCGCCTCATTCAATTTCCGGTAATCAATGCACACTCTCCAGCCCGTCACCGTCCTAGTTGGTATCAATTCATTACTCTCATTCCTCACTACCGTGATACCTCCTTTCTTCGAAACCACTTGTACCGGGCTCACCCATGGACTATCGAAAATAGGATAGATAATCCCCGCATCTAAGAGTTTCACCACCTCCTTTCTCACCACTTCCTTCATCGAAGGATTCAATCTTCATTGTGGTTGCACCCTAGGCTTAATATCATCCTCCATGAGTATCTTATGCATGCAAAATGATGGCGAGATGCCTCTAATGTCCGAAATCGTCCATCCAATTGCTAGTCTATGTTCCCTCAACACCCTAATCAACCGCTCTTCCTCCAATTTACTCAATCCTGAACTAATGATCACTGGGAAGGTTTCTGAGTCCCCAAGATATACATATTTGAGGTGGAAAGGTAAAGGTTTCAACTCAAGCTTTGAAGGTTCTTCATTTTTTTCCTTTTCCTTCTCTTTTTCGAAATCAAACTCCTTAAATTCTAAATCTTGATTCTCATCAATCGGTTGAAGAGCTTCTAACAACCTAGCACAGTCATTACTCGCCGAATCATCCACCTCTACTGTTTTGGATTTGGCTATACATGCTTCTAAAGGTAAGTGTGGGGTGTTTTCTTCAATAGATTCCACAACCAATTTATCCACCACATCGACACTAAAACACGAATCCGATTCGGATGGAAACTTCATCGCCTCAAAGACATTGAAAGTTTCTGTTTCATCTTGAACTCTCAATAGTAGCTTTCCTTCTTGCACATCTATTAGTGCTCTCCCCGTGGCCAAGAATGGCCGGCCCAAAATGAGAGCAATTTCCTTATCCTCTTCCATATCTAGAACCACAAAATCAGCTGGAAAAATTATCTTATCCACCTTCACTAACACATCCTCCACTATCCCTCTCGGATGTTTTATGGACCTATCCGCTAGTTACAACGACATGGTCCTTAAAACAGAAAAGGGCATTAAATTAATACTAGCACCTAAATCACATAAAACATGATCAAACATAATATCTCCTATAGTGCAAGGAATAGTAAAACTCCCTGGATCTTTGAGCTTCGGGGGTAACTTCTTCTAGAGAATGGCACTGCACTCCTCCGTAAGCATGACCGTTTCCTCATCTTCTAACTTCCTTTTGTTCGAAAGGATTCCTTAAAGAACTTCGCATAGCTCGGCATCTGCTACAATGCATCTGCAAAAGGAATGTTAATATGCAATTTTTTAAAAATTTCAATAAATTTTAAAAACTGCTTATCCTAATTTTTCTTCTTCAGTCTCTGAGGAAAAGGCAAAGGTGGAGTATGATGTGCCAACTCTGGTGGTATCTTGGGGAATGGCAATTTCTCCTTCTTCTTTTGCCTTTCATCCTTCTTCTTGTTCTCTTCCTCCAAACCGCTTGGTTTCTCATCAACTACAATCTCTTCATCAACTTCCTCTTCATATTCTTCCTTGTCAGATTCTTTCTTTCTGGCTTGTTCAACCTCTTCCTAAACTGTCCCATTCCTCAAAATTATGGCATTTGCTTGCTCACGTGGGTTAGTGACTATATTGCTTGGTAAGGAACCCTGCGGTCTCTCATTTAGCTTCTCGACCAATTGGCCCATCTGTACCTCAAGATTCCGAATGGACGCCCCTTGATTTCTGAAATTCGTCCTCGTCTCATTCATAAATCCTGTGGTCTCCTACATAAATTTCCCAAACATGTCTTCCAACTTTGTCACTCTTGGATCTCCCGGTTGATTATTCACCACTGGTTGGTTATTCGGCACTGTCCTTTGGTTCCATTGATTATTTTTCTGGTTCTGATTGCCCCAAGCCAGATTTGGATGATTTCTCCACCTCGGATTGTATGTGTTGGAGTATAGGTTGTTTGGTTGCCTCTGATTTCCTGCCAGGTAGTTCACTTGCTCCGTTGATGAAGATGACGAAGCAAATGTGTTCCCCACTTGACACTCGCTTGCTCATGGTTTCCTGCACAAAAATCACAAGTTAGTTGAGGTGCTTGAATGGAGTTTACCTGCATACTTCCCAACTGTTTCTGAAGTGCCGTGAGTTGGGCTGAGATGGCTGTGAAAGCATCAACTTCATGAAGACCCGTAGATTTTCTCGGTATTGCTATCTCATTTGGTCTTTGATAGTTGTTGCTTGCCAAAACCTCAAGCAACTCATAAGCCTCCTCTGGTGTCTTATTCTGCAAAGCTCCTCTTGATGCTACATCCACCATGGTTTGCACGTTACCCATCAGTCCATTGTAGAAAGTTTGGACTTGAAGCCAAACTGGCAACCCATGGTGTGGACATTTCCTCATCAATTCCTTGTACCTCTCCCAAGCCTCATACAATGACTCGGATTCCTCTTGTAGAAATGATGTGATATCATTTCTCGTTTTCTGATTTTCTTTGGAGGAAAGAAGCGAGTCAGAACTTGCTAGATCATTCCAAGTTGTGATAGTCCCTGCTGGTAGTGCCATTAACCACCCCTTAGCTTTATCCCCCAATGAGAATAGGAATAACCTCAACCTAATGGCGTCATCTAACACTCCGTTCGACTTGAAGGTGTCACAAATTTCCAATAAGTTCGCAATATGCTAATTCGGATCTTCCTTCAAATCACCATTAAACCTTACCGACTACTGGATCATCTGAATGATTGCCGGCTTAATCTCAAAGTTGTTGGCTTGCACCGTAGGCCTAGTAATACTCGACCCACTGCCATTAACCATGGGAACTGAGAATTCCCTTAGTGTCCTGTTTTCTGGTTCTGCCATTTCAACAACTATTTCTTCTGTTTCAACCACTAAATCCTCTCTTTCTCTTCTCTCTCTGTTAAGTCGTCTGGTGGTTCTCTCAATCTCAAGATCAACAGGAACCATTGGCTGACGTCTCGCTCTTCGCATAAACTGCACAGAATTAACGAAAGAAAGTGAGATCACAAACCAACTGAAAATTTAAAACAGAAATTAAAACTTCAATCTAGCTAACTATAGAAAAACTCAATGTTAACTTAAAACTCAATCCCTGGCTACGGCGCCAAAAACTTGATGCATGTTTCATACAACATGCAATATGTAGCAAGTATACTAGTCGCACAAGTAATATAATGATGAGTGAGTATCGTTCCCACGAGGATTGTTGCTAAGCATTAAGTTTCCTAACGTTTTCAAGTTGAAGCAATCGAATTCTTTTGGATTTAAGGGAGCAATTTAAACTATAATTAAAACAAAATTTTACTAAAATAAACTTAAACTATGAAAGCAAGATTTAAAACGGGATAAAATCAATTCAAACAAACGGGTAGGGTTTTGACTTCTTTCAGACTCTATGGGTTAAACTTTAAGAATTAAACTAAACTCATATTCTCATGCATTGATTGTAAATCGAACTCTCTAAACTGTCCAACATACCTTCTCAGGCTATGTTGTCCTACTCTTCCCTATTAACCTTCCGCACCTAACAAAATGAAAGTTAATAAGTCTAAGTTCATTAAGCACAAGAATCCTAGATTGATTTCATTGGTTCTTGAATCTATCTCTAGCATCCAATAATACAACGGTGATTACCCAAGAAGCTTAACATGAATTATCTCTCAATCTCATCATGTTCATCACATACAAACAATAAATACAGAATAATCACACAATCAAAGCAAAATCATATGAAATTAATAATCATCAACTTTCTAACCCATTAGAATCCGAACTACATCAAAACCCTAACCCAAAATAGGTTAGTTCATGGCTAAATCAATAAAACAATTAAAAGAAATGAAAAACTCTAGGTTCAACATAATGGAAACAAAAGAAAAGGAAAAGAATCTCCCCAAATTGATGAATCCACTGGTCTCCTCGAATCTTCCAACTTTGTTAATCCAAAAATCACTCAAAAATGAATCTAAAATAATGTAAAAACTCTCTCTATCTCTCCACGAACGCCCTAAACAAAAAGACTAAGTCTTTCTTTTATACCTCGCCCAAAATAATACAACTTAGCCTAAACACGAAATTGTGCGTTTTACAAAAAGTGGAGTACAGACTTCGCCGCGGCCAAGAAGGAATCTCGCGCGGCGACAAAGGAGCTAAATCTGATGCGTCACTGGCCCATTTCGCCGCGGCGAAGAACAACCTTAGCCACGGCAAAGTTTCCTAAAGAATTCTGAAATTCCAGAATTGCCCTCCGTGTGCTTCTGAGTCATGAAATGTAAGGAATTAAGTATCAATTCAGGCAAAAATAGACTAAGAAGTATCTAAAATCCAGCCTAAAAGCTTAAATAAACTAGTATAATCCTCGGATTATCATCCACTATGTTGGGTAGATAGATTCCTTACATTAAGAAATGACTTAGGCCATTTTTGGACCGTTTGAGCCTTTCTAGCCAACCTTATTTATGCTATTATCCTTAGTCATCCCGTTGAGCCTCGCTGTATATATTTAGCCTTGATTTTCTTTCTTTCAACCCACAATAACATGTCCATTTAACCCTTAAAGACATTTCCTACCCATGATTTTCTTTTATGAGGAATTAATCTGAATTTTTTAATGTGAAATATGTGTGGCTTCGAGATTTGTATAAGACTTTGTGAGGATATTCGAAAGAACGGGTTGGGAGTGGTTGTGTGGGAAAAAGGAGGATGTTGGATGATATCCATGCTTCCTAAATTTCTAAAGTTAATGTTTTAATTGATCCAATAGTGTAAAAAAAAAAAAAAGAAAAAAAAGCAATTCAATAACGAAGTATGAAAAGGTTAAAATTCAATTGTGGTCAGGGACAGTGATGCGCACACACACACACACACATATATAATAAAGGGTTTCGAGTTTGAGAGAGTAAGTTGTTTTAGGTGACTGTGTTTTGTGAAACGTTGTTAGTAAACGACCCATTTACGCAGTGGAAAATAAAAATATAAACATAAACAACATGGATCATTCCTTAGAACCAAGATCCGGGTACAAAAATCACAGTTTATACAATATATCTATTAAATCTGCAGAAAAATATTTTCAAGGTTTAAGGAATCATACGCACGTTTAGAGGCTCCTCCAAGTTGTCTCTGAACATATTTTGCTACTGACCCAAGTGTAGGATCGAACCTACGTAGTCCACACGAAGACAATCGCAAGGAACTAAAGAGGGATCTGCTAGATCCCTCTTTAGCCTTAAGAACAAAGAAGAAAAATCAAAGAAGAACTTTGATTCTTTGCAAAAGCAAAATCTGGCGTGAGAGTGAGAAATAGGGGCTGTGTTTTCTTTCAAAATGAATGAGTGAAATGAATAATGTCTCTCTACTTCCAATTAACACTTTTTTCTTTTATAGTGTTATTTTAATTGCCCTATTCCCATATGGAATGGGCTTGACCTCCAACCCAAACACCCCATGTTTCCAAACACTCCTAATTAGATATTTATTTTAATTCATCATTATCTTAATTAAAATCAATTTATATATATTTAGTATATATATATTAACATTTAACAATAATGATAATTTATTTAAATATATGCGAACACATATTTAAACGTAATTTCACTTATTTCATTTTTCTAACAAATTAAATAAAGGCTACGACCTCGGCAAATTTAATTGCACTGTGAAATTATCAAAATACCCTTTCGCCCAAAAAGACAAAAACACCCTTCTAACTTCCTGGCTCTTAAATTATCTTCTATGTGTGTGACCCATAGCCTCCTCATCATACTGGTAGTGTATAGTATCGCGATTAACACCATTTAATCGTCTCACTAATACACAGACCAAGATTGGCGCCTAACAAGGCATCATGGCCACCCGATAGATTCAGATTCAACAGAGTAGCTACCTGTCAATGATATGGTTACCATACAATTTGATCCTTTCATCATACATTAACTCGATGAAAGGAAGGCATAGAAATAGTGTCAACCTTCGGTTACTCTCAATATTATGTATTCAGTTTCTGGACCAATGACCTGTATTAAAATCTGGATAGAGCAACAACTCAATCCCACTGTGGCCACAGAATTGTGCTTCTCCCGTACCCGGGAGTGATGAATCCTCTGTCTATCCACCATAGTCTTGATACACTCCTTGATGCAGCCAATCACCACCGTATTGACAGCTCTGAAAAGAACTGTCAGGCTAGTGTCAAACTGCACCAATTAGTGCACAAGGCGCTCCGGTGATCTCAAGTCTAAGGATCACATGTACCACCATTCGTTGGAGGATTTGTTCCATAGACACTAGGGTTATCATCCATATGGAATCCTCTGGTGGGTCAGTCTAGTGAACTTGCTACGGTGTATTTGCCTACAGCAAGCACCCATGTGTTACACCAGGTTGTCACCAAACAACCTTGACATTGACAAGTGAGATCAGTCACTGCCTTTCGACAGGGCCGTTCAACACTATGATAGCCTTACCGTATTATCTGTGCCCTTACTTTAGAACAATACTGGGGCTACGGACGTTTCTAGAATGGCCACCATATGTGCTCATAGGGTTCTCACTATCAAGATTTGAAACACTTGATACCCTCGTCACGGTTCTACCATTCTAAAGACATATCAATACATATTGCACTAATAATGATTTACGCGTTATAGAATAAAATGTCTTTTATTGATTAACGAACATTATTACAAAGAGTCAATTCTACAATAATTGATTGGCTCTAGGGCATCTACTCTAACAATCTCCCATTTGCACTATAGCCAATCATTCATGTATTTAATACCAAATGATCTCAAGTGCCTTTCATGCTTCTACTGCGACAGAGGCTTTGTCAGTGGATCTGGGAGATTGTCGTCAATATGCACTTTACTAATCTACATGTCTTTCCTCTCAACTATCTCTCTAATGAGATGGAATCGTTTGAGTATGTGTCTGGACTTCTGATGAGACCGTGGCTCCCTGGCTTGAGTAATTGCTCCATTGTTGTCACAATAGATTTCTATAGGATCAACAATCGTGGGAACCACACCAAGTTCAGTAATGAACTTCTTAATCCAGACTGCCTCCTTAGCTGCATCTGACAATGCAATATACTCAGCCTCCATTGAAAAGTCCGCTACAGTGCTTTGCTTGGAGCTCTTCCAGCTCACTGCACCGCCATTGAGACAAAATACAAACCCTGATTGCGATCGATAATAATCTTTGTCTGTTTGGAAACTAGCATCACTGTATCCTCTTACAGTGAGCTCATCTTCCCCTCCATAAACCAAGAACATATCCTTAGCCCTCTTCAGGTACTTAAGAATATTCTTAACAACCATCCAGTGACGCTCACCTAGATCCAATTGATATCTACTACAAGTGCTCAAAGCACACGAGACATCAATCCGAGTGCATAACATGGCATACATGATGGATCCAATTGCTCATGCATATAGGAACCTTTTCATCTTATCTCTCTCATCTTATGTTCTAGGACACAATTCCTTAGAGAGATAAACACCATGTGACATCAGAACAAATCCCTTCTTGGATTCTTCCATATTGAATCTTTTCAGTACCTTGTCAATATATGCACTCTGACTTAGGCCAAGCAACCTACGCGATCTATCACTATAGATCTTTATACCAAGGATATAGGCTGCTTCCCCTAAGTCCTTCATGGAGAAGCACTTGGATAACCAAGTCTTTACAGACTGCAAGTTCGGTATATCATTCCCGATCAGAAGTATGTCATCGACATACAACACTAGGAATATTACTGTGCTCCCACTCACTTTCTTGTAAACACAAGGCTCATCTTCATTCTTGATAAAACCAAATTCTTTTACGGCTTCATCAAAACGAATGTCCCAGCTCCTTGAAGCTTGCTTGAGTCCATAAATGGATCTTTGCAGCTTGCATACCCTTTTAGCTTGTCCATCAAGAACGAAACCATCAAGTTGTGTCATATACACATCCTCTACAAGGTTTCCGTTCAGGAAAGCTGTTTTGACATCCATTTGCCAAATATCATAGTCATGATATGCAACAATCGCAAGTATAATCCGGATGGATTTAATCATGGTAACTGGCGAAAAGGTTTCTTCATAGTCAATGCCATGAATTTGTTTGAAACCTTTGGCAACCAGTCGTGCTTTATAAGTATGCATGTTGCCATCCATGTTAGTCTTCTTCTTGAAGACCCATTTACACCCTATGGCAAGAAACCACACTTGGTTCTGGTACATGGAGTCCATCTCAGATTTCATGGCTTCAAGTCATTTAAGGGAATCTGGATCTGATATAGCGTCTTCGTAGGTTTTAGGTTCATCGTCTTGGTAGACTAGTACGTCACCATGTTGAGTCACGAGATAACCATATCTCTCGGGCTTATGGTGTACTCTTCCAGATCTACGTAGCTCCTATGCTACCTGAAGTGGTTCACTTTGATCCACAAGTTGTGGAGTAACCTCCTCGTGATACTCAACCACTTCCTGTGGCACATCATTCCCGTCCTTTGTCTAGTATAATTTGTGGTTCTAGAACTTTATCGAGTTCTACTTTTCTCCCACTAGTACTTCTTAGAAAATATTCCTTTTCTAGGAAGACACCAGATCGAGCAACAAAAATTTTGCGCTCTTCTAGGTGGTAGAAATAGTATCCTTTGGTCTCCTTTGGATACCCCACAAATTTACATTTACAGGATTTTGGGCTCAGCTTGTCAGAAGTCAATTTCTTAACATAAGCATCGTAACCCCAAATCCTTAGATAAGACAAGTTGGGCTTTTGCCCACTCCATAGCTCATATGGAGTCTTATCTACAAACTTTGATGGCGCACAGCTCAAAACGTGAGTCGCAGTCTCTAGGGCATAACCCCAGAACGATGCAGGTAAATCACTAAAACTCAACATGGACCTAACCATGTCAAGTAAGGTCTTGTTCCTCCTTTCTGACACTCAATTATGTTGGGGTGTATAAGGAGGGGTGAGTTGTGATACTACCCCACATTCCTTCAAGTATTTTGAAAACCCTGAGCTTAAGTATTCACCTCCTCGATCTGACCGAAGAGCTTTAACACTTTTGTCCAACATATTCTATACTTCATTCCTGAATTCCTTGAATTTATCAAAGGCTTCGGATTTATGGTTTCATAAGGTAGACATAACCATATCTACTGAAATCATCAGTAAATGTGATGAAGTATGAATATCCACCTCTGGCCTTAACAGTTAGTGGACCACATACATCACTATGGATGATGCCCTAACATTGCAGCCCACCCTTTCACCTTGTCCTGTGAAAGGAGACTTGGTCATCTTGCCTAAAAGGCATGACTCGCATACCTCAAATGACTGAAAGTCAAAAGGGTCCAAAACTCCATCCCTTTGAAGTTTTGCAATGCGAGTCTTATTAACATGACACAATCTACAATGCCAGAGATATGTCTAGTTTTGATCGCTATGTTTAGCTTTCTTGGTTTCAATTGGTTTAAATATTAAGAATATCTTTATTGTTTAAATCAAGAACATATAATCCATTATATAACCAAGCAATTCCAAACAAAATACCATTCAAACTAAAGGACAACAATCCATTAGATATCTCAAAATGATACCCCATATTATCCAAAACAGATACTGAAATAATATTTCTAGAAATAGAAGGTATGTGATAATAGTTATGTGGTTCCAACAACAAGCCCATAGGCAAAGATAAACAGTAAGTCCCTACAGCCAATGCAGCCACATGTGCTCCATTTTCAACTCGTAGGTCCACCTCTCCCTTGGCGAGTACTCTACTCTACCTTAGTCCCTGCACATCAGTACAAATGTGAGTACCACATCTTGTGTCAATGACCCAAGATTTTGAGGGAGAGAAATTAATCTCAATCATAAAAATACTTGAAGTCGTAGCATCGGCTTCTTCTTGCTTGCAAGGAAAGCCTTATAGTGTTTCCTCCAGTGGCGAGGCTTGCCATAAATGAAGCAGACTACCTTGCCTTCCCTATGCCACTGTCAGGCCCAAGAGCAACCTATCCTTTGGGCTTGGGTTTGGCCTTGGCCTTACCCTTGCCGTTACCTTTTTACCTTTTGCTTTACCTGGCAAAGAACCAAGAAAGAGGCTTGGACTTTTTCAAGTCCTGCTCTACAGTCCTCAACATGTTAAAAAATTCTGACAGGGTTTTCTCCATCATGTTCATATTGAAATTCATTATGAACGGAGCATAAGAGTCAGGCAAGGATTACAGAATTAAATCCATTTGTAATTCTGCATCCAAGCCATATCCCAAAGTCTCAAGCCTCTCTATGTGCTCGATCATCTTGAGCACATGAGGACCAACTTGAGCTCCCTCAGTTAGACGACTCCCAAATAGTGCTTTCGACACCTTGTACCTCTCATGTCAAGCATTTGTTTCAAAAAGCTCCTTGAGGTGTAGAATAATGGAAGAAGCATCCATATTCTCATGCTGCTTTTGCAGCATAGGTGTCCTCTCTGCTAAGATCAAGCATTGAACGCCATCAGCATCATCAAGGAACTTTTGGTAAGTATCCTTTACTTCCTGAGTGGCATCAGGATCAGGCTCAGCCATGTATGGCTTTTCAAGGATATACAATTTCTTTTCTGACTTGATTATAATCCGAAGATTACGATACGAGTCTGAGAAATTGGATCCATCCAACCTGTTTTCTTTCGATTATTGGTCGCAGGTTCATAATACTCATTTTGGTGAATCTACAATTGCAAAAAAATAAAGTCATTATAAAGCTCATTATTATTTAATATGTTCTTTTATTAACCAATGCTCCCACTATTTTACTCAAGTTAATAGCCCTCACTATTAACTCGGGAAAGCCCGTTGACTTTCCTAGTGGATTGAGATCCCATCCTGCCCATTTCAACCCTTCGCTTTGGCAAACGAGCCAAAATTAGTTGATTAGGTAGGCCAACAAACTTAATCCACACCAGTTGATAGCTCCCACTATCAACCTCAAATGTGAAAAAGCCAACAAGCCAATCACACAATCCAATGGCTCTAACCATTGTCCTCAAGTGTGATTCTCAGTATCAGTAGAGTGGACACTACATGTCATCACGTACACACAATATGTGTACTGCTCTACTATGCCTATGACGTGTTTATCAACCTTCGCTTTGGCGAACAAGCAAAACTGTCATTTTAAGTCGACCTATCACCATTAAGGAAAACTCCAATGCATTTTAACCTCCCACTGGTAAAAGTGTACCCTTCGCTTTGGCGAACAAGGTTTCGACGAACAGTGGTTTGATTAAAACCATGGTGATGGAAGGCTTACGTGACTTAATATCTTTTAATTGAGGGTTTGTTATTTAATGTCTCACCAAATTATTATCTTTGTTAGAATGACATTGTTTGGCATGTTATTCAACATTCAACCTTAGCATGCATTCTAAACACAATATTAAAACGTGCCGGTACATGGCCCAACTAAAACCGATTTCCTCGAGCCTAGAGGAATCGGTGGGTCACCTAGGGGTCCTGTAATAAATATCTTGAGTCTTCAAGTATGATTGCCTCGTCCTTTTCTCCGTCTTTAAGTACATTACAAATACATCATTCTAAATTTACAATAAGAATAACTATACAAAATTCTTTACATCAATAAATTTAGAAACCTCGATTTATGTTCGAGGGGAATGAGATGAGAAGAGGAGAAAGCCAGGACACGCAGGCCCTATTTAATAAATTATACAACCATACATACCCAAAAATATTTTAAAACATTCACCATAGGTCTAAGGCTCATGTACCGGGCACCATGCAATATATAAACAAGTGCATAGCATACATTTCAAAAACAATCAATTTTTGAATCGGGTGGGTTATTTATTAATTACCCTCTTAAATGTACAGAATGATCATTGGCTTTATAGGTTATTAGAACTGCAGTTCGGTCCCTTCAGAAAAACACAAAATTAGGGCAGGCCACGTCGCTGCAGCAAAGTTTTTATCTTTGCCGTAGCAAAAATTTCCAGAGAGCACGTCGCCGCGACGAAACCTGGAAATCCCGAATATGAACAGTTCGCTTTTTTTGCAGTTTTTGTGTAATAACACGAATCCAAATCAAATCGAATGCACACATGTTCAACCAAGACATCAGCCAACCAATATAACATCCATCAACACATTATTAAACCAATTTATCATTTGAATCATTCATCCATAAGCAGATTCTTCAGATTTTGCAGATTTTTCAAAAATAACATGTTATCAACCAAATACATGTTATAGTTCATACAATAAACGGTAAAAATTTGATACCCGAGGCTCTAATACCACTGCTAGTAAATGACCCATTTACGCAGCGGAAAACAAAAACATAAACAACATGGATCGTTCCTTAGAACCAAGATCTGGGTACAAAAATCACAGTTTATACAATATATCTATTAAATCTATAGAAAAATCTTTTCAAGGTTTAAGGAATCATACGCACATTGGAGGCTCCTCCAGGTTGTCTCTGAACATATTTTGCTACCGACCGAAGTATAGGATCGAACCGACGTAGTCCACACGAAGACAATCGCAAGGAACTAAAGAGGGATTTGCTAGATCCCTCTTTAGCCTTAAGAACAAAGAAGAAAAATCAAAGAAGAACTTTGATTCTTTGCAAAAGCAAAATCCAGCGTGAGAGTGAGAAATAAGGGCTATGTGTTTTCTTTCAAAATGAATGAGTGAAATGAATAATGTCTTTCTAATTTCAATTAACACTTTTTGCTTTTATAGTGTTATTTTAATTGCCCTATTCCCATTTGGAATGGGCTTGGGCTCCAACCCAAACACCCCATGTTTCCAAACACTCCCAATTAGATATTTACTATAATTCATCATTATCTTAATTAAAATCAATTAATATATATATATTAACATTTAACAATAATGATAATTTATTTAAATATATGCGAACACATATTTAAACATAATTTCACTTATTTAATTATTCTAACAATTAAATAAAGGCTACGACCTCAGCAAATTTAATTGCACTGTGAAATCACCAAAATACCCTTTCACCCAAAAGGACAAAAACGCCCTTCTTACTGCTTGGCTCTTAAATTATCTTCTATGTGTGTGACCCATAGGCTCCTCATCATACCGGCAGTTTATAGTATCGCGATTAACACCAATTAATCGTCTCACTATACACAGACCAAGATTGGCCCCTAGCAAGGCATCATGGCCACCCGATAGATTCGAATTTAGCAAAGTAGCTACCAGTCAACGATATGGTTACCGTACAATTTGATCCTTTCATCATATGTTATCTCGACGAGACGAAGGCATAGAAATAGTGTCAACCTTCAGTTACTCTCGATATTATGTATTTAGTTTTGATAATCCGAGAATTATACTATTTTTCTAGGCTTTTTGACCGGATTTTAGATATTTCTTAGTTCGTTTATGCCTAAATTGCTACTTAATTCTATATATTTTATGTTTCAAGCCAAAACGTACATTTTTAGCAAATAATGAGCGAATTGGAGTTTCTAGACTCAGAAGTAAGCGGATCTCAGAATTGGGGAAAGTTTCGCAGCAGATTGAAGCACTATGAAGTTTGTTTCCATGAGAAAGCATCGAAGACGGAAGATTCAAGGAAAAAGCAAGCCAAGGGCAATACTGTAATTCCAGAACTTTTCAGGAAGGTTCGCCACGGCGAAAGTAGCTAAGAACGAGATTTAGTTTTAGTTCGTCGCCACGGCGAAATTCTTTCTTCGCCACGGCGAAGTCTACGAATTTTAGTTTTCTCCAAAATGAAAAGTTTTAGGTCTTTTGGGCGAGCTATATAAGAAAAACCTTGCCATTTTGAGAGTGGTTCGTCTAGTTTCATCTGGTTTTTCATTGAGTTTTGAATAGATTTGACATTTTTGTTGAGAAAGTGAGAAGATTTGAGATTCAACCTCGTGGATTCTTCAACTAGGGGAGATTCCTTTTCTTTTCTCTTTATTTCAATATGTTGAATGCTACGTTTACTATTTCTCTTGCTGTTTGTGTTGATTTAGTTATGAACTAACCCATTTTGGGTTAGGGTTTTGATGTAACTCGGATTTCTATGGGTTAATCAATTGATTATTCTTATTTTTAGATTCTATTGCACAGATTGTGTGGTTATTCTGTTTTTATTGATTTTATTTGATGAATATGATGAGATTGAGAAATGAATCATGTTGAGCTTCTTGGGTAATCACCATTGTAGTATTGAATGCTAGAGATAGATTTGAGAATCAATGAAATCAATCTAAGATTCCATTAGCTTAATGAACTTGGATCTATTATTCTTCAAATTGTTGGGTGCGGAAGTTTAATAGGGAAAAGTAGGAATTCATAGCCTGAGAAGGTATGTTTGACAACTTAGAGAATTCGATATACCATCCGTGCATGTGAGTGTGAAAATAGCATAATCCGTAAATTCATCCATAGAGTCCAAATGAAGTCAAAACCCTAACCTTTTCTTAAATTGATATTACTCTTGATTTAAATTCTTACTCTCATTAATTAGTTTTTAATACTTAGTAAGTTTTGTTTTTTGTTTATTTTCGAATCTCCCATTAATCCAAACACTTTCGGTTTCTCCAACTTGAAAAACACGTAGGAAAATTAGTGCTTAACAATCAATCCTCGTGGGAATGATACTCACTCATCACTCTATTACTTTGTGCGACTAGTGCACTTGTTATCATTGCATGTTGTAGTAACAACGCATCAAGTTTTTGGCGCCATTGCCGGGGATTGAGTTTTGTGTTAACATTGAGTTTTCTTGTGTTAGCTAGATTGGAGTTTATTTTTGTTTTAATTGTTGTTTGTTTAATTTTTGTTGTTCTTTTCGGTTGGTTTGTGATCTCATTTTTTCTCTCTATTTGTGTAGTTTATGCAAAGATCAAGACGTCAGCCAGTGATTCCTGTTGATCTTGGAATTGAAAGAACCACTAGAAGACTTAACAGAGAAAGAAGACAAAGAGAGGCTACAGTTGAACCAGAGGCCATAGTTGTTGAGATGGCAGAAAATAGAACACTAAGGGAATTCTCAGTTCCCACAGTTGAAGGCAGTGGGTCGAGCATAACTAGACCAGCGATACAAGCCAACAACTTTGAGATAAAGCCGACAATCATCCAGATGATCCAGCAGTCGGTACAATTTAAAAGAGATTTGAAGGAAGATCCAAATCTACACATTGCCAATTTTTTGGAGATTTGTGATACTTTCAAGTCAAACGGAGTGTCAGATGACACCATCAGATAGAGACTGTTCCCGTTTTCATTGAGGGATAAAGCTAAGGGATGGTTAATGGCATTACCATCAGGAACAATTACAACATGGAACGATTTAGCACAAAAGTTCCTGACCAAATTCTTTCCTCCAGCAAAATCGACAAAGCTGAGAAATGATATCACATCGTTTCTACAGGAAGAGTCGGAATCATTATATGAGGCTTCGGAGAGATACAGAGAATTACTGAGGAGGTGTCCACATCATGGGTTGCCAGTTTGGATGCAAGTCCAAACGTTTTATAACGGATTGATGGTTAATGTGCAAACTATGGTGGATGCAGCCTCGGGAGGAGCACTGCAAAATAAGACACCAGAAGAAGCTCATGAGTTGCTTGAAGTTCTAGCAAGTAACAACTATCAAAGACCTAATGAAAGGGTACAACCGAAGAAATCTATGGGTCTTCATGAAGTTGATGCATATACAACCATTTTAGCCCAACTCACAGCACTTCAGAAACAGTTGGGAAGTATGCATGTAAATTCTATTCAAGCTCCTCAACTAATTTGTGAATTTTGTGCAGGTGGTCATGTGAGCAGTGAATGCCAAGTGGGGAATACATTTGCTTCAGTGTCTTCATCATCGGAGTAGGTTAACTACTTGGCAGGAAATCAAAGGCAACTAAACAACTCGTACTCCGACACATATAATCTTGGTTGAAGGAATCATCTGAACCTGTCTTGGGGCAATCAGAACCAACAGAATCAGTAAAACAATCAATGAACCAAAGAACATTGCCAAACAACCAAGCAGGGGTGAACAATCAACCAGAAGAGCAAAGAGTGACAAAATTGGAGGACATGTTTGGAAAGTTTATGCAAGAGACCACAGGTTTTATGAATGAGACGAGGACGAATTTCAGAAATCAAGGGGCGTCCATTCGGAACTTGGAGGTACAAGTGGGTTAATTGGCTAATAAGTTAAATGAGAGACCATAGGGGTCCCTACCGAGCAACATAGTGACTAACCCACGTGAGCAAGCAAATGCAATAACTTTGAGAAGTGGGACAATGTTAGAAGAAGTAGAACAATCAGGGAAATAAGGAAGCCCACCAAAAGAAAAGGAAGATTCTGATGAGGAAGTTGATGAAGAGATAGTTGCTAAAGAGAAACCAACCAGTTCTAAGGTTGATGAACAAAAGCGGGAAGAAAGGCAAAGACAAAAGAAAGAGAAATTGCCATTTCCCGAGATACCACCAGAGTTGGCACATCACACTCCTCCCGTGCCTTTTCCTCAGAGACTCAAGAAAAAGAATCAAGATAAGCAGTTTTCCAAATTTATTGAAATATTTAAAAAACTACATATTAACATTCCTTTTGCAGATGCATTGTAACAGATGCCGAGCTACGCGAAATTTCTCAAGGAGATTTTATCAAACAAAAGGAAGTTAGAAGATGAGGAAACAGTGATGCTCACGGAGGAGTGCAGCACCATTTTCCAGAGGAAGCTACCCCCGAAACTTAAAGATCTAGAGAGTTTTACTATTCCTTGCATTGTAGGAGACATTATCGAGTTTTGTGTGATTTAGGTGCAAGCATTAATCTGATGCCTTTTTCTGTTTTTAGGAGATTGGGAATTGGTGAAGTGAAGCCAACGACCATGTCGTTGCAACTTGCAAATAGATCCATCAAACATCTGAGGGGTATAGTCGAAGATGTGTTGGTGAAAGTGGACAAGATTATCTTTCCGACGGACTTTGTTGTTTTGGACATGGAAAATGATAAGAAATGCCTCTCATTTTGGGAAGACCATTTCTGGCCATCGGGAGAGCTCTCATTGATGTGCAAGAAGGAAAGTTACTGTTAAGAGTTCAAGATGAAACAGTAACGTTCAATGTGTTTGAAGCTATGAAGTTTCCATCCGAGTCGGATTCGTGCTTTAGTGTTGATGTGGTGGATAAACTAGTAGTAGAGGCTATTGAAGAGAACACTCCACAACTGCCTCTAGAAGCTTGTATTGCCCAATTAAAAATAGTAGATGTAGATAAGTCGGCAAAGAATGAATGTGCTAGATTGTTGGAAGCACTTCAGCCGATTGATGAGAGCCAAAATGTAGAATTTGAGGAATTTGATTTTGAGAAGGAGAAGGATAAGGAGAAGGAAAAGGAAAGAAATGAAGAACCTCCGAAGCTTGAACAGAAGCCTTTGCCTTCCCACCTCAAATATGTGTATCTTGGTGAAGCAAAAACCTTCCCAGTAATCATCAATTCAAGGTTGAGCAAATTTGAAGAAGAGCGGTTGATTCGGGTATTAAGAGAACATAGATCAGAAATTGGATGGACTATTTTAGATATTAGAGGCATCTCTCCGTCGTTTTGTATGCATAAGATACTTATGGAAGATGATGTCAAGCCTAGGGTGCAACCACAACGAAGACTGAATCCTTCGATGAAGGAAGTGGTGAGAAAAGAAGTGGTGAAACTTTTAGATGCGGGCATAATTTATCCTATTTCTGATAGTCCATGGGTGAGCCCGATGCAAGTGGTTCCGAAGAAAGGAGGTATCACAGTGATAAAGAATGAAAGCAATAAATTGATACCAACTAGGACGGTCATGGGCTGGAGAGTATGCATTGACTATCGGAAATTAAATGAAGTGACAAGGAAGGATCATTTCGCACTTCCTTTCATTGATCAGATGTTGGAGAGATTGGCAGGGCATGCTTACTACTATTTCCTGGATGGTTATTTAGGATATAATCAAATTGCCATTACTCATGAGGATCAAGAGAAGACAACCTTCATGTGTCCTTATGGAACCTTTGCTTACCGAAGGATGCCCTTTGGGTTATGCAATGCACCAGCCACATTTCAGAGATGCATGATGTCTATCTTTGGTGATATGGTGGAGCAGTTTTTAGAAGTCTTCATGGATGGCTTCTCTGTTTTTGATTCATCTTTTGACAATTGCTTATCTAATCTTTCTTTTGTTTTGCAGCGATGTCAGGAGATGAACTTGGTGCTCAACTGGGAGAAGTGCCACTTCATGGTCCAGGAAAGAATAGTGCTTGGTCATAGAATTTCAAGGGATGGCATAGAAGTGGATCGAGCAAAAACAGAAGTGATTGAGAAGCTACCACCACCCTCAAATGTTAAAGCAGTTCGGAGTTTCTTGGGGCATGCAAGCCTTTCAAACTCTAAAAAAATTATTAGTGTCTGCACCTATTATTGCAATTCCCAATTGGGGACTGCCATTTGAATTAATGTGTGATGCTAGTGATTTTGCACTAGGAGTAGTGTTAGGACAGAGGAAAAACAAAGTGTTGCATGTAATTCAGTATGCTAGCAAAACACTCACTGATGCACAATTGAATTACACCACCACTGAAAAAGAATTGTTGGCTGTGGTTTTTGCTTTTGACAAATTTCGTTCATATTTGCTAGGTGCTAAGGTGATAGTCTACACGGACCATTCATGTCACGCTCGAGGCTCCACACAGGTACATGACTCACAAAGTACTGTCCCCCCACCCAGGGATTTCTTTCGCCTCCCCCATGGCTCGAACCCATGCCCAGGGCTATAGGCAAATGGGAAGCACCATGAGTACCATCAAAGTGCATAGCCTGATAGCTCATGGTGCTTCCCATTTGCCTATAACCTCCCCTTGGGCATGGGTTCGAGCATGGGGGAAGGCGAGAAATCCCTTGGGCAAGGGGGGAGGGGGACAAGACTTTGTGAGTCACTTACCTGTGTGGGCACCGAGAGGAACTCCTGTGTGGGGCCTTGGGCGTGACAATAAAAAGGCGCCTTTTTATATAACGGCCCCACACAGGTGGCCGGCCATGATCACACAGCATGGCAGGATATCTCTCCCCCCCTTAAGGAGATTTCTTTCGCCTCCCTCACCACTCGAACCCAAGACTAAGGGGCTATAGTCATTTGGGAAGCATGGTGAGTACCATCAGGCTAGCTAAAAAATGTAACAACTGCTGTAACTAGTACAATGCATGCATAATAACAATAGAAAATGGGCCCAAAACTTTTCTTTTTTATTATAAAGTAATCGTCTTTTATACACAAAGAACGTCATTTACAAAATGCCATTTTAAAAGACAAAAACAGGGAAAGAGTAGCTATTGCTCCTCGCTTGCCGACGCCCCTCCGACTACATCATCACCTAGATCCTGCATCCACAAAGGAAAATAACGGGGTGAGCACAAAATAATGCTCAATAAGTAAAACCCTCTATCTGTTTATCCCCGTATGTATTTCTCTTAATTCTTTCCTCACATTTTCTGTTGTTTCCTACTAAACGTCATGGCCTCATCTTATTGGAGGCACGGCCGGATGGCGTTCACAAAGCACTATCTCACTCTTCATGACTGTCGGGTGGAGTTCACACAGCACTAACCCGTTCTTAGTGACTACCGAGTGGGGATCACGAAGCACCTACCCGGTTTTCGTAACTATCGGGTGGAGACCACAAAGCACCTACCCGTTCCTTATGACTTTCGGGTGACGATCACAAAGCACTAACCCGTTCCTAATCACTGTCGGGTGATGATCACAAAGCATCAACCCACTTCTAATAAATGTCGGGTGATGATCACAAAGCATCAACCCCTTTCTAATAACTAACCGGGTGATGATCACAAAGCATCCACCTGTTTCTACTACCTATCGGGTGATGATCACAAAGCATCAACCCATTTCTAATGGCTAGTCGAGTGATGATCACAAAGCATCAACCCGATTCTCATAACTGTCGGGTGATGATCACAAAGCATCAACCCGATTCTCATAACTGTCGGGTGATGATCACAAAGCAGCAACCCATTTCTACTACTCTTCTCATTCACTATACTCTAGCACTTCATTCTCTCTACCCTTAGAGTAGTTGCATCCACAAGGTTCTCTACTCAAAGAGCAAGTGCATACACAAAGTTTCCTACTCTTTCTTAGGTCACTTCTCAATGCACAATTAATGCCTATGGATGGTTCATCTCCACTAATGCACTTATGAAATGCCAACATGCAATGTTGCAAGAATTAAGGTTCATTTCTCATACTCAAACCTCTATTAGGCATTTCATCAAACAACTCAAGTGCATAATAAAACTCTACTATAACAATGATTCTATGTCTTTCTCTAACCATCCAAAATGCGGAGAAACCCCCTCACATAGCCATAAATCCTGCCAAAGAAAGACACTTCCAAAAAGGATTCCTCAATATCCTTCAATTCCATCTCAAACTACCTTTCTAACCCACATCTCACTTCTTATATTTTAAAGGTATAAACAATCACAAAGCACTAGAAATCTCCATTTAAGACTCAATAACATGGCATATAACATGTATGTAACATACATACATAATTGCTATCAAAATCCTAATCAAGAAAATTCTCAAATCTCAACTTGGGTTGGGATTTACTTACCTTGTTATGGAGAGATTTCACTAGCTCTTCCTTTCACTTGGTTTGCTTGACTTTTTCTCTACTCTTAAACAAATGAACAAAAACCCTCAATAATCAAATATATTCAAAAACTCACAAAGCTTCACAACCAAAGCAAGAATCCTTACCTTAGGATGCCTTAGATTGATTTTCTACCCCAAATCACTCCAAAAGCCCTTTAAAACTCCTTGAACAAAAGAAAGAGAAATTGAGAGGAAGCAAGAGAGGAGAGTGGCAATGGAGAAGAAGAATGAAGGGTTTGCAATGACTTAATTCCTTTTAATGAAATTTATACACAAGCATTCCCATTTTGCCCTTACTCTTCTTTGGGAATTCTATCTATATCCTTTGATTCATTACAAACACACCCCCATAACAACATATTCTCCATGAAAAATCCTTACATTTTACTCCCCACTTTTCCTGCTAATTAGGGGTAGAATGGTCAAATTGCCCTTAGGGAAGAAAATATCTAAAACTTAACAAACATTTTGGTTGGCACGTCGCCGCGGCGAGGAATCCTCTATCGCCACGGTAAAACTGTCCAGCAGCTTCCCCGTGGCTACAACACCTCTTCGCCGCGGCGAAGACTGAAATGCTAAACTTCTTCTATTTTCAACCAATATCAAGGCAAGTGTTCAACATATCACTCAAAGGCCAACCAAACAATAATGAATCAACTCAAAAAGAGCGAAAGAAGAAGCATTAACTACGTACCTCAAGTGGGGCGTTACAATTCAGCACTCAAGCACCTATTGGCAAAGCAAGAAGAGAAACCTCGACTGATAAGATGGATCCTATTGCTACAAGAGTTTAAGTTGGAGATACGAGATAAGAAGGGGTCGAAAAATGTGGTGGCAGACCATTTGTCAAGGATTGAATGACCAATTCAAGGAAATGAAGAGGAAACCCAAATCAGAGAAACTTTCCTGGATAAGAAATTGATGAGAGTGGAGGAAGCACCATGGTATGCAGATTTTGCAAACTACTTGTCATCGAGAGTGCTCCCAATTGGCATGACCTTCCAACAAAAGAGGAAGTTTTTCTCAGACATGAAATATTAATTCTGGGAAGAGCCATTTCTGTATCGATACTATGCTGATCAGATGATACGTATGTGTGTACCAGAAGAGGAAATGGAGAGCATTCTACGGCATTGCCATGAGAGAGAAATGGGTGGTCATTTTGGAGGAGCTAGGACAGCAGCCAAGGTTCTTCAATCTGGGTTTTATTGGCCAACCCTTTTCAAGGATTCTTTCCGGATGGTTCAGGAATGCGACCAATGTCAACGGAGTGGAAATATTTTAAAGAGAGATGAGATGCCGTTGAACAATATCCTAGTAGTTGAGCTGTTTGATGTGTGGGGAATTGACTTCATGGGTCCTTTCCCAAATTCTTTTGGGAACACATACATTTTGGTAGCGGTGGATTACGTATCAAAATGGGTGGAAGCAGTCGCATTGTCGTCCAATGATGCCAGGGTGGTGGTTAATTTTGTGAGAAAGAACATTTTCTCAAGATTCAGAGTACCTCTGGCAATCATCAGTGATGGAGGATCGCATTTTTGCAACAGGCAATTAGATGCACTGTTGGGAAAATATGGAGTGAAACATAGAGTTGCAACATCATACCATCCACAGACTAGCGGGCAAGTGGAACTGTCAAACAGAGAACTTAAGGGCATTTTAGAGAAGACAGTTAATGCATCTAGAAATGATTGGTCGAGAAAACTGGATGATGCATTATGGACCTATCGCACTGCATATAAGACTCCTATTGGTATGTCTCCATTTAGGATGGTCTATGGGAAGGCATGTCACTTGCCGGTAGAACTCGAGCATAAGGCATACTAGGCAGTCAAGCAGCTCAACATGGATTTAAGAGCTGCTGTGGGAAGAAAGGATGCTGACTTTGAATGAACTCGATGAGTTCCATCACGAAGCATATGAGAATGCTCGGATTTACAAAGAAAAGACAAAAAGGTGGCATGACAAGCATATCCGGAAGAAGAACTTTGAAGTGGATCAGAAAGGGTTGTTGTATAATTCTAAACTTAGGCTATTCCCTGGAAAACTTA
This sequence comes from Pistacia integerrima, assembly GCA_026225825.1. Taxonomy (NCBI): domain Eukaryota; kingdom Viridiplantae; phylum Streptophyta; class Magnoliopsida; order Sapindales; family Anacardiaceae; genus Pistacia; species Pistacia integerrima. Next base: position 13,846,387 of record CM047737.1, on the reverse strand, counting down.
AGTCTAGATGGTCTAGACCCTTCATAGTTACAAGAGTTTACCCGTTCGGAGCGGTGGAGGTGTCACATGAAGAAAATGGCACATTTAAGGTCAATGGACAGAGGTTGAAGCCATATATTGATGGGGTGATGAGTTGCAAGTCATTCCCCATCCAACTTGACATCCCAACTTGAGGAATTGAGAAAGTCGAGCTTTTGACTATAAACAAGCGTTTCTTGGGAGGCAACCCAAGTGTTTTCAATTGTTTGATATTTGTTGTTGTTTGAAATTGTTTAGTTTTCGTATGATTTTGAATCATTTTGATTTTGTGTGTTTTTGGGTGTTTCGAGTGAATTTTCAAACTAAGGTGAAAAGGGAAAATATTCCACTTTTCGTTGCGGCGAAGCACATATTGCACAAAACGGAAGTTGAAAAGTCCCAGACTTCGTCGCGGCGAAAATTGTTCTTCGCCGAGGCACCATTTTCTCTAGAATTTTTCACCGCAGTAGAAAGAGTTGAGCGAATTTTAACCAAGGAAAGTTTGCCGCGGCGAAGAATGTTTTTTCGCCGCGGCATCGACTGGGTTCAAATTTCATTGATTAAAGAACTTCACCATGGCAAAACCTGTTTTTTATAAATAGAGACTGCGACTCTTCATTTTTCGCAAAACACTTCAAACACGTCCGAGAGCCAACTTTTTCCATCTTCGATCCAGAGCTTTTCCAGTGACTTCCCATCACATTTCCTCACTCCTTAACCTTTCTAAACACCAAAACTCATTTTAGCAAAGATCTCTGCGAAAAATTGAAAAATTTGTGGATTCAAGAATTTGGGGATTTTGGCTGATTTTGGCTAAATTGGTAGTGAATACTTCCTAGTTTTGGTAAGATTTCAAGTTCCCTAAGTTTTGGTAGGATTTAGAGTTGTAGATCTGAAAATTTTGATTGTTGATTGAGTTATGGATTTTTAGTATTATTGTGCTTTGATTTTGTTTGAGGAAGTGTAGATTGTGAATTGTGTGGTGTTGAGGAGTTTGGGTTTGAATTTTGGGAGTGTTTTGTGAAGTTTGGAAGAATCGAAGTTTGGGGGTCTAGGTGCGATTTTTGGAAGTGTGGTGTTTCTGTAGGATTGATTATGGTTGTTCGTAGGGTGCTTAGAGTTGAATTATTGAGTTGATTTGTAAGTTGGGAAAATGCCGCTCAAAGCACAATCCAAGGGTAAAGGAAAAGGAAAAAAAGTGGACAACCGATTTGTGAATGACAAGGCTCGGAAATGATATGAAGGGACAATCCAAAGGAAAGATAAGGGATTTATTGCTAAGCGTGGATTCACTGCGAGCCAGGCTAAGGAGTGGAGTCGAGGGAGACGTTGGGATTTGTTTATGGGTGAATGATGCGTTGTATCTACAACATGCATAAATAGCAAGTACACTAGTCGCACAAAGTAATAAAGTGATAAGTAGAGTATCGTTCCCACGAGGATAGTGTTACTAAGTACCGATTTCCCTAGTTTAAGTCCTAATTAAAGCAACAATAAATTGGATTGATGGAAAATTAACAACTAAATACAAATTAACAAAATATAAATGAATGATAATGAAATTAAAGCAAAACCCAACAACTTGAACTAATTAAACAATGCTAAAAATGCTAGGGTGTTGATTTCACCTAGATACGCTAACCCAATTCATAGAATCTATTACCCAAGTTCTAATTCCTTGATCGAAAATCGAATTCTCTAAGTTGTAAAACATACCTTCTCAGGCTACATTTCTCTACTTATCCTTATCAAGCTTCCACACCCAACAAAATGAAGATTAATAGTTCAAAGTCTTTTAAGCTTTATAGAATTCTATCTAGATTTCATAGATCGCTAAACCTACCTCTAGCGTTTGCTTAATCTACGGTATTTATCCCAGGAAGCACAATCACAAATCACTTCTCAGTCTCATTGTGAACAACACACATTTGAATGGTGATCAAGCATCCAAAAGTCATTAAGCAAAGAGATAAACACTCAATCATGAAATTAAAACTCAAAGTAAATCAATTCATATAAAATTGAATCATTGTATCAAGGTTACATCAAACCCTAGCTAAACAACTCAGTTCATACCCAAAAACGAAATAAAATAACAAAAACCAACTTAATCAAGATTCATCATTGAAAAACAAGCAAAAGATGGAGAAATCTTCTCTAATTTGAAGCCCAAATCTTCAATAATCTTCTCCTTCCATGAGCTGCCTCCCAAATGACGAACCAAGCTTTTTTTCTCTTCCTTTTCGCTCTAATTTATACCTCTCTCACTTAAGGATGAAGCCCTAGCAAGCCAAAACGCGTCGTTTTATTTTTACATCTGATGTAGGTTTCGCCGCTGCGAAGATTTTTCCTTGCCACGACGAAGCCTTTCGGGCTGAATTTGAGCATGATAGAGTCTGAATCTGGAAACATGTTAAACATATGAATTGTAGCTCTGTCAATTATATTTCATTTAGTTCATGAATCAGCACAATCCGAGGTCTAAAGCTCAAGTTATGGCAGAAATACTGAAGCACGTCCAAAGACATTTTTCTTTAGTTTCTAGCGTACTTTTCACGATTTCAAGCCAAGTTTTCACCCTTGTCCAGTCAGAATTAGAAAAACTCAAAACATGAAAGTTGTAGCTCTTCTTCTTAGCTTTCCAAAGCTTCTAAATTTAGGTCACTCCAAGTTTCCAAGCTCAAGTTACACAATTTACGCTCAAAACTATCATTTATGCTAAAAATCATTGTTTAGGCCTGCAAAGACAAATTAATAGAATTAGGTAGCAATTATGGCCCAAATTGTATGAAAAGTATCCTAAATCCTATCAAAATTCAATGCAAAATCATAGTGTAAAATATGATTGTCAATGAACATGCACATGCAGCCGTAGAGCCGATAGTGAGAGAGTTTTATGCCAACCTCCCGAAGTGTGATCTTGGTTATGTGTCTGTGAGGGGTACTAATGTGGCATTCGATACGAAGGTCATCAATGACTTTTATAACTTGCCTCACATTGACTGATATGAGTATAAGGAATTTAGGAAGACACAATTTAAGGATGAGGTGATCCTTCAGGCTATAGCAAAACCGGATACCCCTTGGGAGATTTCGAAGAAGGGTAGGAAGAGCATTAAGGGAACTAATTTGACATCCGTGGCTTGGTTGTGGCAGTAATTTATTCGTGCAAGGATGATGCCGGAGACGCACTATAGTACAGTGACTTATAAGAAGGCATTATTGCTATATTCTATTGCCACAGGAAAGAGAATAGATGTGGGAAACATTATCCTAACTAACATTCAGCATGCAACCAAACGAGGGCGAGGGAGTTTCCCTTTCCCACATCTCATTACAGAATTGTGCACTCGAGCAGGAGTCGAGGCAACTGATGATGAGCCACTTATCAATGTTGCCCCAGTTCTTGACACAGCCTACTATCACAAGCATCTTGAAAGTCCAGCCGGTGAAGTGTCCAGTCAGAATTAGGAAAAACCCAAAACATGAAAGTTGTCGCTCTTCTTCTTAGCTTTCCAAAGCTTCTAAATTTAGGTCATTCCGAGTTTCCAAGCTCAAGTTACACAATTTATGCTCAAAACTATCATTTATGCTCAAAATCATCGTTTAGGTCTGCAAAGACAAATTAATAGAATTAGGTAGCAATTATGGCCCAAATTGCATGAAAAGTATCCTAAATCCTATCAAAATTTAATGCAAAATCATAGTGTAAAATATGATTATCAAATACCCCCAAGCTTAAGATTTGCTCGTCCCCGAGCATCAGGTACAAAACTCAAAGAAAGAAAAGCAACAAACAACCAAAAACACAAAACAACAAAACTGAAAATGATCAAACAAAAATTAGACTCAAACTCAACACAAGAATTGCCTAGAATTTATGCAAGTCTCTAAGGTTGTTGAAAAATTATTACTAGAAAATGTTCAACACTCCAAGAAGTTATAAGTTGCATCGACTATCTTTCTCTATTAGTCCCCCGAGTAGGTGATCCCCACTTCAGTCCATATTCCGACTTCCCAGATTATTTTATGCAGAAATATAAAGTTTATCAAATGGTGGCAGATGCCATAAGCCTAAGTATGGAACTACTCTCCACTAATGTAGACTAGACATCGCTAAGGATCGAAAGGTCTTTGCAAGCTTGTAACGTTAGGCTAGGGTAGTAGGCTCCAAGGAAAGGGATAGGATAAACAAAGTAAGAGAACTCGGTTTTCCTCATGCAAACACTAAGAGCTACATCAATCTCCACTTTCTTTCTCAACCACCAATCAAAGTATCAACCATTTTACAACCCTCAAACTTGTGCATTTCTTATTTTTGATTTTGAATCGAACTAAAGAAATTTTTTTCATCTTCTTCTTATCTTTTTTTTTTTTTTTTTTGTTTGAAATTAAAAAATATTTACAACACCATTGAGGTCTCTTGCCCCTTCTTCGTGCCATTTTTGCAACCCTCAAACTTAAGATTTTGGTCTATCACTTATTCACACACCTCTCAAAGCTCTTTTGTATCATACATTAGGTCCATAATTCTCCTAAAGGGTATGATAAAGTGTTTAGGGTATAGGGATTGGACAATTTTGTTGTTTGCAAGGAAAATAAGGCAATGATAATCTCATAAGGCTCAAATAGGTGACTAGGGAAAGATTCATTCATGGGTCATCTGGAAAGGCTCAAACGTTCCGAAAAATGCCTAAATCATTTCCTCAACAATGTCTAATCCTAGAATTTCGCCTCAAGCACTTCTCTACTAGGTTCTAGAGTCCACCAACATTATCAAACTTTACCTAACCATTTAAAATGAATCTAAGCATGCCGAAAAAAATAAAAATGGTGGCTGAACCACTCAACAAACCTCAATCAAAATTCAGTCAATAAATATAAACTTGAAACAATGCTTAAAATTTTCCAAAAATAATATCCCAACAATTCTAGTTTCATCATAGACTTATGCAATTCATCTAGGCAACAACAACACAACACACACAAAACACACTAAACAAATAACAATCAAAGAACTTAAAACAAAAAGAAACACACAAACAAACTAAACACATAAATTCTCACAAATTCTCAAAATTTTCCTACCCCCAAACTTAAAATGACATTGTCCCCAATGTCACATCATGCACATCCAAGGAATAGAAAAAACAAAAGTAAAGGTTATGAGATGCTCCCCTAATTAATCCGTAAAGGCCGATTTTTGTGCAAAATCCTAGCATCCATTCCTTGGCTTCCTCATCATCATCATCTGTCAAACAATTGGAAATCGATGGTACCAAATGTGTTAGATACCCTCACCGATTAATATGAAAGAATTACATCATAATCTCAACCTTATTGAACTAAACCTAAAATCTAAACAAAAACAAATAATGAGCTAAAAACCAGGAAATCAACATCAATTCCTACTTACAAAACATAAAGAAATAAAAGCAAAAACTAAAAAGAAAAGTGCTACAGTCTTCAATCTTCTTATACTTCTTCCTCTTCACACAACTCCCAAATTTGCTAAAAGCACTTCAACACAACAAACCCAACTTCTTCAACACCAAATTAAATCAAAATCAACAATTTCTACACTCCACAATCAACTCAATCCTCAAATTCTCAACCAACATCCACAATCAACAAATTCAAGCAATTTTTCAACAAAAACAAATCCACAATTGAAAGTGAACAAATAAATTGCACAAAAACTCTTAACCTTTCCAAACTTCAATTGCTCCAATTTCATTAAAAATCACAAAGAAAGCTCCAAATTTTCAAAACCTAGGGATTGCTAAAAATTTCTTCAAAATGGGTTAAATTAGGGCAATTGAAAGGTACATGATTGTTTAAAGAGGTAAGGGAGTGGAATAGTGGGAAGAAAATTCAATGAAAACTCTCTAGATTGAATGTGGAAGTGTTTGGCTCTTGGATGTGTTTTGAAGTTTTTCGTGAAAAATGAAAAATGACTGGAGTATATATGGGAAACAGACTTCGCCGCGGCGAAGTTCTTCATTCATTTGCAAACCCATTCGATGCCGCGGTGAAGCAAATTTTCTCGCCGCGATGAAAAATTCTAGTGTAAACGTCGCCCCAGCAAAGAACATGCTTCGCCGCGACGAAAACTGGAAGTTTTCCTTTTTTCGCCTTAGTTCAATATTTCACTTGAAACACCCAAAAACACACGAAATCAAAATCATTCTAATTCATAAAACAACTAAACAAATTCAAAAAAAAAAAATGACAAACAAATTAAAACACTTGGGTTGCCTCCCAAGAAGCGCTTGTTTATAGTTGGAAGCTCGACTTTCTCATTCTTTCATCAATATGGATCCTTGTGGGGTTCTTCACTTCCCATTGCCACCTCTTGGCCTTTCCTTTGGAATTTCGGACATTCTCATAAGCATCTTTTCGGAACTTCAAATTCGTATATGCGTACTTGAGATGAGATGGTGATTGGTTGAGTCCAATGTTTGGAGTCTCTTCCAACACCAATTTTGACTTGTGCGCATTTACACCAAATTCCTCAAATTGTTCCTTGTGAAGTGAGTTGCTTGGTTGAAATTCCCCTGAGTATCTTGCACACATTTTTGCTTTGAGATTTTCCTCTTCATTAGTCGTGTCTTCATGTTCTTCCCACTTTTCTTCATTGTGAGGTTGCTCTAACACTATGCCTCTCCTCAATGTTATGACATTTAATTGTTCTTTAGGATTTGTGACCATTGTGCTTGACAAAGAACCTTGAGATCTCTCTGTTAATTGTTCAACCAATTGCCCCACTTGAACCTCCAAATTTCGAATGGACACTCCTTGATTTCTAAAGTTTGAGCGTGTCTTATTCATAAAACTTGTGGTTTCTTGCATGAACTTTTCGAACATATCTTCCAATTTTGACACCCTTTGCTCTACCGGTTGAAGATTCACCACTGGTTAATGGTTTGGCACTGTCCTTTGATTTAATTGATTGCTTTGATTGCTCCAGGACAAATTTAGGTGATTCCCCCAACTAGGATTGTAGGTGTTGGAGAAGGGGTCATTTTGCAGCCTTTGTGAACTAACCATGTAATTCACTTGCTCGGTTGTTGAGAAGACTAATTGGTTTCCATCTTGGCATTCCACACTCCCATGGTTTCTTGCACAAAATTCACAAGTTATAAAAGGTGAGTGAATAGAATTTACATTCATACCTCCAATTGGCTATGAAGTGATGCAATTTGTGCAAATAATGTGGTGAACACATCGACTTCATGTAGACCCATTGTTCTCTTCGGCATTGCTCTCTCATTAGGTCTTTGGTAGTTATTGTTGGCCATCACCTCAAGCAATTCATAAGCATCTTCTGGGGTCTTGTTATTTAAGGCTCCACCTGCTGCCACATCTACCATAGTTTGAATATTTGGTAGCAACCCATTGTAAAATGTTTGGACTTGTATCCAAAGCGGTAGACCATGATGTGGACATTTCCTTAACAACTCCGTGTACCTCTCCCAAGCTTCATAGAGTGATTCATCATTGCCTTGCATGAAAGAGATAATGTCGTTTCTCATTTTTGTCATCTTCTCTGGTGGGAAGTATTTTGCAAGAAACTTTTGAGCTAATCCATCCCATGTGGTGATTGTCCCAACTGGGTGTGACATGAGCCAACCTTTTGCCTTATCTCTCAGTGAAAATGAGAACAATCTCAACCTAATTGCATCATCAGTCATTCCATTAACCTTGAATGTGTCACATATCTCCAAAAAGCTAGCGATATGCAATATTGGATCCTCATATGAATTTCCACCAAATTGGACTGACTGTTAGATAATCTGAATTATTGTCGGCTTAATCTCAAAGTTCACTGCAACAGGTGGCCTTGTAACACCATAATTGCATTCTTGCACCGTTGGTATGGCATAATCCATCAAAGTTCTATGTACTTCTGCCATGATCTCCAAATGCACTACAAGAAACAGTTAATTAACCTTAACTACAAAATAAAAATAAAAACTACAAACAAAAGAACTTAAGCTTAAGACTATACAATATTTACGATTAACTACAAAAATGAAATAAAAGCTTCAATTTAGCACTACACTAGATACTATCAATATTAATAATCAACTATCCCCAGCAATGGCGCCAAAAACTTGATGCGTTGTAACTACAACATGCATAAATAGCAAGTGCACTAGTCGCACAGTGTAATAAAGTGATAAGTAGAGTATCGTTCCCATGAGGATAGTGTTACTAAGTACCGATTTCCCTAGTTTAAGTCCTAATTAAAGCAACAATAAATTGGATTAATGGAAAATTAACAACTAAATACAAATTAACAAAATATAAATGAATGATAATTAAATTAAAGCAAAACCCAACAACTTAACTAATTAAACAATGCTAAAAAATGCTAGGGTGTTGATTTCACCTAGATACGCTAACCCAATTCATAGAATCTATTACCCAAGTTCTAATTCCTTGATCGAAAATCGAATTCTCTAAGTTGTAAAACATACCTTCTCAGGCTACATTTCCCTACTTATCCTTATCAAGCTTCCACACCCAACAAAATGAAGATTAATAGTTCAAAGTCTTTTAAGCTTTATGGAATTCTATCTAGATTTCATAGATCACTAAACCTACCTCTAGCGTTTGCTTAATCTACGGTATTTATCCCAGGAAGCACAATCACAAATCACTTCTCAGTCTCATTGTGAACAACACACATTTGAATGGTGATCAAGCATCCAAAAGTCATTAAGCAAAGAGATAAACACTCAATCATGAAATTAAAACTCAAAGTAAATCAATTCATATGAAATTGAATCATTGAATCAAGGTTACATCAAACCCTAGCTAAACAACTCAGTTCATACCCAAAAACGAAATAAAATAACAAAAACCAACTTAATCAAGATTCATCATTGAAAAACAAGCAAAAGATGGAGAAATCTTCTCTAATTTGAAGCCCAAATCTTCAATAATCTTCTCCTTCCATGAGCTGCCTCCCAAATGACGAACCAAGCTCTTTTTCTCTTCCTTTTCGCTCTAATTTATACCTCTCTCACTTAAGGATGAAGCCCTAGCAAGCCAAAACACGTCGTTTTATTTTTACATCTGATGCAGGTTTCGCCGCGGCGAAGATTTTTCCTTGCCGCGGCGAAGCCTTTCGGGCCAAATTTGAGCATGATAGAGTCTGAATCTGGAAACGTGTTAAACATATGAATTGTAGCTCTTTCAATTATATTTCTTTTAGTTTAAGAATCTGCACAATAAGAGGTCTACAACTCAAGTTATGGTAGAAATACTAAAGCACGTCCAAAGACGTTTTTCTTCAGTTCCCAGCGTACTTTTCACGACTTCAAGCCAAGTTTTCACCCTTGTCCAGTCAGAATTAGGAAAAACCCAAAACATGAAAGTTGTAGCTCTTCTTCTTAGATTTCTAAATCTTCTAAATTCAGGTCATTTCGAGTTTCCAAGCTCAAGTTACACAATTTACGCTCAAAACTGTCATTTATGCTCAAAATCATCGTTTAGGCCTACAAAGACAAATTAATAGAATTAGGTAGCAATTATGGCCCAAATTGTATGAAAAGTATCCTAAATCCTATCAAAATTCAATGCAAAATCATAGTGTAAAATATGATTATTAGTGAACATGCACATGCGGCCGTAGAGCCGATAGTGAGAGAGTTTGTGTGATCTTGATTATGTGTTTGTGAGGGGTACTAATGTGGCATTCGATGCGAAGGTCATCAATGACTTTTATAACTTGCCTCACATTGGCTGTAATGAGTATGAGGAATTTAGGAAGACACAATTTAATGATGAGGTGATCCTTCAGGCTATAGCAAAACCGGATACCCCTTGGGAGATTTCGAAGAAGGGCAGGAAGAGCATTAAGGGAACTAATTTGACATCGATGGCTCGGTTGTGGCAGTACTTTATTTGTGTGAGGATGATGCCGGAGACGCACTATAGTACCGTGACTTATGAGAAGGCATTATTGCTCTATTCTATTGCCATAGGAAAGAGAATGGATGTGGGAAACATTATCCTAACTAACATTCAACATGCAACCAAACGAGGGCGAGGGAGTTTCCCTTTCCCACATCTCATTACAGAGTTGTGCACTCGAGCAGGAGTCGAGGCAACTGATGATGAGCCACTTATCCATGTTGCCCTAGTTCTTGACACAGCCTACTATCACAAGCATCTTGAAAGTCCAGCCAGTGAAGTGCCCAGATCTGGAACCAAAAGAAGAAGAACCACAACAGTTGCAACCTCATCCAGTTCAACAGCCACAATGAAAGAGTTGCTACAGAAGATGATGGGTAAGATGAAGAGAATGGAGCGACGTCAAGTTGGCTAGCAGAATAGACCAGGATGATTTATAATCTGTAACAGAGCTGTTGCAACAAGCTCAACATTGATACTTCAGAATTCCAATGGGAAGACTGGGATTCAGATGAATGGATGGGCTCCGACTTAGAAGAGGACGATACCGAGGGAAAGGAGGAGGCCGAAGAATGAACCTGAACACCTGTTTTTGTATTTTATTTTCTTTGTTTTAGTTGTTTTTGTATTTAATTTCGAACATTGAACTAAATTGTTTTTTGTTTTGGATGGTTTAAATTTTGTTTTTAATTTCCTAGTAGTTGTAAAGGCGAGATTAGGATTTTAATATTTTCATATTAGTCAGTGAACTTTTCTAACACAGTGGACACCATAGTATTTCAACTGTTTTTACAGATTATGGTGATGGGAAAGCCAAGGACCAGGTGTGCATGCTATTAAGCGAAACTTCAACTTCACGGATTAATCAGGGAACTATCTCGTACCTTTGTAGATTTTGTTTTTCTATTCCTAATTCGTGCATAATGTGACATTGGGGACAATGTCATCTTTAGTTTGGGGGTAGGAGAAATTTGAGAAATTTTTTATTTTTGTTTAGTTAATTTCATGTTTTGTTGTGTTTGCCAATGATGAATTACATAAGTCTATGATGAGAATAGGATTGTTGGGATTTTATTGTTGAAAAATGTTAAGCATTGTTTCAAGTTTTTGTTGATTGACTGAATTTAGCTTGAGGTTTGTTGAGTGGTTCAACCACCATTTTCATTATTTCGGCATGCTTAGAAACATTTTATGTGGTTAGGTGAAGTCTTGATAATGTTGGTGGACTCTAGAACCTAGTAGATAAGTGCTTGAGGCGAAATTCTAGGAATAGACATTGTTGAGGAAATGATTTAGGCATTTTTCGGAATGTTTGAGCCTTTCCAGCCGACCCATGAATGAATCTTTCCCTTGTCACCCATTTAAGCCTTATGAGATTATCATTGCTTTATTTTCCTTGCAACTAAAAATTGTCCAATCCCTTTACCCTAAACACTTTATCATACCCTTTAGGAGAATTATGGGCCTAATGCAAACACAAAGAGCTTGAAGAGTTGTGTGAATGAACTAAAAGAATAGTTTGGGGCTTATGAGAAGGGCAAGAAGAATAAGAGAGGTAGTTAACCTCAAATTGATTATTGTTACTTTCAAAAAAAAAAAAAAAAAAAAAAAAAAAAAAAAAAAAAAAAAAAGGGTTCCATTTCAAGATCTACATTGCAGTAGCAAAAATAAGAATTGTGCATGGTCGAGGGTTGTAAAATGGATGACATCTTGAGTGATGGTTGAGAAAGAAAGTGGAAGTTGATTAAGTCTTAGTGTTTGCTTTAAGGAAACCGAGTTCTCTTGTTTGTTTATCCTTTCCTTTCCTTTGAAGCCCACTAACCGAGCCTAACGTTACAAGCCTATAAAGACTTTTTGATCTTTAGTAATGTCTAATCCTCATTAGTGGAGAGTAGTTCGATACTTAGGCTTATGGAGTCTACTCCCATTTGATAAACTTTGCATTTCTGCATAAAATAATCTGGGAAGTTGGAATGTGGATTGAAGTGGGGATCACCTACTCGAGGAACCAATAGAGAAAGATAGTCGATGCAATGGTAGCGTGCCGAATGCTCCAAATTAATAACCTCTCTAACCTAACTACTGAATTGTATATAGGGTAAGCAAGGGTCGATCCCACAGGGAATGCTTCGATTAAATTCTATGTTCTAAAACAATGAAAACAACAGAAAAATAAAATAAAACGCTAAACAGTAAACATGACAACAGTAATGAAAGGGGGTTGTAGTCAAGGCAAACTAAAGTAAAACAAAAAAATCTCTAATGGTAGAAAATATTAGGTTAAAAGCAATCAATTCTCGGTTCAAGATCCACCTAAACATGCATTGGTCATGAACTAACCGTAACACTATTCTATCTCGTTATTATGGAACTACTGACCCTAGGAAACAACAAGCTCTGTTACCCGAATTTTCCCTTAATTGTCACTACTGAAATAAGCTCTCCAAGTAGATCCCAACCCTTGAACAACCTAGAATAAGCTCTCTAAGTTTAATTCAATGGCAGCCTTAAGAATTAGGAAAATAGATCAATCTAAGCAATAATCTCGCAAGCTCGGATTATTTAACTTAGGTTATGTTATTCAAGACGACAGATTGAAAACTTGTCCATAATCATCTATCATCATGTGTTACTCATTGAATAGAAATAGAACAATTACGTATCACAATTCCTAATTCTAACAGATAAAATTCCGATTAAACAATTCAGCAGGCCATTACTAAATCACTCAAACAGAAAATTATAAACAATTAAAACAGAATAACATAAACAATTCCTATAAAAACGAGATTGAGAACAATGTTACTGAAGTTAAGTTACACCAATGACATGAATTCAGGCTTTAAAATCCCCTTGAACTGAAGAAGAAAGATCAGCCTCACATCTTGACGTAGAAAGTAAAAGAAAACCGAAAAAACTAAAAAACTACTGTAGTCTCTTCTCCCCCCTTTTTAACCTAACAACTCATCAATAAATAACATGTTTTTTCCTTAATTCTAACCCAGGAATCACGGAAATTACTTTCCTAGATCTTTGCTAAAAGATAGACTTCCAAAATTGTCAAAATCTTATCAGATATGGAAAACAGAATTCGTCTCCAGTTTGCACCAGGATTATCGCAATGTAAAAGAACTTTTATGGGCTTTGTCACTTCATAAAAGTTGTAACCCTGGATTTGTAGATGAATCTGGGCTTTTGAATCACCCGCTTTCGATATCTGACGCTCCAGTTAGGCCCGTTCGAAGATTCAATACTCAGTCGGGAATCCTTCCGCGACTAGGATTCCAGGCCGGTTTTACAACAACTAATGAGGACTCAAACGAACTCGGATTCTCGCCCATAATACCTTTCAGGAAAGCTTGATTCATCTAATTTACTTTTCCTAAAGAACCCTTTTGCAATCGAGAAGTCTGACTCCATGAAAAACCTGAAAAACGCAGCACTGGTCAGAATAACAAAAATTTTCGAATTTTCTAATCTTTTATCACTTATTTCCTAAAGTCTATCCAACTATGCCAAACTCACAAAATAAACTCACTTATTTCTATGCCTTTGTCTCATCGAGATAACGCATGATGAAAGGATTGAATTGTATGGTAACCATATCGTTGACAGGTAGCTACTTTGGTGAATCTGAATCGATCGGATGGCCATGATGTCTTGCTAGAGGCCAATCTTGGTCTGTGTATAGTGACATAATTAATTGGTGTTAATCGCGATACTATACACTACTGGTATGATGAGGAGCCTAAGGGTCACACACATAGAAGATAATTTAAGACTCAGAAAGAAAGAAGGGCATTTTCATCTTTTTAGGCGAAAGGGTATTTTGGTAATTTCACGGTGCAATTAAATTTGCTGAGGTCGTAGCCTTTTATTTAATTTGTTAGAAAAATTAAATAAGTGAAATTACATTTAAATATGTGTTAGCATATATTTAAATAAATTATATATATATATATATATATTAATTGATTTTAATTGAAAATAATGATGAATTAAAATAAATATCTAATTGGGAGTGTTTGGAAACATGGGGTGTTTGGGTTGGAGCCCAAGCCTATTCCATATGGGAATAGGGCAATTAAATAACACTATATAAGAAAAGTGTTAATTAAAATTGAGGAAGGTTTTTCATTCATTCACTTTGATTGAAAAAGAAAACACACATAGCCCCCTTTCCTCTCTCTCCCACGCCAGACTTGGTTTTTGCTTGAAATCAATTTCTCTTTCTTTCTTCTTGATTCTTAAGGCTAAGGAGGATCTAGCAAATCCCTCCTTAGTTCCTTGCGATTGTCTTCGTGCGGACTACATCGGTTCGACCCTACACTTGGGTTGGTTGCAAAACACGTTCAGAGGAAAAAATTGGAGGAGCCTCCAAACGTGCGTATGACTTCTTAAACTCTTGATTAATTTTCTGCAAATTTCTACTTTAATATAAACTGTAAAATTATACCTTTGATCTTGGCTCTTCGGAACGATCCTTGTATTATGATTTTTTGTTTTCCGTTGCATATATGGATCATTTCCTAATAGTGGTATCAGAGCCAAGGGTACCAAATTTTACAGTTTTTATGTGGATGGTTGATAATATGTATTTGATGATATTATGTTGCCTTATAGAATCTGCCTAAAATCTGCCTTAAAAGCATGTTTTAAGAAATCTATTAATCGATTAATTTTAATTTGTTGATGATCTGCAAGTTTGGAATAATGGTTGATGGATTTTTGTTGAAATCAGTGTGTATGATTGATTGAAAAGTCTGTTTGGAGTGTATATGGTTACTGTATGAACAGATCTAGAGCTACAGATCTGTGTACGCTCACCACGGTGATATAACCCATCGCCGCAACGAGTGCTATTCACGCTCACGTTGGTGTCAAAACCAGCGCTGACCGCGACGTTATAAAGCATCACCGCCGCAGCGATCATCCTTTGGACGAGTGTTACGAAAACAGCGTTCGTCGCGGCAACCTAACCCATCGCCGTGGCGATCGTCCTTAGAGCGTGGACATCAGCATAACCAACGCACGCCAAAGCAATCTAACTCATCCCCACAACGAGCGCACTTCCGAGTGTACAGGGGCTAAAATGGAAAGTTTTAAAACTTTTAGACCAATTCAGATTTGCAAATTGTTAGGGGGTAAATGATAATTAACCCACAAATTTAAAAACTGGATTGTTTTTGAAACGTATGCTTTGTACTTGTTTGTATATTGCATGGTGCCCGGTACATGAGCCTTAGACCTAAGGGTGAATGTTTTAATTTTTTTTTTTTTTTTTTTGGTATGTATGGTTGTAAATTTATTAAATAGGGCCTGCGTGTTCTGCTTTTCTCCTCTTCTCAATGTACATTCTCTTCTCATCTCATTCCCCTCGAATGTAAATCGAGGTTTCTAAATTTATTGATGTAAAGAATTTGTTAATTATTCTTATTGTAAATTTAGAATGATATTTTTTGTAATATACTTGAAGATGGAACAAAGGACGAAGCAACCATACTTGAAGACTCAAGATGTTTATTACAGGACCCCTAGGTGACCCACCGATTCCTCTAGGCTCGAGTAAATCGGTTTTAGTTGGGCCATGTGTCGGCACGTTTTATATTATGTTTAGAATGTATGCTAAGGTTGAATGTTGAATAATATGCCAAACAATGTCATTCTAACAAAGATAATAATCTGGCGAGACATTAAATAACAAACCCTCAATTAAAGTATATTAAGTCACGTAAGCCTTCCATCACCATGGTTTTAATCAAACCACTGTTTGTCTAAACCTTGTTCGCCAAAGCGAAGGGTACACTTCTACCAGTGGGAGGTTAAAATGCATTGGAGTTTTCTTTAATGGTTATGGGTCGACTTAAAATGACGGTTTTGCTTATTCGCCAAAGCGAAGGTTGATAAACACGTCATAGGCATAGTAGAGCAGTACACATATTGTGTGTACGTGGTGACATGTAGTGTCCACTCTACTGATACTGAGAATCACACTTGAGGACAATGGTTAGAGCCATTGGATTGCGTGATTGGCTTGTTGGCTTTTTTACATTTGAGGTTGATAGTAGGAGTTATCAACTAGTGTGGATTAAGTTTGTTGGCCTACCTAATCAATTCATTTTGGCTTGTTCGCCAAAGCGAATGTTTGAAATGGGCAGGATGGGATCTCGGTCCACTAGGAAAGTCAACTTGCTTTCCCAAGTTAATAGTGAGGGTTATTGACTTGAGTAAAAGAATGGGAGCATCGTTTAATAAAAGACCATATTAAATAATAATGAACTTTGTAATAACTTTATTTTTCTGCAATTGTAGATTCACCAAAATGAGCATTATGAACCTGCGACCGATAATCGAAAAGAAAACAAGTTGGATGGATCCAATTTCTCATACTGGTATCGTGATCTTCAGATTATACTCAAGTCATAAAAGAAATTGTATATCCTTGAAAAGCCATACATGGCTAAGCCTGATCCTGATGCCACTCAGGAAGTAAAGGATACTTATCAAAAGTTATTTGATGATGCTGATAGCGTTCAATGCTTGATGTTAGCATCGATGACACCCATGCTGCAAAAGCAGCTTGAGAATATGGACATTTCTTCCATTATTCTACACCTCAAGGAGCTTTTTAAAACAAATGCTCGACATGAGAGGTACAAGGTGTCGAAAGCACTGTTTGGGAGTCGTCTGATTGAGAGAGCCCAAGTTGGTCCTCATGTGCTCAAGATGATCAAGCACATAGAGAGGCTTGAGACTTTGGCATGTGGCTTGGATGCAGAATTACAAATAGGTTTAATTCTGTAATCCTTGCCTGACTCTTATGCTTCGTTCATAATGAATTTCAATATGAACATGATGGAAAAAACCCTGTCAGAGCTTTTGAACATCCTGAGGACTGCAGAGCAGGACTTGAAAAAGTCCAAGCCTGTTTTACTGGTTGCTACCAATAAAGCAAAGGGTAACGGCAAGAGTAAGGCCAAGGCCAAACCCAAGCCTAAGCCCAAAGGACAGGTTGCTCTTGGTCCTGAGAGTGGCATAGGGAAGGGCAAGGTAGTCTGCTTCTTTTGTGGCAAGCTTGGCTATTGGAGGAAACACTACAAGGCTTTCCTCGCAAGCAAGAAGAAGTCAGAGTCTACGACTTGAGGTATTTGTAAGAGTGAGATTAGTTTCTCTCCCTCAACATCTTAGGTCATTGACACAGGATGTGCTACTCACATTTGCACTGATGTGTAGGGACTAAGGCAGAGTAGAGTGCTCACCAAGGGAGAGATGGACCTACGAGTTGGAAATGGAGCACATGTGATTGCATTGGCTGTAAGGACTTACTGTTTATCTTTGCCTACGGGCTTGTTATTGGAACTACATAACTGTTATCACGTACCTTCTATTTCTAGAAATATTATTTCAGTATCCACTTTGGATAATATGGGGTATCATTTTGAGATATCTAATGGATTGTTGTCCTTTAGTTTGAATGGTATTCTATTTGGAATTGCAAGGTTATATAATGGATTATATGTTCTTGAATTTAAACAATAAAGATATTCTCAATATTGAAACCAAGAAAGCTAAACATAGCGATCAAAACTAGAGATATCTCTGGCACTGTAGATTGTGTCATGTTAATAAGACCCGCATTGCAAAACTTCAAAGTGATGGAGTTTTGGACCCTTTTGACTTTCAGTCATTTGAGGTATGCGAGTCATGCCAGTTAGGCAAGATGACCAAGTCTCCTTTCACAGGACAAGGTGAAAGGGCTACTAAGCTGTTAGGCATCATCCATAGTGATGTATGTGGTCCACTAACAGTTAAGGCCAGAGGTGGATATTCATACTTCATCACATTTATTGATGATTTCAGTAGATATGGTTATGTCTACCTTATGAGACATAAATCTGAAGCCTTTGATAAATTCAAGGAATTCAGGAATGAAGTACAGAATATGTTGGGCAAAAGTATTAAAGCTCTTCGGTCGGATCGAGGAGGTGAGTACTTAAGCTCAGGGTTTTCAGAGTACCTGAAAGAATGTGGGATAGTATCACAACTCACCCCTCCTTATACACCCCAACACAATGGAGTGTTAGAAAGGAGGAACAATGGAGCAATTGCTCAAGCCAAGGAACCACAATCTCATCAGAAGTCTAGACACATACTCAAACGATTCCATCTCATCAAAGAGATAGTTGAGAGGAAAGACGTGTAGATTAGTAAAGTGCATACTGACGACAATCTCGCAGATCCATTAACAAAGCCTCTGTCGCAGCAGAAGCATGAAAGGCACTTGAGATCATTTGGTATTAAATACATGAAAGATTAGCTATAGTGCAAGTGGGAGATTGTTAGAGTAGATGCCCTAGAGCCAATCAATTGTTGTAGAATTGACTCTTTGTAATAATGTTCATTTATCAATAAAAGGCATTTTATTCTATATCGCGTAAATCATTATTATTGCAATATGTATTTATATATGTCCTTAGAATGGTAGAACCATGACGAGGGTATCAAGTGTTTCAAATCTTGATAGTGAGAACCCTATGAGTACATATGGTGGCCATTCTAGAAACGTCCGTAGCCCCAGTATTATTCTGAAGTAAGGGCACAAATAATACGGTAAGGCTATCATAGTGTTGAACGACCCTGTCAAAAGGCAGTGACTGATCTCACTTGTCAGGTTGTTTGGTGACAACCTAGTGCAACACATAGGTGCTTGCTGCAGGCGAATAATCCGCAGCAAGTTCACTAGACTGACCCACTAGAGGATTCCATATGGATGGTAACCCCAGTGTCTATGGAATAAATCCTCTAACGAATGGTGGTATATGTGATCCTTAGACTTGAGATCACCGAAGCGCCTTGTGCACCGATTGGTACAGTTTGACACTAGCCTAACGTAGTTCTTTTTAGAGCTATCAATACGGTGGTGATTGGCTACATCGAGGAGTGTATCAAGACTATGGTGGCTAGACAGAGGATTCATCACTCCCGGGTACGAGAGAAGTTATCCCACGGCGCAATTCAGTACATAGCAATGACACTAAAACTGTGGCCACAATGGGATTGAGTTGTTGCTCTATCCAGATTATAATACAGGTCATTGGTCCAGAAATTGAATACATAATATCGAGAGCAACTGAAGGTTAACAATATTTCTATGCCTTCGTCTCGTCAGGATAACGCATGATGAAAGGATCGAATTGTATGGTAACCATATCGTTGACAGGTAGCTACTTTGCTGAATCCGAATCGATCGGGTGGCCATGATGTCTTGCTAGGGGCCAATCTTGGTCTGTGTATAGTGACACGATTAATTGGTGTTAATCGCGATACTATACACTACCAGTATGATGAGGAGCCTAAGGGTCACACACATAGAAGATAATTTAAGACTCAGAAAGAAAGAAGGGCGTTTTCGTCTTTTTAGGCTAAAGGGTATTTTGGTAATTTCATGGTGCAATTAAATTTGCTGAGATCGTAGCCTTTTATTTAATTTGTTAGAAAAATTAAATAAGTGAAATTACATTTAAATATGTGTTAGCATATATTTAAATAAATTATATATATATATTAATTGATTTTAATTGAAAATAATGATGAATTAAAATAAATATCTAATTGGGAGTGTTTGGAAACATGGGGTGTTTGGGTTGGAGCCCAAGCCTATTCCATGTGGGAATAGGGCAATTAAATAACACTATATAAGAAAAGTGTTAATTAAAATTGAGGAAGGTTTTTCATTCATTCACTTTGATTGAAAAAGAAAACACACACAACCCCCTTTCCTCTCTCTCCCACGCCAAACTTGGTTTTTGCTTGAAATCAATTTCTTTTTATTTCTTCTTGATTCTTAAGGCTAAGGAGGATCTAGCAAATCCCTCCTTAGTTCCTTGCAATTGTCTTCATGTGGACTATGTCGGTTCGACTCCACACTTGGGTTGGTAGCAAAACACGTTCAGAGGAAAAATTTGGAGGAGCCTCCAAACGTGCGTATGACTTCTTAAACTCTTGATTAATTTTCTACAGATTTCTACTTCAATATAAACTGTAAAATTATACCTTTGATCTTGGCTCTTCGGAACGATCCTTGTATTATGATTTTTTGTTTTCCGTTGCGTATATGGATCGTTTCTTAACATAGAATGGCCACCATATATGCTCATATGGTTCTCACTATCAAGATTTGAAACACTTGATACCCTTGTCGCGGTTCTACCATTCTAAGGACATATATCAATACATATTGCAATAATAATGATTTGCACGATATAGAATAAAATGCCTTTTATTGATTAACAAACATTATTACAAAGAGTCAATTCTACAATAATTGATTGGCTCTATGGCATCTACTCTAACAAACGTAAGATTATTCCTCTTAATTGCTTGAATCCCTTACGTTCTTTCATAACCCAATACCTTAGCCTAACGTTACAAGTTTAACGAAATCCTAATGATCTGAAGTTGTGTGATACTCTACATTCATGGAGATTGATATGAAAAGTAGGCTTATGGAGTTGTGTTTTTAATGTTTTCTATTTTATGAGATCAACAAGTTGTTTTCTGTTGGAGATTGCTATGAAACCACCTCTAAAGCTAGGATTAACGGTTTGTGGATTGACTATGATGGAAAGTTGAGAACGAAGGTGAAATTGATTTTTAGGGTGTTCTTGGATGTGGGTGATTATTGATTATTCTTGTTGCTATATGTGTATGCAATGTATGAGACATATTTATTGATGTATCCAGGAAATCCATGCTTTGTATATATGTGTGTTAGGAATTGGTAGGATGTTTATGGGTAGCATCGTTGAAAACCCTCACGAGACTATAACTCGTCCACTAGGGGGACCTAGGGGTTTAAAGGCTTAATGCATACACTAAATGCATTTGTGTCAACCTACGGAAGTGGTTTAGTTAGGATAGATTACTTAGGATTAGATTTCATCACATTCATTGCTAGGGACTAGCAATAAGCTAGTTGGGGGTTGTGTTGAGTGGTGAAAATGTGGATTTATTTTATGATTTAGGGGTGAAATTGTAAGGAATTCAAGGTTTAACATATTATCTAGGATGAGTTTCCTTATTTGTTTTGTTATCTTCCATAATCACGGGTGTTGTTGTGTTTTTAGATATTTAGGTGCAAAAAGATAGATTATTCGTGCTTGTGTTGGTGTTCAGTTTAGACATCCTAGACTCGTCAAGTGCAGATAAATCAAGCTGAGTAGAGAAAGAGTGAAATTCCATAATTGAGCCGCAGCACACTTTTCTGCGCCGCGGCGTGAAGACGACACAACTCATATTGCACCCCAGTGAAGAATAATCTTGTCGTAACACAAAGTCGATGAAATCCAAATTACGCCGCGGCTCAATTCATCCACGTCGTGGCGTGATAGGGTTTTTTTCGAAGGAAAAATCGCCTGGAGCCACGTCATAGCACAATTCAAATGCATCATGGTGCAAATCGCGATACTTGGAAAAACTCTACATTTTCAACCCTAATTTTGGCGACCAATATTTACAATTTTTCAATTTTGCCTAAAAACTATATATAGGCAACTTTAGTCCAATTTTCATGATTATTAGGTTTTATAAAATGCTTTTGCAACTTTTGAGGATTAGGGGAGAGCGATTGAATGTGTAAAGCAAAACCTTGATCATCTTGAGTGGATCTTGCATCCAAATGTATAAGGGTGAGATCAAGTTTTGTTTTCTTGTATTTATGAGTAGCTAAACTCTTTCCTAGTGTATCCAATGTAATCTAATTAGACGACTTTATGTCTATTATTTAATCGAATGTTTAATTGATCAAATGGTAACTTAGCTTCGTTCATTTATGTTTATGGAGTTGATTAATCATTATTATTGCTTGATTGCCTTTGATTTATGGTTGAATGGTTGTATGAGTCAAGGTTAGGCTATACGCCACTAGCTAATCTTGAACATCTCTTGATCTTTGATTGTTGTTGATGTCTGATCGTGTTTAATAGTTGATTGATTGACTATAAGAGTTAGGGTTAGGCTATATGCCATTAGCTAATCTCAGATTGCTCTAATGAACGATTGATTTATGTTTGTGCGATGCCCTCGACAGTTGTAAGTTGGTTTGTGTTCGTTTTTTTTACTTTTATGCATAATGGGTTTTTGTTATTTTGACTAGGCTACACGCCACTAGCTAGTTTGGATGATGAAAACAATAGGTTGATTCGGTTGGCCACGGCACAACCTTACCTTGGTAAGTATCGACCCAAAGATTTGGATCGAGAAACATCGGTTAGATTAATAATGCAAAGTAGGATAATTATGGTGAAATTGGATACACTAGACCATTTCTCATTGTTTGAACATTTGTTTAGATCTCGTTTTTATCCTAGTTGTTATTTTTAGTATTTTTGTTATTCTTACTTGAATTTTAGTTAATTTGGATTTTATTAAGTTGTTGGGTAATTTTATTATCTCACTGGATTTCATTATTTTAGTTGTTTTTGCACAGTATTAGATTAATTGATAACTCAACTCTCTGTGGGATCTACCCTTACTTGTGCACTTTACTACAATAGCGACCCGTGCACTTGCGAAGGAATTAAAGTTGTTTTTAACCAAACACTCATAAGATAGACATAACCATATCTACTGAAGTCATCAGCAAATGTGATGAAATATGAATATCCACCTCTGGCTTCAATTGTTAGTAGACCACATACACCACTATGGATGATGCCTAACAATTTAGTAGCCCTTTCACTTTGTCCAGTGAAAGGCAACTCGGTCATCTTGCCTAAAAGGCACGACTCGCATACCTCAAATGACTGGAAGTCAAAAGGGTCCAAAACTCCATCTTTGTGAAGTTTTGTGATGCAGGTCTAATTGATATTGACCGAGTCTACAATGCCAAAGGTATGTTTGGATTTGTTCACTATGCTTAGTTTTCTTTGTTTCAACATTGAGAATATCCTTATTGTTTAAATCAATAACATATCATCGTTATATAACCTTGCAGTTCCAAATAGAATATCATTCAAACTAAAGGACAGCAATTAATTAGAAATTTCAAAATGATATCCCATATCATCCAAACCGAATACTAAAATAATATTTCTAGAAATTGAAGGTACGAAAGAACAATTATTTAGTTCCAATATCCTGAATTCTTTGAATTTATCAAAGGCTGATCTAACTTGTCAAGGTTGTTTGGTGACAACCTAGTGCAACACATGGGTGCTTGTTGTAGGCAAGTTCACTGGACTGACTCACTAGAGGATTCCATATGGATGGTAACCCCAGTGTCTATGAAACAAATCCTCTAACGAATGGCGGTGCATGTTATCCTTAGACTTGAGATCACCGAAGCGCCTTGTGCACCGATTAGTGCAGTTTGACACTAGCCTAACGCAGTTCTATTCAGAGCTGTCAATACGGTGGTGATTGGATGCATTAAGGAGTGTATCAAGACTATGGTGGATAGACAGAGGATTCATCACTCCCGGGTACGGGAGAAGTTATCTCACGGTGCAATTCAGTAAATGGCAATGACACTAAAACTGTGGCCATAGTGGGATTGAGTTGTTGCTCTATCTAGTTTATAATACAGGTCATTGGTCCAGTAACTGAATACACAATATCGAGAGTAACCAAAGGTTGACACTATTTCTATGCCTCGGTCTCGTCGAGATAATGGATGATGAAAGAATCTGAATCTATCGGGTGGCCATGATGCCTTTGCTAGGGGTCAATCTTGGTCTGTGTGTAGTGAGAGATTAATTGGTGTTAATCGCGATACTACACACTGCCGATATGATAAGGAGCCTACGGGTCACACACATAGAAGATAATTGAAGAACCAGTTTAGAAGAAGGGCGTTTTTGTCTTTTTAGGTGAAAGGGTATTTTGGTAATTCACAGTACAATTAAATTTGCTGAGGTCGTAGCCTTTATTTAATTTGATAGTAAATAAGTGAGATTACGTTTAAATCTATGTTCGCATATATTTAAATAAATTATCATTATAGTTAAATGTTAATATATATATATATATATATATATATATATATATATATATATATATATATATATATATATATATATATATATATATATATATATATATATATATTGTAAAAATAAATTAATTTAATTTAATTGAGATAATGATAAATTAAAATTAAAAAATATCTTAAAAGGGATGTTTCGATACAAGGGGTGTTTGGATTGGAGCCCAAGCCCATTCCATGATGGAATAGGGTACAATGTGCACTATATAAGTGCACACTTTGTGAAATATTTTATTTCACTCATTCAATCATTGAAAGAAATTTTTCCAACCCATTTTCTCTTCTCATGCCAGATTGCATTCTTTGCTAAAATCAAACACACTTTGTTTTCTTCTTGTTTCTTAAAGGCTAAAGAGGATCTAGCAAATCTCTCTCTAGTTCCTTGAGATTATCTTCGTGTGGACTACATCGGTTCGATCCTACACTTGGGTCGGTAGCGAAATACGTTCAGAGACAAGTTGGAGGAGCCTCCAAACGTGCGTATGATTCTTAAACTCTAAATTGATTTACTACAGATTCTTAATTTATATATATAAACTGTATATTTGTGTCGTGATCTTGGTTCTATAGAACGATCCATGTCGTAAATATGTTTTGTTTTTTGCTGCGTAACTGGATCGTTTACTAACATTTATTGGTTCCATTTCCTTGGTAAAAGGCATGGAAAAAAGAGAAGTCAAGGGGTTAGCTTAGATAGCATCATTCTTTTGCACCTAACTCGAGGTATGTCCTGAGGTAGGCTAACCACTTTTTAAGGCCTCTTGTATATTCTTTTCTTCTTATATATAAAGCTTACGTACCCCAAAAAAAAAAAGCATGTAGGCAAAGTCAAATAATAAGACCTTACAGCTAATGCAACCACATGTGCTCCATTTCTAACTTGTAGGCTTACATCTCCCTTGGTGAGCAATCTACTCTGCCCTAGTCCCTGCACATTAATACAAATGTGAATATCACATCTTGTGTCAATGACCCAAGATGTTGAATGGGAGAAGTTAATCTTAGTCATGTAAATACCTGAAGTTAAAGCGTCTGACTTCTTCTTGCTTGCGAAGAACGCCTTACAGTGTTTCCTCTAGTGGCCAAGCTTGCCACAATAGAAGCAGACTATCTTCCCACCTTTTCCAATGTCACCCTCAAGCTTAAAAGCATCTTGTACTTTGGGTTTGGACTTGGGATAGACTGTTAGGAAACGACCCGGTTGCGCAGCGGAAAACAAAAATTTACAACCACGGATCGTTCCTTAGAACCCAAAATCAAGGCATAGATTTTACAGTTTATGCATAATTAGAATCTGCAGAAAAATATAAATCCAAAGGTTTAGATTCATACCCACATTTAGAGGCTCCACCAATGTTGTCTCTGAATGTGTTTGCTACCGATCCAAGTGTAGGATCGAACCGTAGAGGTCTACACGAAGACAATCAACAAGAACCAAGGAGGGATTTGCTAGATCCTCCTTGGCCTTAAGAAATCAAGAAGAAAAATCAGTATTTGATTTTTCAATCAAAAGATGAAAGTGGCGTGGGAGTGAGTCAAATGGGCTGCTGTGTGTGTTTGTTTTAAAGGCAAAATTAATTAAAAAAAATAACAAATCACACCAACACTATTCCTTTTATAGGCAAACCAAGTTGCCCTATTCCCACATGGAATGGGCTTGGGCTCCAACCCAAACACCCCATGTTGCCAAACACTCCCAATTTGATATTTTAATTTAATTCATCATTATCTTAATTAAAATCAATTAATATTTAATTAACATTTAATCAATAATGATGATTTAATTAAATATGTGCGAACACACATTTAACCGTAATTTCACTTATTTAATTTCTTTAACAAATTAAATAGAAAGGCTACGACCTCAGCAAATTTAATTGCATTGTGAAATTACCAAAATACCCCTTCGCCCAAAAAAGACGAAAAACGCCCTTCTTTCTTCTTGGCTCTTAAATTATCTTCTATGTGTGTGACCCATAGGCTCCTCATCATACCGGTAGTGTATAGTATCGCGATTAACACCAATTAATCGTCTCACTAATACAGACCAAGATTGGCCCCTAGCAAGGCATCATGGCCACCCGATATATTCGGATTCACAAAGTAGCTACCAGTCAACGATATGGTTACCGTATAATACGATCCTTTCATCATACGTTATCTCTACGAGACGAAGGCATAGAAATAGTGTCAACCTTCGGTTACTCTCGATATTATATATTCAGGTTTACGGACCAATGGCCGGTATTATAATGCGGATAGAGCAACAACTCAATCCCACCTGTGGCCACGATTTTAGTGTCATTACCATATCCCGAATTGCGCCGTGAGATAACTTCTCCGTGCCGGGAGTGATGAATCCTTTGTCAATCCACCATAGTCTTGATACACTCCTTGATATAGCCAATCACCACCGTATCGACACAATAGAATCGCGTTAGGCTAGTATCAAAGCGTACAATTGGTGCATAAGGCGCTCCGGTGATCTCAAGTCTAAGGATCACATGCACCACCATTCGTTAGAGGATTTATTCCATAGACACCGGGGTTACCATCCATATGGAATCCTCGGTGGGTCGATCCCAGTGAACTTGCTTTGCGGTATATCCGCCTACAACAAGCACCCATGTGTTGCACCAGGTTGTCACCAAACAACCTTGACAAGTGAGATCGATCCACCGCCTTTCGACAGGTCATTCAACACTATGATAGCCTTACCATATTATACGTGCCCTTACTTGAGAATAATATCACGGGGCTGGACGTTTCTAGAATGGCCACCATATGTGCTCATAGGGTTCTCACTATCAAGATTTGAAACACTTGATACCCTCGTCACGGTTCTACCATTCTAAGGACATATATCAATACATATTGCAATAATAATGATTTACGCGATATAGAATAAAAATGTCTTTTATTATTGATTAATGAACATTATTACAAAGAGTCAATTCCACAATAATTGATTGGCTCTAGGGCATCTACTCTAACAATCTCCCACTTGCACTATAGCCAATCATTCATGTATTTAATACCAAATGATTTCAAGTGCCTTTCATGCTTCTGCCGCGACGAGGCTTTGTTCGTGGATCTGCGAGATTGTCGCGCATGCACTTTACTAATCGCACGTCTTTCCTCTCAACTATCTCTCGATGAGATGGAATCATCGAGTATGTGTCTGGACTTCTGATGAGACCGTGGTTCCCTAGCTTGAGCAATTGCTCCATTGTTGTCACAATAGATGTCTATAGGATCAACAATTGTAGGAACCACACCAAGTTCGGTGACGAACTTCTTAATCCAGACTGCCTCTTTGGCCGCATCTGACAATGCAA
The DNA here is from genome assembly GCA_026225825.1 of Pistacia integerrima. NCBI lineage: Eukaryota > Viridiplantae > Streptophyta > Magnoliopsida > Sapindales > Anacardiaceae > Pistacia > Pistacia integerrima. The sequence goes on along the minus strand of CM047737.1, from coordinate 13,819,063 downwards.
TATACTCAGCCTCCATTGTAGAGTCCGCTACGTGCTTTGCTTGGAGCTCTTCCACCACCGCACCGCCATTGAGACAAAATACAAACCCTGATTGCGATCGATAATCGTCTTTGTCCGTTTGGAAACTAGCATCACTGTATCCTCTTACAGTGAGCTCATCTTCCCCTCCATAAACCAAGAACATATCTTTAGTCCTCTTCAAGTACTTAAGAATATTCTTGAGACCATCCGGGTGATGCTCACTGGATCCGATTGATATCTACTACAAGTGCTCAAAGCACATGAGACATCAATCCGAGTACATAGCATGGCATACATGATGGATCCAATTGTTGATGCATATGGGATCCTCTTCATCCTATCTCTCTCATCTTGTGTTTTAGGACACAATTCCTTAGAGAGATAAACACCATGTGACATCGGAAGAAATCCTTTCTTGGATTCTTCCATACTGAATCGTTTTAGTACTTTGTCAATATATGCACTCTGACTTAGGCCAAGCAACCTACGCGATCTATCACGATAGATCTTTATACCAAGGATGTAGGCTGCTTCCCCTAAGTCTTTCATGGAGAAGCACTTGGATAACCAAGTCTTTACCGACTGCAAGTTCGGTATATCATTCCCGATCAGAAGTATGTCATCGACATACAACACTAGGAATGCTACTGCGCTCCCACTCACTTTCTTGTAAACACAGGGCTCATTTTCGTTTTTGATAAAACCGAATTCTTTTACGGCCTCATCAAAACGAATGTTCCAACTCCTTGAAGCTTGCTTGAGTCCATAAATGGATCTCTGCAACTTGCATACCTTATTAGCTTGACTATCAAGAACGAAACCATCAGGTTGTGTCATATACACATCCTCCTCAAGGTTTCCGTTCAGGAAAGCAGTTTTGACATCCATTTGCCAAATCTCATAGTCATGATATGCAGCAATTGCAAGCATAATCCGGATGGATTTAATCATGGCAACCGGCGAAAAGGTTTCTTCATAGTCAATGCCATGAATTTGTTTGAAACCTTTGGCAACCAGCCGTGCTTTATAAGTATGCACGTTGCCATCCATGTCGCTTCTTCTTGAAGACCCATTTACACCCTATAGGTTTTATCCCTTCGGTGGTTCCACCGAGACCACACTCGGCCTCGGTACATGGAGTCTATCTCAGATTTCATGGCTTCAAGCCATTTAACGGAATCTGGATCCGATATAGGCGTCTTCGTAGGTTCGGGTTCATCGTCTTGATAGACTAGTACGTCACCATGTTGAGTCACGAGATAACCGTATCTCTCGGGCTCATGGCGTACTCTCCCAGATCTACGTAGCTCCTGTGCTACCTGAGGCGGTTCACTTTGATCCACAATTTGTGGAGTAACCTCCTCATGATGCTCAACCACTTCCTGTGGTACATCATCCCGTCCTTCGTCTAGTATATCTTATGGTTCTAGAACTTCATCGAGTTCTACTTTTCTCCCACTAGTACTTCTTAGAAAATGTTCCTTTTCTAGGAAGACACCAGATCGAGCAACAAAGATTTTGTGCTCTTCTGGGTGGTAGAAATGGTATCCTTTGGTCTCCTTTGGATACCCCACAAATCTACATTTACAGGATTTTGGGCCCAACTTGTTCGAAGTCAATTTCTTAACATAAGCTTCACAACCCCAAATCCTTAGATAAGACAAGTTGGGCTTTTGCCCACTCCATAGCTCATATGGAGTCTTATCTACAGACTTTGACGGCACACGGTTTAAAACGTGAGTCGCAGTCTCTGGGCATAACCCCGAGCATCATGCGGGTAAATCACTAAAAACTCATCATGGACCTAACCATGTCAAGTAAGGTCCTATTCCTCCTTTCTGACACTCCATTGTGTTGGGGTGTATAAGGAGGGGTGAGTTGTGATACTATCCCACATTCCTTCAGGTACTCAGAAAACCCCGAGCTTAAGTATTCACCTCCTCGATCCGACCGAAGAGCTTTAATACTTTTGCCCAACATATTCTGTACTTCATTCCTGAATTCCTTGAATTTATCAAAGGCTTCAGATTTATGTCTCATAAGGTAGACATAACCATATCTACTGAAATCATCAGTAAATGTGATGAAGTATGAATATCCACCTCGGCTTCAACGTTAGTGGACCACATACATCACTATGGATGATGCCTAATAGTTCAGAGTCCCTTTCACTTTGTCCTGTGAAAGGAGACTTGGTCATCTTGCCTAAAAGGCATGACTCGCATACCTCAAATGACTGGAAGTCAAAAGGGGCCAAAACTCCATCCCTTTGAAGTTTTGCAATGCGAGTCTTATTAACATGACACAATCTACAATGCCAGAGATATGTTTGGTTTTGATCGCTGTGCTTAGCTTTCTTGGTTTCTATATTGAGAATATCTTTATTGTTTAAATCAAGAACATATAATCCATTATATAACCTTGCAATTCCAAATAGAATACCATTCAAACTAAAGGACAACAATCCATTAGATATCTCAAAATGATACCCCATATTATCCAAAACGGATACTGAAATAATATTTCTAGAAATAGAAGGTACGTGATAACAATTATGTAGTTCCAACAATAAGCCCGTAGGCAAAGATAAACAATAAGTCCCTACAGCTAATGCAGCCACATGTGCTCCATTTCCAACTCGTAGGTCCACCTCTCCCTTGGCGAGCACTCTACTTTGCCTTAGTCCCTGCACATCAGTACAAATGTGAGTACCACATCCTGTGTCCATGACCCAAGATGTTGAGGGAGAGAAGTTAATCTCAATCATGAAAGTACCTGAAGTCATAGTCTCTGACTTCTTCTTGCTTGCGAGGAAAGCCTTGCAGTGTTTCCTCCAGTGGCGAGGCTTGCCACAAAAGAAGCAGACTACCTTGCCCTTTCCTATGCCACTCTCGTGCCCAAGAGCAACATGTCCTTTGGGCTTGGGTCCCGGGCCTTGGCCTTACCTTCCTTGCCTTGCCTTACCTTCCTTTGCTTTACTGCGGTAACAAGAAACAAGAAACAGTGATCTTTTTCAAGCTCGTCAGCCTCCTCGGCATGTTCAAGTTCTCGACGTGGGGTTTTCTCCATCGTGTTCATATTGATAACAGTTCGAGAAAGTGAATCCATCCAGCCTATTGTCTTTCTCAATTATCGGTCACAATGATAGGTTAGTATTGTTAGAGTATGATCCCTTGAGTCAATCATATTGTTGTATGTTGACTTTGTGGATCATGGATATTTTATATATATAAAAGGCATTGATTATATTATGTAAAGCATATTTCATATGCATGTATTAATATATGCCCTTAGAGTGGTTGAACCGTGACGAGGGAATCAAGCAGTGATAAGTCTTGATTGTGAGATCCCTATGATCACTTCAGGTGGTCATTCTAGAAACGTCCGTAGCCAAAGTATTATCCTGACCTAGGGCACAGATAATACGGTAAGGTTATCATAACGTTGAACGACCTTACCAGAAGGAAGTGACTAATCTCATATGTCAAGGTTGTTTGGTGACAACTTGGTAAAGCACATAGGTGCTTTTATTCACGAGTTCACCGGACTGACCCATCAGAGGATTTCATATAGATGGTTACACTAGTGTCCATGGCATACATCATCTAACAGATGGTGGTGCATATGGTCCTTAGACTTGAGATCACCAGAGCATCGTGTATACCTATTGGTGTAGTTTGACACTTAGCAAAAGTAATCCTGATGGGGTTATTAGTATGGGAGTGATTGGCTACATCGAGAAGTACATCACGACTATGGTGGATCGACAAAGGATTCATCACTCCTATGTACAGGAGACATTATCTCGCTGAGATTCCGGTGAAGAACAATGACCTTGGAATCTATGGCCATAGAGGAATTGAGCTTCAATTGGTCCAATAACCGAATCTGAATAAGTCAAGGTGGTTTATATTTGAAGTCGGCATTACTTCTATGTGTTAGAGTAGATACCCTAGAGCCAATCAATTATTGTAGTATTGACTCTTTATAAGAATGTTTATTTATCAATAAAAGGTTTTTTCTCCTATATTGTGTAATTTATAATTGTATGTATTGATATATGTCTTTAGGATGGTAGAACCGTGACGAAGGTATCGAGTGTTTCAAATCTTGATAGTGAGAACCATGTAATGACATATGGTGGCCCATTCTAGAAATGTAATCGCTCACTAGGCAAGTATTCACTAAGTATCCTATAGAGAGAATCCAGAGAATTGCTAGCTTAAAAAGGGTGTTCGTCTAAAATTTTTATCCTTAATCCAATTATAAAATACTATTACACAATGACCGTTTCTCACATATATAAAAATAATAAGAATTATTTTCTAATGAATCGGAAAGCGCAAAGATGTTTTTTTTTCTAAATATTATTACTACCAAAAATACATACATAAATCCACATTAATTCCTTCACTGAGACAGTGTGTGCAATCCTCTCGCCAGCTTGACGTCTCCCGACCGCTACAATCTAATACCTAAAAAAAAAAAAAAAAAAGCAACGGGTTGAACTATAAATGCTCAATAAGTAAATCAAATCTAACAATTCTCTTACTCCGCATCCTCGTTTTCGCTATACTGCTTCTAAATTTCTGCTTGCTCTCTCTCTTTATTCTTAGGCGTACTACTTAGCAGTCTTCTTTTTTTTTTTCTCAAATTTTTCTAAATCTTTCTAGTGTTGTGCCATTCTTTATCATTTTATTTCTCTTGTTTCTTAGATTACATCTTTCTATTTCCTTCTCTACTCAACGAATCGCTCAGTTTCCTTGATATTTGTTATGTTTCTAATTTCTATTCTTTTCTAGCATGTATCTAATTTATGTTCTTTTCTCAAATATCTCTAATTTCTTTTCTATTCTCGTAGGCTTCTATTTTCTTTTGTTCTCCATTCTCATGGGCTTCTATTTTCTTTTCTTGGCTAGTCAGACGTGCAATGATAAAATAAACTCTTTAACCTATGCATAAATGCATAAAATGCAATGCACATAAAATGTCTGATGCATATGCAAATGATCATGTTTGTATGCTTTCTTAAAATTCTTTTCTAATTCTTTTCCTTTCTTTCTAAAATTCTTTTTGTTTTCTGTTTCTTATTCTATTTTTCTTTCTTTTTGAAACTCTTTCTGTTTTCTATTTTGGTTTGCCGATCGGACTAGGCTGAGGCATGAATTTGGAACCCTGGCCATGTGAGCATATTCTGAAATTCATTATGGGTACAGTCCTCATCCACATGTACTTCTAGCAGCCTGAACAATTTTGTTTTCTATTCTGAGGCCGCTCACTGATGGCCGCGTACATGTGGGAAACTTCTGCATCTCTGTCGCCACTAGCTAACGCAGCGAATGCTCACAGGTTCCCCACCGCAACAGCCCTCTGAAAACATGCTCAGTAAATCTGCAAAATAACTAGCTAGACATTTCCAATAATTATAAAATTTCTAAAATATATGCTATGCTATGTCATGCATTTATATGTTGTCTATGCATGATCCCAAAATACGTGTCTGACTTTGGCATGTACTCTATTTATTCTAAGGCTTTTATTTCTATACTTTTCTGAAAAGCCCAAAGTTCTATTCTAATAACACGCTTAACTTAAACATTTTCTATTTTATTCTTTATTTTTGAATTCTATGCATCGTGTGTACGTACGCGATTCTATAATTTCTACATAATTCTATAATTCTTCAATTCTATCATGCTATGTAAAATATACACATACACAAGGACATTAGCTCTCACAAATTCTACTCTTCTATAATTCTATTAGAGAGATATTAAAACGGCACAATTCAACTAGGGAATGAATTCTACATTTTGGGCAATCTAATTTCTTCTATAAAAATCTATGCCACAACTTACGTATTAAGTCTACTAACTTGCCTAATTATGCTACTAGTTTTTCTCAAACTTATATGTCACAAAACCATGTCATTAAACAACTCTCTAATATTTTTCTAATGTAACAAACATGCCTTGTACAACTTTCTAAATACAAATCTTAATGCCATAAATTTTAATTCTCTTAACATGACCATCAACTTCAATTGTCATATGATAAGTGCTTGAAAATACACTTATACTTAGTGGTTTATAGGAATCAGTTGTGGGAAATTAGGATTAATTCGCATGAATTAACTTAATTGTTTCATAAATGCACTTTTCGGGATCATGGGTATTTTTGTTGTGTTTTCAGGGAATAAGGCTTAAAAATAATAATCGGATGAGAGAAGATGTTGGCGAGAGAATTTGTGACAACTGGAAACAAACAGATCGAGAATCGGAGTTGAATTGAAGAAGTTATGGAGCTTTGAAGTAAAGAGGAAATTCTAGATTACGCTTCAGTTTGAGCATGTCTGAGTGTTTTGACAATAACTTGAGCTTTTTATATTGTATTGAGATGATTCTTAAACCGTTGGAAAGCTAATTCAGAGGTCCAAATTTCATATGTTTACTACATTTCCAGATTCCATCGTTATCATGCTCAAAAATCACCATCTCTGGAGTGCTGAAGAATGATGCAAGGTTAGAAGAGGAATTGGACCATGCCGCAGCACTGTGCTGCAGCACAACAAGACCAGAACCAACCATGCCACAGAACAGTGCCACAGCACACTTAGTCCAGAATCAACCATGCTACAGCACAGTGTCGGGGCACAGTCACGATAGCTGGAAATTTTTCTTCCATTTTTGACTAGGAAAATAGGGTTTACAAGTCCTAAACTAACTAGAATTAAGGAAAACAAAACCCTAACCCTTGTGGGATATAAATAGAAGTATTTTAGCATTATTTTAGGGAATCTTTGTAGAGAGCAAAAATACTCAATAATGTAGAGATTAAGAGAGATTGAAAGAGGCTTGGACTGAAGAATTGGGGAAGATCATCATCAACTCCATTGTTCTACCCAAGATTTCCTAAGTTTTTCTTATCTCTTGTTATTATTTTGTTATTCATTAATATGATTATGTTTTTATTCCTTTCCATGAGTAACTAATTCTTTTGTGATTGAGGGTGGTTTCAAAGCCCTAGACATGTCTTGTGATTAATAAAATATGCATCTATTTATCTTTTGATCCCTCTTGGTTATGTGATTATTTCTCTGTGAATAGGGTTTAGATAGATTGTCTTAATTGTTTACGTACGAAATTAAATAGTTAGGATTAATTTATTAATGCCAATTTAGGTTGTTTAGTACAAAATCTCCTTATTAACCTAAATAACTAGTGCTAAAGTGTATGTCTGCATACATGGGGGATAATCACTCAAGATAACTAAACCGACGATATGAGTTTAGCCTTGATTTAGTAGGTCTCTCGCAACTTAATGCTTTTATTTCTTTGAATCTAGAGATCGTATCCTAGGTTATCTAATAAACAAGGAATTGGGTTATGACCGTGTCTAATCTAACGACTCGGTAAGGAGAGATGGAACTTATCAACGTTTGGTAATTTCTGAGCTGATGTGATTAAGAGGGTAGAAAGTTAAAGAGTGATTTTATTATATGTAATTCATGTCTAGTGGTGGCGAATAAACCTTCAATCTAGTTTCTCTTATTTATCTCTTTCGTGATTGTTTCCTTGTTTTACTTTGTTTAATTTTAGCTTGATAGTTTTTGTTGAGTTTTTATCATTGGTGACAAACTCTGTTTGAAGTAGATAATTAATTGAGTTCACAAATCCTCTGCGGGAAAGACCCTTACTTGCTCTTTGCTACTACACGATTAGAATTAGTGAGGTAAAATTAGGTGTTGCGTTTGCATGCATCATCATACATGCCCTTGTTTCTTCTTTTCTTTTGGCTACATTCTATACATTAATCTATATTGTCATATTAATCATTGTAAATATAATCTAACATATGGCGCAACATATATACTTTGGCTAAATTCTAATTTCTTTCTAACATTCTTAACTAAACTTTTGGCCAATGCAAAATATTCTCAAGATCTTCTAGCACAATTCTATGGCTTGTAATATATAATAAGGCATGAAAACTATACTCATACCAATCAATTTCTAAAATGGTCATGTATTTAATACATAAACCAAACTTCTATTTCTTTGATGTTTCTTTTGATATCTATACTTGGGAAGGCTTTTCTATTCTTTATACAATAAAATCACTTATTACATATTGTTTATAACTAATCTCAAAACAAAAAACAACAATATACTCATTTGGCCAAGCCATTCTTTGGATGATCTTTCTAATTTCAAGCATACAAGCTTGACAACTTATTGTGGCATATTGTAATATTATAATATAATTACCCATTTTTTACAATCATCAATACTACACTACTGTAACAATTTAATATGCAATTCTTGCCATTACTTTTCTAAAGTCATAAGTTTCAAAACTCATAATTCAATACAAAATACAATGTCATTCAAACTAATACTAAAAGTTCAAGCAACTTGAACCATGCACTAAAGGCCATTCATTTCATTGAACTAACATAACCAATTGTTATTCTGAATTTTGGCATAACAAAATGCACTCTTAAACACTTAAACTTGTACTTGGTCAAGTCTAATACCACCTTTTAACATCAATTCTTTCCTTTCTCAAACAATATCCTTCACAATATTTGATAAATTCATGCATGAATTTCTTTTTGAAATTTCACCAAACACTTTACATGCACATATAAGTATATGGCTGGAGACACCTCCACATCTCTCCAAATACCTTAAAGTTGGAAGAAAATTCAACAAAAACTCAGCCCCTATTCTGGCCAAATCCAACACTTCCAAATTCCAACATCAACTCTTCAAAATTTTATCCAAGGTTCAACCAAAACATCACATCTACATAAATACTCATCTTGGATGAACTTCTACACATTATTCTCCATCAAACAAGCATCTAAACAGCCAATACTTCTTATCATATATCCTACACAAACACTCAAGAATCAACTTATAAATATACTCCTCAAATTAAATCTTAAATTTGGTTTACTTACCTTGAATTTGTACAACACTACCGATTCAACCTTCCTTTGCTAAAATTCTTTTCCTCTTGGACTTAAATCATGTAAAAACATAAGAATTCAAAACTTTAAAGCTTAAAAACACACTTTTGTGCTAGAATCTTACCTGTGGATGCTTTAAGAGTGAAAATCTACAAAATTTGAGCTAAAACCCTATGAATTCTCTTTGAAATTTGGTGAAAAAACTTGAGAAGAATTGGGTGGAAGGTGGCGAGTTCTATAGGTGAGAATGGCTAGGGTTTTATCAATTGAGGTCTTATATATATATATATATATATATATATATATATATATATATATATATATATATTCCCATTTTGCCCTTACACTTTTATGATAATTTCAAGTATGCCATACGTGCATTTACTGATATACCCTCACTCTCAATGGATTTAACACATGTTCTTGGTCATTTTCACTTCCCATCATAAATTCTAATTATGAGTGAAAAGACCATTTTACCCTTATTCTTTAATTTCTTCCTATTACTTTACAAACAAATATTTATCTCAGCATCACATCACTTGTATTGCCCATAACCTTTCTCCCACTCTATTCTCATGGCTAGCACACTTAATACATGATATTTACCATACTCACTTTTCACTTGAACACGTGATTCTATGTAAAATGACCATTTTGCCCCTATTGTCTCACTAGGCAAGTATTCATTGAGTATCCTATAGAAAGAATCCAGAGAATTGCTAGTTTAAAAAGGGTGTTTATCTAAAATTTTTATCCTTAATCCAGTTATAACATACTATTACACAAAGATTATTTCTCACATATATAAATCCACATTAAATTTCTTCACTAAGACAATGTGTGCAATCCTCTCGCCAGCTTGATGTCTCCCGACCAATACAATCTAATACCTGCAAAAATAAGGAAAGCATGAGCTATAAATGCTCAATAAGTAAACCAAATCTAACTATGCTCTTACTCTGTTGTCCCCGTTTCTGTTGTACTGCTTCTAAATTTCTGCTTGTTTTCTCTCTTTATTTTCAGTCGTACTACTTAGCAGTCTTCTATTTTTCTCAAATCTTTCTAAATCCTTCTAGGGTTATACTATTCTTTATCATTTTATTTCTCTTCTCTGTTAGATTATAACTTTCTATTTCTTTCTCTACTCAACAAATCACTAAGTTTTCTTACTATTTGCCATGTTTCTAATCTCTATTCTTTTCTAGCATGTATCTAATTTATGTTCTTTTCTTGTATATCTCTAATTTCTATTCTATTCTTGTAGGCTTCTATTTTCTTTTCTTCTATATTCTCATGGGTTTCTATTTTCTTTTTTTCTCTATTCTCATGGGTTTCTATTTTCTTTTCTTCTCTATTCTCATGGGTTTCTATTTTCTTTTCTTGGTTAGTCAGACACGCAATAATAAATAAATTGTTTAATCTATGCATAAATGCATAAGATGCAATGCACATAAAATGTCTGATGCATATGCAAATGATCATGTTTGTATTCTTTCTGAAAATTCTTTTCTTTTCTTTCTGAAATTCTTTCTATTTTCTATTTCTTATTCTATTTTTATTTCTTTCTGAAATTCTTTCTGTTTTCTGTTTCTTATTCTATTTTTCTTTCTTTCTGAAACTCTTTCTATTTTCTGTTTTGGTTTGTCGATCAGACTAGGCTAAGGCATGGATTTGGAACCTTGGCCATGTGAGCGTATTCTGAAATTCTTTCGGGTACAGTCCTCATCCACATGTACTTCTAACAGACTGTACAATTCTGTTTTCTATTCTGAGGCCGCTCACTGATGGTGGCGTACATGTGGGAAACTTCTGCATCTCTGTCGCCACTAGCACCTGCGCGAATGCTCACGGGTTCCCCACCGCAACAGCCCTCTGAAAACATGCTCAGTAAATCTGCAAAATAACTAGCTAGACATTTCCAATAATTATAAAATTTCTAAAATATATGCTATGCTATGTCATGCATTTATATGTTGTATATGCATGATCCCAAAATACGTGTCTGACTTTGGCATATACTCTATTTATTCTAAGGCTTTTATTTCTATACTTTTCTGAAAAGCCCAAAATTCTATTCTAATAACATGCTTAACTTAAACATTTTCTATTTTATTCTTTATTTTTGAATTCTATGCATCGTGTGTACGTACGCGATTCTATAATTTCTACATAATTCTGTAATTCTTCAATTCTATCATGCTATGTAAAATGTACACATACACAAGGACATTAGCTCTCACAAATTCTACTCTTCTATAATTCTATTAGAGAGATATTAAAACGGCACAATTCAACTAGGGAATAAATTCTACATTTTGAGCAATCTAATTTCTTCTATAAAAATCTATGCCACAACTTACGTATTAAGTCTACTAACTTGCCTAATTATGCTACTAGTTTTTCTCAAACTTATATGTCACATAACCATGTCATTAAACAACTCTCTAATATTTTTCTAATGTAACAAACATGCCTTTTACAACTTTCTAAATACAAATCTTAATGCAATAAATTTTCATTCTCTTAACATGACCATCAACATTATTATACATGCCCTTCTTTCTTCTTTTCTTTTGGCTACATTCTATACATTAATCTATATTGCCATATTAATCATTGTAAATTCAATCTAACATATGGCACAACGTATATACTTTGGATAAATTCTAATTTCTTTCTGACATTCTTAACTAAACTTTTGGCCAATACAATCTATTCTCAAGATCTTCTAGCACAATTCTATTCTTTATACAATAAAATCACTTATTACATATTGTTTGTAATTAATCTCAAAACAAGAAAGAACAATATACTCATTTGGCCTATGTAACGCCCCACTTGAGGTACGTATTTGTTGTTTCTTCTTCCACTCTTATTTGAGTTGGTTTTTGGTAATATTGTGTGATTGAGTGTTGTGATGAATGTTTGCCCTGAAATTGGTTGAAAATAGTAGAAGTTTAGTGTTTCAGTCTTCGCCGGGGCGAAGAAGAATCTTCGTCGAGGCGAAGAGGTGTTGAAGCCACGAGGAAGCTGCTGGACAGTTTCGCCGCGGCGACAGAAGTTTCTTCGCCGCGACAAGCCGATTAAAATGTTGGTTAAGTTTTAGATATTTTCTTGCCTAAGGGTAATTTGACCTTTCTACCCCTAATTAGCAGGAAAAGTGGGGAGTTAATTGTAAGGATTTTTCATGGAGAATGTGTTGATATGGGGGTGAGTTTGTAATAAATCAAAGGATATAGATGGAATTCCCAAAGAAGAGTAAGGGCAAAATGGGAATGCTTTGGTGTAAATTGCATTAAAAGGAATTAGAATTAGAAAACCCCTCATTCTTCTTCTCAAAACGAGCCTCTCTATCTTTACTCCTCTCAACTTCTCTTCTCTTTTGTTTAAGGAATTCCAAGGGGTTTTTGAAGTGATTTGGGGTAGAAAAGCAACCTAAGACTTCCTAAGGTAAGGATTTCTACTTAAGTTGTATGATTTGGGAGTTTTAACCTATATTGAAGTTTGAGGGTTTTTATTCTTTTGATTAAGAGTAGAGGAAAAGTCAAGCAAAACAAGTGAAAGGAAGAATTTGTGAAGTCTCTCCATAACAAGGTAAGTAAAACCCAACCCAAGTTGAGATTTATGAAATTTCTTGATTAGGGTTTTGATAGACATGATATATGTATGTGATGTACATGTAATATGCCATGTATGGAGGTTTTAATAGAGATTTCTATGCCTTAAGAATGCTTACATATTGCAAATATGAGAAATGGGTTGTTGGGTTGGCAAGGTAGTTTGAGATGGAATTGAAGGGGTGTTATGGATCCCTTTTTAGAAGTGTTTTGTTTGACAGGTTTTATGGCTTTGTGAAGGGGTTTTTCCCCATTTTGGATGGTTAGAAAAAGTGTTAGAATCATTGCTATAATAGAGTTTTATAGTGCACATGAGTTGTTTGATGAAATGCCTAATAGAGGTTTGAGTGTGAGTAATGAACCTTAATTCTTGCAACATTGCATGTTGGCATCTCATAAGTGCATTGGTGAAGTTGAACCATCCATAGGCACTAGTTGTACATGGAAAAGTAATCTAAGAAAGAGTAGAAAACTTTGTGTATGCAATACCCTATGAGTAGAAAGCTTGGTGGGAACAACTACACTAAGGGTAGAGAGAATAGAAAGTGCCACAATAGAGTGAATTAGAAGAGTAGTATAGTTGGGTTGATGCTTTGTGATCATCATCCGACAGTTATGGGAATCGCGTTGATGCTCTGTGATCACCACCCGAATAGCCCTTAGAGATGGGTTGATGCTTTGTGATCGTCACCCGATGAGTAGAAGAAATGGGTAGATGCTTTGTGACCACTACCCGGTTAGTTAAGAGATATGTAGGTTGATGCTTTGTGATCATCATCCGACATTTAGTAGAAGTGGGTTGATGCTTTGTGACCATCACCCGATAGTGACTAGAGACAGGTTAATGCTTGGTGATCGTTACCCAAGAGTCATGAGAAACAGGTAGGTGCTAGGTGATCTCCACCCGATAGTTGGGAAAACCGAGTTGGTGTTTTGTGATCCCCACTCGATAGTCACTAAGAACGGGATGGTACTGTGTGAATTCCACCCGATAGTCATGGAGAGTGAGATGGTGCTGTGTGAACGCCATCCGGCCGTACCTCCGGTAAGATGAGGCCATGATGATGTTAGAAACAGAAATAGAATCAGAAATAGCATAAGGAAAGAATTAAGAGTTGTACATACGGGGACAGACTAATAGAGGGTTTTACTTACTGAGCATTATTTTGTGCTCACCCCGTTATTTTCCTTTGTGGATGCAGGATCTAGGTGATGATGCAGTCGGAGGGGCGTCGGCAAGCGAAGAGAATAGCTACTCTGTTTCCCCTGTTTTGTCTTTTAAAACGGATTTTTTTGTAAACAGTACTCTTTGTGTATAAAAGACATATGGATTATAATGAAAAGAAAATTTTGGGGCCAAATTTTTTATTGTAATTATGCATGCATTGTACTAGTTTTCAGCAGTTGTTACAGCCTAGCCATTATTTGGATGATCTTTCTAAATTCGAGTACACAAACTTGATAATTTATTATGGCATATTGATATGTCATGACATAATCTACCATTCTCTACTATCAACAATGCCATATCAAAGTGACAATTTAACAGGTAAATCCCTTCTAACACTTTCCCAAAGTCATAAGTTTCACAATTTCTAATTCAATAACTAAATAAAATGTGCTATTGAAGAAATACTAAAGGTTCAAGTAACTTGAACCATGCACTAAAAGCCATTTATCTCATTGAACTAACAAGACCAAGTGATATTCTAAATTTTGGCATAACAAAATGCACTCTTGAATACTAAAATTTACACTTGGTTAAGCCTATCATAACCTTTCAACTCCAATTCTTTCCTTTCTCTAACAATTTCTTCAATAAGATTTAACAAACTCATGCATGCATTTCTCTTTGAATTTTCATCAAACAATTCACATGCACATGCAAATACTTAGTTGGCCACACTTCCACATCTCTCCAAATCCACCAAAATTGGAGCAAAAACTCACTAAATTTAACTTCAAATCTGGCCAGATTCAACACTTCAAAATTTCATCAACAATTCTTCCATAATTCCACCAAATCACCACACACACATGAACTACTTCTCAGGGCTGGAATTTTACACATCATTCAATATTAAAACAGCCAATAATTCTCACCATACAATCACATACAAACATATAAGAATCAATCTACACAATTATTGCTCAAATCAAAACTAAAATTGGATTTACTTACCTTGAATTTGTGCAACACTAATGATATAACCTCCCTTTGCTAAAATTCTCTTCCTCTTGAACTTTGGATGCTTTAGGATTGAAAATTTACAAAAATTTAAGCCAATTCCTATGAATTCTCTTTGAAATTTGGTGAAGAAGTTTGAGAGAAATTGGATGAGGGGTGGCGTGTACAAGGGATGGAATGGCTAGGGCTTAGTTTATTGAAACCTTATAACTAAATAAATAAATATATATATATATATATATATATTCCCATTTTGCCCTTGCATATATATATATATATATATATTATTACCCATTTTGCCCTTGATATATATATATATATATATATATATATATATATATATATATATATATATTCCCATTTTGCCCTTGCATATATATATATATATATATATATATATATATATATATATATATATATATATATATATATATATATATTCCCATTTTGCCCTTGCACTTTTATGATAATTCCAATTATGTCATACGTGCATTCACCGATATACCCTCACCTTCAATGGATTTAACACATGTTCTTGGTCATTTTCACTCCACACATTTTCATCTAGTTGAGAGTGAAAAGACTATTTTACCCTCATTCTTTAATTTCTTTCTATTACTTTGCAAACACATATTTATCTCGGCATCACATCACGTGTATTGTCCATAACCTTTCTACCACTCTATTCTCATGGCTAGCACACTTAATACATTATTTTTATCATACTCACTTTTCACTTGAACACGTGATTGTAATGCTTTCTTTCTAGCTAGTATACTCGTAAAATAATCACTAAAACTCATTAAAAATATATATAAGAAAATACACATATATATACGAGTAATAAAGTATGGGCCCATATTTAATTTTTCTTTGTATACAAATATTTACAAAATGTTCTCAAAAATAGCAACTTGACAGTGTAGCCCAACCCTTCCACTACGTGAAGTTCCGAGCAACCGCAATTCACCTATTACCTGCAAAACATTAAAAACAACGGAGTGAGCACTACTGGCTCAGTAAATAAACCCGCTATGCTACCCTTCTCTCTCCGTTGCTTAAATCCTGAATTTTCTTTCCTTATAACTCATTTCCCGAGTATTCTCTATTCTTTCTCTGTTCTTCTCTCTGTTCTTTCTCTATTCTTTCTCTGTTTTGCTCTCTGTTTTCTAATTTTTTCACTACCCATGATAATTGTTAGTAAACGGTCCCATATACGCATCGGAAACAAAAACAAATATAACATGATCGTTTACATGAGCCAAGATCAAGGGTATAATTTTTACAATTTTATCATAATAAGAATCTGCAGAAATATTAAACATGAGTTAAGAGAAACAAACGCACGTTGGAGGCTCCACCAAATTTGTTAACGAATGTTTTGCTACCGAACCAAGTGTAGGATCGAACCCACGTAGTCCATATGAAGACAATCTCAAAAGAACCAGAGAGGGATTTGCTAGATCCGCTTTGGTTTCAAGATTAAGAAGAAAGGAAAATCAATTAAATTAATTTCTAGGCAAAATGGTCTACCATGGGAGAGTCAATATTGGGGCTTCTGTGTTTTTGGTTTTACAAAGAAAATGAACTAAAATGAATTAACCACCTTTCTTTTACATTTAACTTTTCTTTTATAGTAAAACCTTAATGCCCTATTCCCATATGGAATAAGTTTGGGCTCCAACCCAAACACCCCCTAATTAGATATTTTATTAATTTCATCATTATCTCAATTAAACTCAATTAATATATATATATATATATATATATATATTAACATTTAACAATAATGATGATTTATTTAAATATATGCGAACATATATTTAAACGTAATTTCACTTATTTAATTTTTCTAATAAATTAAATAAAGGCTATGACCTTAGCAAATTTAATTGCACTGTGAAATTACCAAAATACCCTTTCGCCTTAAAAAGACGAAAACGCCCTTCTTTCTTCTTGGATCTTAAATTATCTTCTATGTGTGTGACCTATAGCCTCCTCATCATATCGGCAATGTATAGTATCGCGATTAACACCAATTAATCGTCTCACTAAACACAGACCAAGATTGGCCCCTAGCAAGGCATCATGGCCACCCGATAGATTCGGATTCAGCAAAGTAGCTACCTGTCAACGATATGGTTACCGTACAATTCAATCTTTCATCATACGTTATCTCGACGAGACGAAGGCATAGAAATAGTGTCAACCTTCGGTTACTCTCGATATTATGTATTCAGTTTCTGGACCAATGACCCGTATTATAAACTGGATAGAGCAACAACTCAATCCCACTGTGGCCACAGTTTTAACGTCATTGCCATATACTGAATTGCGCCGTGAGATAACTTCTCCCATACCCGGGAGTGATGAATCCTCTGTCAATCCACCATAGTCTTGATACACTCCTTGATGCGCCAATCGGCAAGACCGTATTGACTCTGAAAAGAACCTGCGTTAGGCTAGTGTCAAACTACACCAATCGGTGCACAAGGCGCTCGGTGATCTCAAGTCTAAGGATCACATGCACCACCATTCGTTAGAGCATTTGTTCCATAGACACTGGGGTTACCATCCATATGGAATCCTCTTGTGGGTCAGTCCAGTGAACTTGCTACGGTGTAATCGCCTACAGCAAGCACCCATGTGTTACACCAGGTTGTCACCAAACAACCTTGACAAGTGAGATCAGTCACTGCCTTTCGACAGAGTCGTTCAACACTATGATAGCCTTACCGTATTATCTGTGCCCTTACTTTAGAATAATACTGGGGCTACGGACGTTTCTAGAATGGCCACCATATGTGCTCATAGGGTTCTCACTATCAAGATTTGAAACACTTGATACCCTCGTCACGGTTCTACCATTCTAAGGACATATATCAATACATATTGCAATAATAATGATTTACGCGATATAAAATAAAATGCCTTTTATTGATTAATGAACATTATTACAAAGAGTCAATTCTACAATAATTGATTGGCTCTAGGGCATCTACTCTAACAATGAGCATGGTATTATGCATATTCATGATGCAAATGCACAAATGCATAAATTATGCATTTTCTTTTCTATTTTTCTTATTCTGTTTTCTGTTTCTTTTTCTTTATTTCTTTCTTTTCTTTAGTTTCTTTATTTCTTTCTTTCTTTTCTAGTCTATTTCTTTCTTTTCTTTCTTTCTTTATTTCTATTCTTTCTTTCTTTCTTTCTATTCTTGCTTTTTTTCTTTCTATTCTTGCCGATCGGACTCAGTTGAGACATGGATTTGGAGCCTTGGCCGTGTGAGTGAATTCTCTAATTTTGGGTACAATCCTCATCCACACACACACTTCTAATGAACTGTACAATTCTTCTTTCTGAATTCTGAGGCCGCTCACTAAAGGCGGTGTGCATGTGGGACTATATCACTCAGGGCTCCCCATCGCCAACAACCTTCTCTTCCTTTTATCTTTTTTTTTTTTTTTTTTTTACACTTCTTTAAGAAAAATTCAGATTTGAATATCTTTAATATTCTCACTTCTTTCTATTTTCTCTTTAACATATTTTAGGGCTTTTTCATGGTCTTATGAATATGTATGCATGTTGATGGTTTCATGCTTATAATTCTTTCTAAATTCACATATTTAAATGCAATTATGCTTTATGGAATGCAAACATGTCATTCTCTACCATCTACAAACTCATCCCAAAGTAACACATAATCATTCTCATACATGCACTTCTCTTTGGCATTTCATCAAACAATTCATGTGCACAAATCAACACTAATTTTGCTACACTTCTATCTCTATTTTAGGCCACCAAAAATTTGGAATAAACTCCTCCATAATTAACACCAAATCTGCCCAAAATACACACTTCAAAATTTTCACTTCAATTCTTCCAAATCTCATCCAAACATTCATCAAATAACAACTACACCAACACAACTTCTCATGGATAGGTTCTAATCATTATTCAACACCAAATCCATCAACAATTTTACATATAACACATATATATATGCATAAAGAAAGTTCTCTACACAACATATCTTAAATCATACTTAAGGTAGGATTTACTTACCTTGTGCTTGAGTAATTCCACTAGAATCTCTCTTTCTTTGGTAGACTTGTTCTTTCTCTAAAACCCTAAGCATAAACACTATAAGAATTCAACACTTTAAAAATTAATCTCACATCTATTGCAAGAATTCTTACCTTTGGGTGCTTAGGATCAAATCTCTACCAAAATCTAACCAAAAGCCCTCTAAAATCCCTTTGAAATTTGATGAAGAGATAAGAGAAATTGAGAGTGAAGTGGCGTGAGAGGGAGTAGAGAATGATAGGACCTTTTTGCTTGAACTCTTAATATCTCATATTACTATGCATGCTTTCCCATTTTGCCCTTGCACTTTCTTTAAAATTTCATCTATGTCCCTTTAGTCAATTACCATAATGCCCTCATTTTTAATACATTCTCCATGAAATTCTACCTCTTTTCACTCCCTACTTTTCCAACTAATTTTAAGTGAAAAGACCATTTTACCCTCAATGCAAGTTTAAGGCATTTTCTCAAAATAACTTTAGCAAAAAAAAAAAAAATCAACTAAAGGTATAAGAGCATAAATTAAATTATGTACCTCCATGTGGGCGTTACAGTGATTCTGTGTGAAATGACCATTTTGCCCCTATTGAAACTTTTATGGAATTCCTCTATAAAACTAGTTAAATATATTCACCATGACTATAAAATAATCCCTACCATATTTCTGAATGTGGGTACTACATTTCTCCCCCCTTATAAGAATTTCGTCCCCGAAATTCTAGCACTTATCTTGGGAACATATTCTTTTATTTCCTGCTTTACCCATAGCCCTAGTATCATTCTGACCAATGACATAGATAATACGGTAAGGCTATCATAGTGTTGAACGACCCTATCGAAAGACAGTAACGGATCTCACTTGTCAAGGTTGTTTGTCGACAACCTGATGCAACACATGGGTGCTTGTCATAGGCAAGTCCACTAGGACATACCCACCAGAGGATTCCACATAGATGGTAACCCCAATGTTTGTGGAATAAACCCTCTAACGAATGGTGGTGCATGTGATCCTTAGACTTGAGATCACCAAAGCGCCTTGTGCACCAATTGGTGTAATTTGACACTAGTCCAACATAGTTCTATTCAGAGCTATTAGAACGGTAGTGATTGGCTACATCGAAAAGTGTATCAAGACTATGGTAGATTAACAAAGGATTCATCACTCCCGAATACAGGAGAAATTATCTCGTTGAGTAATTCGGTAGATGGCAACAACATTAAATCTGTGGTCACAGTGGGATTGAGTTATAGCTTAATCCAATCTATTTCGGTCGTTGGTCCAATAACGAATACCGAGATATCAAGGATATCCAAGGTTGACACTACTTCTATACCTCGGCCTTGATGAGATAATGGATGATGAAAGGATTATATTGCACGGTAACCATATCGTTGATAAGCAAGTTGTTTTGCTGAATCCAAATCTATCAGGTGGCCATGATGCCTTGCTAGAGGCCAATCTTGGTCTGTGTTTAGTGAGATGATTGATTGGTGTCAATCGCATGACTACTCACTGCCGATATGATGAGAAGCCTCAGGTCACACACATGGAAGACATATTAAGGATGAATTGGTGAGAGTGGTATATTCGTCATTTATGAAAGGGCATTTTGGTAATCTCACGGTGCAATTAAATTTACTGAGGTTGTTGCCTATATTTAATTTCATATAGAAATTAAATTAGTGAGATTATGAATTTAAATATATATATATATATATATATATTATTTATTTATTTATTTATTTATTTATTTAAATAGTATATATTATTATTTAATATTAATATTAATTAAGATAATATAATAATTCAAATTTAAATTTGAATTTAAAATGCCAAATGGTAATTACCTTGTAATGGTAATTAAATATGTGACTAACCCTATTTTGGTATGTGTTGATTGCAATTCCAAAGAAGATTAGGGTTTTGATTTGCACTATTTAAAAGCGCAACCAAAATTAAAATAGTAAGAATTTTCATTCCTACTAATATATAACCCTAGCCGCCCAAGCCCTCTCTCTCTCTCTCTCTCTCTCTCTCTCTCTCCAAACCGTGGATACCATTTTTGTGGAGAGGAAGAAAAATTCTGCACTTCCTTGATCCTTGCGCGTTTTGCTAACACTTCGAACTGTATGGCGATCGACGTCCTGTCTTCATGTAGACACTAAAAGTTCACTCTTGGCTTAGAGTGGGAGCGATCCATATCACAAGAAGGAGCCTCCAAATGCAGGTATAAATTCTGAAACGTTTATGTTCGTTGTCAATTTATGATAATAACGTAATTTGCGTATAAGGGTCTTGGGTTCAAGGTTGTTGTTACGAATTTAATTTTTGTTTTTTGTTGTGTACCAGCAAATGCTTCAAACCTTGATGAGATAATAGATGATGAAAGGATTTGATTGCACAGTAACCATACTGTTGACAAGTAGCGAATTATGCTAGATCTAAATTTGCCGGGTAGCCTTGATGTCTTACTAGGGGCCAATCTTGGTCTGTGCGTAATGAGACAATTGATTGGGTGTCGATCACGATATTACACACTACCGGTATGATAAGGAACCTTCAAGTCAAAAAGGCAAGCTAAAGAAGAGATTATGTGAGTGGCATTTTCATCATTTATTGACAAAGGGGTATTTTGGTAAATCTTATGGAGCAATTAAATTTGCTGGAAAAGTTGTTGCCTAGGTCCAATCCTGTATTGGATTTAATATGTAGGATTTATTTAAATATGTATATTTTCGTATATATATATATATATATATATATATATATATATATATATATATATATATATATATATATATCAGTGTATATATGTTTTAAATATTGAAAAGAATATTATTCATGGATAAAAATAATAACGGGGAAATACCTAGGATATGATTTTGTTATGGAATCATGGACACTAATGAAATATTTAGTGGAAGGGTATTTTTGTAAATACACCTTCAAGGGATTTTAGGGCAACCCTATAAAAGGGCACTTTTCCCTAAAATCAAATAACACTCTTATGTTTCCCTTCTTGGCCGTGGAGAGTAAATGGTTTATTGAGAGAATTTTCTCTCCACCCAAATCTCACTTCCTCTCTAGTCTTCACATCAAGATCTAGTAAATTTCTTGTGTTGATCCTTGCCTTTGCGTGGATACCAGTGGTTCGCTCTTATACTTGGATCGTGAGCGTTTTTCATCCGAATCCTGAAAAAGTGGTGGAGCCTCCAAACGTGGGTATGGTTCTGATTCTTTCATGGGTCTTGTTTATTTTATAGCATATGAACATCGTCATACTCATATTTGTGTGTGGAGGCTTAATAGTGTTTAATCGGCAAATTTTTTTTTTTCCACTACATCATTCTCTGATCAATTAAAACACTAACAGTGGTATCAAAGCCTCTTATATGAGTTTTTGGCTGCTTCCATTGTGAATGTTGCAATTATACTCTACTTAGTGCTTTTCCAAGATATTGCATCGTTAGCAAGCATAAATATATATCTACAAGTAAACTTCTTAGAATCTTTACATCCACCATAATCAAAGTTTGTATACCCAATCATCTCCAAATGATCATAGTGTCTGTATGTAAGCATATAATCCTTGGTTCCTTGCAGATAACGCATAACTTTCTTGGCAGCTTTCCAATGTTCAAGTCCTGGGTTACTTAGATATCTACCCAACATTCCTACTACATACCCTATGTCAGGCCTGGTACAAACCTGAGCATACATGAGTTTCCTCACAACTGAAGTATAAGGTATTTTATTCATCTCCTTGATCTCTAGTGAGTTCTTCGGACATTGTTCCAAACTGAATTTATCTCCTTTAACAATAAGAGTTGGTGATGGTGAACAACTTTTCATTCAAAAACTTTCCAAATCTTTTCAATGTATGTCTTTTGAGATAAACCTAAAAACCCTCTAGATCTATCTCTATGAATATTTATGTCAATGACATAAGAGGCTTCAACCATATCCTTCATCTTAAAATTTTGAGAAAGAAATCCTTTGGTGTCATGAAGTAGACCTAAGTCACTGCTTGCAAGTAAAATATCATCCACATATAGAATTAAGAAGATAAACTTGCTCCCACTGATTTTAAGATAAACACGTTGGTCCATAATATTCCAAATGAGATAATAACATTATGAAATTTTATGTACCACTGACAAGATGCTTACTTAAGTCCATATATGGATCTATTCAACTTGCAGACTAGCTTATCTTTATTACAAAAACCTTCTGGTTGTTTCATGTATACCTGGTCCTCAAGATCTTCATTTAGGAAGGTTGTTTTCACATCCATTTGATGTAACTCCATATCAAAATGAGCTACTAATGCCATGACGATTCTTAATGAATCTTTCTTTGAAACTAGAAAGAAAGTTGTTAGTGATTGATCTCCAGAAGGCAACGAAAAAATCACAAATTAAAACAGAAATCAATCACCTTTTACGCCAAGATCCGGGTATAGATCAAATTGTTTACATGTTAATAAACAGAAAATCTGTACAATATAAATTAATCCAATCAAAGGAGCAAGAATACGTTACCAACGTTTGGAGGCTCCTTCAATATCTCTGATTTGATCTCGCTCCTGATTCAAAGTAGAATTGCACTCACGTCATCCACACGAAGATAATCCATAAAACCCACTGTTGTTTTGCTAGAACAACAAGGAGGCTTCAAGAATAAAAAAGAAGGGAAAATGAATTTTTCTCTTCACTAATACCCAAAATGTGAGAGAAGAAAATAGGGTGGCTAGGGTTTTTCTTTTATTCAATGAATGAATAAATTGGTTTATTATGTTTTAATTAAGTTTCACTTATATAATGTCACTTAATTAAAACCCTAATCCCAATAGGAATAGTCATGGATTCTCAAGTTAATCCACCCTTGCAACCAAACACACCCTTTATGGTATTTTAATTTTAATAAATTAATATTATAATTAAAATCAATTAATATATATATATATATATATATATATATATATATATATATATATATATATATATATATATATATATATATATATATATATATATATATATATACAGTAAAACCTCTCTATAGTCATAATGTTGGGACTAACTAATTTTATTACTATAAAGAGGTTATAACTTAATGGAGGTGTAGTTACAAAAATTATTGTTTTTGACTTCTTATTTTATAATTCATGTTTTAGTAGTACAGTATTAGGATTTCAATTCATATTTTAGTAATATTAGGATTTTAATACAGCGTTTCAATTACCTACTTTTGAAATAGATAAAAGATTGTTTCTTAGAACCAACAAAAATAAGTGTCATTGATGAAACTGTAAATACAGTTGATGCATGGTCAATTGATGTGAAGCCACAGACAATTGTCAATGGTTTTAAGCGCTGCAAAATTAGGACCACTAATGTCAATGAATCGTAAGTTACAAATGAAGTGGATGAGGAGAATAAAAGAGTCACCATAGAATTGAGTGATCAGATTCGACAAATTCACTACACTAATCGAATGGATAAAAATGTCTTCTTCGATTATCCAAATGAGCAACAAATTGTGTATACTTTAACCAAAGGAAAAATCATTGTTGCAATTAGACAAGAAGAGAAAGGAAATAATCCTAAGGATAATAGTAAGAAAATACAAAAAGTCTTGTGTCATGAAGCTCTAAACATGCTTGAGAAACTAAAAATATTTTGGCTTCAACAAGAAAGTATCCATGCTAACGAGCTACTACGTACTCGTAAGGTAAAAGATGTGATAACAACTCTAAAACATAAATCATTGTCTCAAACAATTATAAATAAATATTTTATTTCATTTTAAACCTTTAATTTTACATAACATATATTTTTCTAATATACAGATAATTATTACTATGTAGAGGCAACTTTCCTTAAGCCGGGAATTAGAAAAATTATAACTTATTACAATGTAGAGTTTATTCTTATTTATAACTATCCCAAATTGGGACTAGAATTTTTTATGACTATGTAGAGTTTATTCCTATATAGAGTATCACTATAGAAAGATTTTACTGTATATATATATTCCTAGTTAGTAAATACGGGTATGGCAAAAAAATGGTACGGGAATTTTACGGGTATAATACGACAAACAGTGAAAAATACGTTTATAAAAATTCGGCCATAAAATTCGGATACGGGAAAAATACGATACGGATATATACGGGTTTAATATGGTACACTGTCAATAATACGTTTTGAAAAATACGGCAATATCAACCTTATTTTAACACTTTTATGGATTAATTATTAATGTATCTTTGCATTGACTTCAATTAAATCTTTGCTTTTGCTTAATCTTTTCTTTGCCTTAACAAATTCCCAAGCCCATGTCTTGTTCTAACCCGCCAGTAGAAAAGATATTTATTTATTTTTTTGTTTGTGCAATAGAAACGTAATCTGGTGTTGAGTGTTGACACATATACTAAAATCCACCACAAACACAAAACACCCATGACCCATCTTAAAAACCCCCCTCCCTCCCTCTTCTTCAATCAAATCATCTCTCAATGTCTCACGCACCTGTAATGGCCAACTGCTTTTCAGTAGACAATGACATCTGCTTTACAGGCTATTCTTTCTGCCAATACTTTCCCTTCCTCAAACTTATTCTTCTCCCCCAAACACAAACACAAACACAAACCCATTAAAAATCTCAACCAGTTCGCCATTCTTCTCCCCCAAACACAAACACAAACCCATTAAAAATCTCAACCAGTTCGCCGTCCGAGCTGAGGAAGGGAAAGTATTGGCAGAAAAGCTAAAAACGTCGAAGAACTGAGGAAGAAAAGCTGAAAATGTCATCCGTCGAAGAACTGAGAAAGAAAGAAGAACCAAAGAAGAGAAGAGATTCTGTTTAATTTTGAATTAAACCCCACTAAAACGACATCGTTTTGGGGTGAGCAATGGGTTTTTTTTTTTTTTTTTGCAATAATTCGAGAATTATACGGGTATTCATATTATACGCGTATAATTCATAAATTATACGGGTATTCATATTATACGCATATAATTCGACAGTTTTTATAACATACGTTAAAACGCATTTTATACGCGAATTATACGGCTGACCGTATAATTCGCGTATAAAACGTCTATTTACTAACTAGGTATATATTAACATTTAATTATTAATAATAATGCATTTAAATACATGTGCACATATATTTAAATATAATCTCACTAATCTTAATTTTAATATTAAAATTAAATACAGGCAACAACCTCAGCAAATTTAATTGCACTGTGAGATTACCAAAATACCATTTCATCCTAAAAGACGAAAATACCCCTTTCACAAAAATGATTCTTAAATTATCTTCTAAGTGTGTGACCCGTAGGCTCCTTATCATATCGGCAGTGAGTAGTATTGCAATTAACACCAATTAATCATCTCACTGCTCACATACCAAGATTGACCCCTAGCAAGGCATCATGGTCACCCGATAGATTCGGATTCAACGTAGCAGCTACCTATCAACGATATGGTTACCGTGCAATCAAATCCTTTCATCATCTATTATCTCATCGAGGCTGAGGGACAGAAATAGTGTCAACTTATCCTCGATATCTTTGTATTCAGTTACTGGACAATGACCGAATAAATAAATTGGATTGAGCAATAACTCAATCCCACTATGGCCACAGATTTAGTGTCATTGCCATTTACTGAATTGCGTCGTGTGATAACTTCTCCCATACCCGGGAGTGATGAATCATTTGTCAATCCACCATAGTCTTGATACACTTCTCGATGCAGCCAATCACTACCGTATTGATAGCTCTGAATAGAACTACATTGGGCTAGTGTCAAACTACACCAATCGGTGCACAAGGTGCTCCGGTGATCTCAAGTCTAAGGATCACATACACCACCATTTGTTAGAGGATTTATTCCATAGACACTAGGGTTACCATCCATATGAAATCCTCTGGTGGGTCTATCCAGTGAGCTTGCCTCTAGCAAGTACCCATGAGTTACACCAGGTTGTCGGCAAACAACCTTGACAAGTGAGATCAGTCACTGCCTTTCGACATGGTCGTTCAACACTATGATAGTCTTACCGTATTATTTGTGTCTATGATCAGAATAATATTAGGGCTATGGACATCTCTAGAATAACCACTATATGTGATCATAGGGTTCTCACTATCAAGATTTGAAACACTTGATAACTAGTGATAGCAATGGGCCGGGCCGGGCCGGGACCGGGTACCCCTTGGCCCAGGCCCAAGCCTGACTCGGGCCCGTCATGGGTATGATAGGTAAAGCCCAAGCCTGGCCCAACGGGTTTTTTGTAACCTTAGGCCCGCTCAAGCCCGCCCTTTTTTATAATGTGAATTTTTAAATATTAATAAATTTCAAATTTTTTTTATATTTTTTAATTCTAAAATAGTTTTTAAATATTTATTTATTTTTGAATACTCATCAAATGGGATGAGATTAGGGTTTGGGAAAAATGGGTATATATATGTAGGATAATCTTGTAATTAAATATATAGTATAAAGATAATTGAGTAAAATTAATATTAAAATTGTCGAGCCGGGCCTGAAGATATACCCAGGCCCGGCCTGTACCCGAGGTCAGGCCTTAAAATCAGGCCCAAGCCCAAGCCCAAGCCCACAAACACTGGGTAAAGCCCGACCTTTTCGGGCTGGGACGAGTCGAGTACCCAAAAATATCAGGCCCATTGCCATCTCTATTAATAACCTCGTCACGGTTCTACCATCCTAAGGACATATATCATTTAATATAACTATGCTTTACACGATATAGAAGAATATGCCTTTTATTGATAAACAAACATTTATTACAGAGTCAATTTTACAATAATTGATTAGCTCTAGGGCACTTACTCTAACAAAAGTTTCATTGTAATCAATGCTTCCTTTTGCGTGAAACCCTTGGCCCCCAATCTTGCATTATATTGTTCGATATTACCAAAAGCATCTCTTTTGGTCTTCAAGACCCATTTACAACCAACGGTTGTTGCTCCTGGTGGTAATTCGATAAGTATTCAAACTTGGCTCTTGGCTATTGATTCCATTTCTTCTTTCATGGCATTATACCAAATGAGAGATTTTTCTCCATTCATGGCTTGTGAAAATTAAGTGGTATCTTCATTTAACTGACCATCATAATTAGTATCTTGAAGGTATATCATATAATCATTAGAAATTGTTGGTTTCCTTACCCTCGAAGATCTTCTTAATTCAACTGTTTCATCCATATTATCCTGATTTTGGACAACAATATCATTATTAGTTTAATCTTCATCGTGCAACTTACTAGGAATTTGTTCATTGATGCGTGATTTGACAAACATGCATATTTAGCAAGTGCACTAGTTGCAAAAAGTAATAAAGTGATGAATAGAGTACCATTCCCACGAGGATAATGTTACTAAGTACCGATTTCTCTAGTTTAAGTCCTAATTGAAGCAACAATAAATTGGTTTGATGGAAAATTAACAAACTAAATACAAATTAACAAAATAAAAATGAATGATAATAAAATTAAAGCAAAACCCAACAACTTAACTAATTAAACAATGCTAAAAAAATGCTAGGGTATTGATTTCACCTAGATACACTAACCCAAATCATAGAATCTATTACCCAAATTCTAATTCCTTGATTGAAAATCGAATTCCCTAAGTTGTTTGGTACTCCTTCTCAGGTTATACCACCCCATCTATTCCTATTAACCTTCCGAACCCAAAAATTGAAGTTTAATAGTTCAAGGTCTCTTAAGCTTTGTGAAATTCTATCTAGATTTCATAGATCGCTAAACCTATCTCTAGCGTTTGGTTAATCTATGGTATTTATCCCAAGAGGCACAATCACAAATCATTTTTCAGTCTCATTGTGAACAACATACATTTGAATGGTGATCAAGCACCCAAAAGTCATTAAGCAAAGAGATAAACACTTAATCATGAAATTAAAACTCCAAGTAAATCAATTCATATAAATTTGAATCATTGTATCAAGGTTTCATCAAACCCTAACTAAACAACTCGGTTCATCCTCAAAAACCAAATAAAATAACAAAAACAAAATGAATCAAGGTTCATCATTGAAAAACAAGCAAAAGATGGAGAAATCTTCTCTAATTTGAAGCCCAAATCTTCAATAATCTTCTCCTTCCATGAGTTGCCTCCCAAATAACGATCAAGACCCTTTTCCCTTCCTTTTCATGCTAATTTATACCTCTTTCACTTAAGGATGAAGCCCTAGAAAGCCAAAACGTCTCGTTTTATTTTTTCACATATGACGCAGTTTCGCCGTGGTGAATATTTTTCCTTGCTGCGGCTAGGATCTTTCGGGCCAAATTTGAGCATGATAAAATTTGAATCTGGAAAAGTAATAAACATATTAATTGTAACCCTTTTAATTATATTTCTACTAGTTCAAGAATCAGCCCAATCTGAGGACGTTTTTCTTCAGTTCCCAACATACTGTTCAAGACTTCAAGCCAAGTTTTCACCCTTGTTGATGCGTGATTTCATAAACATGTAAATGTAGCAAGTGTACTAGACGCAAAAAGTAATAAAGTGATAAGTAGAGTATCGTTCCCACGAGGATAGTGTTACTAAGTACCGATTTCTCTAGTTTAAGTCCTAATTGAAGAAACAATAAATTGGATTGATGGAAAATTAACAACTAAATACAAATTAACAAAATATAAATGAATGATAATGAAATTAAAGCAAAACCCAACAACTTAACTAATTAAACAATGCTAAAAAATGCTAGGGTGTTGATTTCACCTAGATACGCTAACCCAAATCATAAAATCTATTACCCAAGTTCTAATTCCTTGATTGAAAATCGAATTCCCTAAGTTGTAAAACATACCTTCTCAGGCTACATTTCCCTACT
Organism: Pistacia integerrima; assembly: GCA_026225825.1. Taxonomy (NCBI): domain Eukaryota; kingdom Viridiplantae; phylum Streptophyta; class Magnoliopsida; order Sapindales; family Anacardiaceae; genus Pistacia; species Pistacia integerrima. Next base: position 13,789,273 of record CM047737.1, on the reverse strand, counting down.
TATCCCTATTAAGCTTCCACACCCAACAAAATGAAGATTAATAGTTCAAAGTCTTTTAAGCTTTATGGAATTCTATCTAGATTTCATAGATCGCTAAACCTATCTCTAGCGTTTGCTTAATCTACGGTATTTATCCCAAGAGGCACAATCACAAATCACTTCTCAGTCTCATTGAACAACACACATTTGAATGGTGATCAAGCATCCAAAAGTCATTAAGCAAAGAAATAAACACTCAATCATGAAATTAAAACTCAAAGTAAATCAATTCATATAAATTTGAATCATTGTATCAAGGTTACATCAAACCCTAGCTAAACAACTCAGTTCATACTCAAAAATGAAATAAAATAACAAAAACAAACTGAATCAAGATTCATCATTGAAAAACAAGCAAAAGATGGAGAAATCTTCTCTAATTTGAAGCCCAAATCTTCAATAATCTTCTCCTTCCAAGAGCTGTCTTCCAAATGACGAACCAAGACCCTTTTCTCTTCTTTTTCATTCTAATTTATACCTCTCTCACTTAAGGATGAAGCCCTAGCAAGCCAAAACGCGTCGTTTTATTTTTACAACTGATGCAGGTTTTGCAACGGCGAAGCTTTTTCCTTGCCGCGGCGAGAATCTTTCGGGCTACATTTGAGCATGATAGAGTCTGAATCTGGAAAAGTGTTAAAAATATGAATTGTAGCCCTTTAAATTATCTTTCTACTAGTTTAAGAATAAGCACAATACGAGGTCTAAAGCTCAAGTTATGGCAGAAATACTGAAGCACGTCCAAAGACATTTTTCTTCAATACTTTTCACGACTTCAAGCCAAGTTTTCACCCTTGTCCAGTCAAAATTAGGAAAAACCCAAAACATGAAAGTTGTATCTCTTCTTCTTAGCTTTCCAAAGCGTCTAAATTTAGGTCATTCCGAGTTTTCAAGCTCAAGTTACACAATTTACGCTCAAAACTGTCATTTATGCTCAAAATCATTGTTTAGGCCTGCAAAGACAAATTAATAGCATTAGGTAGCAATTATGGCCCAAATTGTATGAAAAGTATCCTAAATCCTATCAAAATTCAATGCAAAATCATAGGAAAAAATAGGATTATCACTTGTCCAGTCAGAATTAGGAAAAATCCAAAACATGAAAGTTGTAGCTATTCTTCTTAGCTTTCCAAAGATTTTAAATTCAGGTCATTCTGAGTTTCCAAGCTCAAGTTAAGCAATTTACGCTCAAAACTATCATTTATGCTCAAAATCATCATTTAGGCTTGCAAAAGAAAAATTAATAGAACTAGGTAACAATTATGGCCCAAATTATATGAGAAGTATCCTAAATCCTATCAAAATTCAATGCAAAATCATAGGGAAAAGTAGGATTATCATTCATCTTGAGTCAATTGATCTTCTAAATGATCTGAATGATCATTTTGAACAACAATCAATTGATTATCTTGAAAAGATGAACTCGGTTCCTTAATTTCTTCAAACTATACTTTACGATAAAGGTCACTCCCACTTAATTCAAAATCTTCAAGGAATTTTGCATTTCTAGCTTCGACAATTGTAGGTGTGTCAAAAGGACAAAAGAATCTGAACCCTTTGGAATTCATTGGATAACCAATGAAATATTCACTAATAGTTTTCGAGTCTAATTTCTTTACATTTGGATTATAAACCTTTACTTATGCAGGACAACCCCAAATGTGTAAATGTCTTAAACTAGGTTTCCAACCAACCCATAATTCAAAATGAGTTTTTGGAACTGCCTTTGATGGAACCCGATTTAAGACATATACTGTTGTCTTTAAGGCTTCAATCCAAAACTTTAATGGAAGATTAGAGGTACTATGCATATTTCTTACCATGTCCATAAGAGCACAATTTCTTCTTTTCGCCACACCATTTTGTTGCGGTGTTCCTGGTATGGTGTATTATGAAACAATACCCTCTTTTTGAAGAAATTTTTGCAAATGGACCTGGCATTTGACCTTTTTTTGTATATCGTCCGTAATATTCTTCACCCCTATCTGACCTCACAACCTTTATTTTCTTTTCACTTTGTTTCTCTACCTCTACTTTGAGTACTTTAAAGGCATCTATAGCCTCTAATTTATGAAACAAAAGGTAAAGAAACATGTATCTAATATGGTCATCCATGAAAGAGATAAAATATCTCTGTCCATTTAGATTAGGTATAGGAGAGGGCCCCCATATATCTGTGTGTATGATCTCTAATTTATTAGTACTCCTTCTAGCTCCTTTTGTAGCTCTATTAGTTGTCTTTCCCTTTATACAACCAAAACAAGTATCAAAATCAGTTAAGTCAAGAGTTTGTAAAACTCCATCATCCACCAACCTCTTAACTCTTTATATAGAGATATGTCCCAATCTCTTATGCCACAACTTAGAGGAGTCTTCTTTAATGATACAACGTTTGCTACCATTCTCCTCATGCACAGGTCTAAGACTATGCTCAATGCAGGATCTAGATCAAACTTATACAAACCATCAAGTAATTTTTCATATTCAACAATAACATGATCTTTTAGAATTTCAAAGATTGAATTGCTAGAAGTAAATGCATAATCAAGTTTCACGAGTCTGGATACGGAAACTAAATTTCTAGAAGACGATGGAATATAAAAAGTATTATCAAGATCCAATACATAGTTAGAATTTAGAACAAGTCTAAAAGTCCCCACAGCTTCAACTTCAGAACACATCTGATTACCTGAATAGATGCTTTTTTCATTCCCCACTGGTTTCCTCAGGTTTAGGAACCCCTGCATGGTAGTGGAAATGTGAATTGTACAACCCGAATCAATCCACCATGTATCATTAGGAGAATCAACAAAATAAGATTCATGACATACATATGAAAGAAATGTACCTTTCTTCTCAAGCCAATTCTTGTATCTCAAGCATTATTTCTTCATGTGTCCCTTTTTTTCTTGCAGAAGAAGCACAAAACTTTGTAACCACTAGGATTACCATGTGCTTTACCCTTTTTCTTGAATTTTGAGACACATTTGCCTTTCTTTCCTTTTCCTTTGACATGTGCTACTAAATGAGCACTTTCCAAATTCTCATTCTTCAACCTTTCTTCCTCTTGCACACACATTACTAAGAGTTCATTAATGGACCAATCTTCTTTATGTGTGTTATATGAGATTTTGAAAGGTCCATACTCATTAGGAAGAGAGTTCAAAATGAAAGTGGCAAGAAATGCCTTAGAAAATTCAATCTTTAGGGACTTAAGTTGAGAAGCTATATCCCGCACTTCCATAACATGTTCATGCACACCCTTAGAACTATCAAATTTCATGCTAGAAAGTTTCCTCATTAAGGTGCTAGCCAATGCCTTATCAGATGTCACAAATTGTGCTTCAAGTGCTTTCATGAAATCTGTCACCTTAGTGCACTCGGGAATGGAGCCTCTAATAAACTTGCTTATGTGGGTCTTTATCTACATTAAGCTTAAGCGATCAAATCGCTCCCACTTATCATAGAGGACCTTTTCAAATGGCGTACTTTCTTCTGTAGCGACTGGCGGTTCATTCATACGAAACACCAAATCAATATCCATACACCCAAATAGTAACATTATCTTTTCTTTTCAATCAGAAAAGTTCTCACCATTTAACATTGGAACATAAGATGAATTATTAGCAAAAATAGTAGAAACGGCTATAATAACCAAGAATTAAAATCATGTCATACTATTGTAAACATATTTTATATTTGAAATGACCAATGTCAATTTTAAAATTATAAATTCAAACCTTCCTTTGGGTAGAGGTTGCTAACATGCATTGAATTTATTACTTATTAATAAGACTAATGAACATATATCACTCATAAAGTAATCTATAGTTCTATACCATTGTACCTAGGATTTATGTAATCATGATGCTAATTCAATGTCTTACTCTAATTGTTTTACAAAGGTAATTACCTCCCTTTGGGCCAGCAATTGTCTCTAAATGTTACATGCCATAAAACCTCTTGAAGTTTAAACAAAAATAATTTTATGTGATTATTATCATGCCTTATGATGCTTTGGCTACTCCTAAAACTTTACAATACGCACTTTTTCAATATGGCAATAATAGTAATATCAACTTGAACTTTTGTTGATCATATCATTATGCATAGAAAAAATAATTTAGCATATATATAGTAATCTCAGCAATAGTTTAAATATAAGTAACTTTAAATTCCAAAACAGCCTACAAAAAACAATTTAGCCTAGTGGTTAGGAGGTTTAGCTTTCACCCAAAAGGCTTGGTTCAATTCTCAACAACTAGCTTTTAGCTTTCAATAAGGTTGCATAAAAGCATTTTCCCAGACTTTAATAAATTGATTTTAATTTAAATGAAATAACAGGCACGTTAATCGGCCAGTCTGATTCAGTGAGTCCATTAAAAGACATTCAACCAAATGGTTTTGGGTTTGAGTAAGAGAGTTTCTCTCTTTTTTTTTTTTTTTTTTTTTTGATAGTAAACGATATGTCATTTTCAAAAATTTAAATAAAAACAATTTATCATTTCTTCTGATCCAGTTGTCTACAACCTCCAGTCGAGTCTGCAACCGAATACCTAACTCGAAACAACCCACTTCAAACTCATAACTTCAAAATGTCATAACTAAGTCAATTTAACTCCATTTTAGACGATTTAAAAGCCGTTTTTCTCATAATTTCACAGGGAATTTAATTTTCTAATTAGTTTAACCAAACACAATTCCCAAACATAAATATGAGATAATTAGATTTGAATTAAAAAAAACATAAATATAATTGCATCATACTTCATCATATCTTATCACTGAACAACAAGCAAGAAGCATGGTTGTGATACCAAATGTGGAATAATACATAAATACGTAATGCGAAATTTAATCACTTACCTCCAGCCATATTGTTCAAAGTGTTGTAGAAAGTCAAACGTGGATTGCAATGAACCCAAGATTTAGATAACTTGTGAGAGAGTGTTTGAGGGATGTCTTCTAGCCTATGCCTCCAGAATTTTGTATTGTATTAATATCACTTTGATGGAGAAGATGATATACTTATAATGGCTAGACTAGGGACCAAGATAACTCCTATCAATTTCCTTTAACCTCCCATCAAGGATTAAGATAGGTAGTTAAATAACTTCTTCTTAAACCACTTTCAATTGCATAATTGTGCCATTTGGCCACATTAAGTTTTACATATTATATTTTGAATTAAATTTGTCAGTAACCCAAAAAAAAAAAAAAATTATTTCCCTATTAAGAAAGGTTTTGGGATGATGAAGCCCACTCAAATGTACTTAGAATTAGGCTGAAATGGTGATTCCAGCAACGGACCTTGCTTCGAGCTCAAACAAGTGTATTCATATTTACTTGATCTGTTATAATTCACTCAGAGCCTAATGAGAAAGTGTCGAAGTACCACAAGAGTCCATGTATTTTTCATTAAGTAAATTGTAAATTCTCCCTTAAATTATCATTCAAAATTGAAATTCTTGTTTTATAGCAATAAAGAATCCAAATAGGAGCGGTTTTTTAATTCAAAGTATGAGATATATATCTCACTCAAGCGATTAATTATGAGTTTATCTTAATTTAAAATTAAATGACTGAAGATCATGTAAACCCACTGGCCCCTGTACTGCAGTGACATATGATATGTTTTACTTTAACATTTAATTTCTACATTAATATATAGCAAAATTCAACGCCGCATCAAAGACAAGTAGGAAAGGCCAAATGCTAGAATCTATTTGAATTTGATTCCCCTTACAACCACAAAAGTCTTCAAAAGATTACCTGTAAAGTATTGTTTATCAATACTATTTATAAACCTAAACTTGAGCTGGTGTTTCTTTTCTTGGAGACATCCGGTAAAATTGGAACGTCATTTAATTAAGTCCATAAAGCTGTCTTTGTAGTTAGCCAAAAACCAAAATTGTATTTCTCCCTTGTTCAGTTTTTGGCATCTAAGGTAATAGAAAATGCACGGCAATAAGAAAAAAACAAATATTTTGGAGTTTGACTCCAAATTTCTTGGTTCAAATATAAGTTTGTCTCCTGCATGCTTGCTTATGCCTTATTTCTAACTTCATATATTGTTACAAAGTTGACCTTCACATTAATATATTTAATTACAAAGTCTAAACACCAATTCACTAATACTAATCATAGGCGGAGGAAATTAAATGATAGAAACAATTAAAACAAAAGGAGTAGTAGTAGTTGATGAATGATTTGTGTAACAAAATTAGATTGAATATTGCATAATCTTAGTAGCGATAGGCGATTTACCTGACCTATTGGAGCTCTGTCCTAAACAAAGCGGAGATTCCCCAAAAATTTTGGGGATGGGGTCAGGTATGGGGAGAAGAGTATTCCCCGGGGGTCAGGGCGGATCGGGTTTGGGGATGGCTACATCCTCGCGAGGCCCCGACCCGCCCCCAAAATATATAATTTATTAATTATATGTTTTATAAAATTTTGTATAAGATAATAGATTTTGTGTAAAATAATCATCCTATGAATTATTTGATGCAATCAAATTTTGTAATTGTTATCTTAAATTTATTATTGAATATTTTAATTTATGTATTAAAAGTAATTGTAAGGCATAAAGTGAATATATTTTGATATTTGATTAAAAATTGACAATTTATTATGTTTTATAAAGATACTTAATGCTTTTAAGTAAAGATTAATAATTCAAAATGGTCTTCGTAATATATCTCTCAGGTTCTCTCTCTCTCTAATTAATAGATTAAGTAATTATGTTTTAATGCCAAATATAATCACCATAATTGTGCAATTTTTAAAAAAAAAGTCGTTAATTTATTAGTTTTTGATATATTTATTGTATATTATAAAACTAATCACTATTGAAATATTCAATAATGAAATAATATTTTCATTATGTGAAGTTTTATTATTTTTATTATTATTAATGTAATGAATTAATGAATTATAGCCTATAAAAAATCATATTAATTTATTCTCAAACATAAATAAAATATATAATGTCACTATACACTTTAATTTAATAATTTGTAAATTAAATATAAACTATTAACATATTAACATAATCTAATAAAAATTGGAACTCTTAATCTTAAATGTAAGACCAAGTTTAGTGCTACATAGAAATTGGAACTTTTAATCTTAGATGTATGAAATCACAAGTCCAAAACTCCAAATTTGTCCAATGTCAAAATTTATTAAATTATTTTTTTATTTTTTGGAATAGATTGATTAATATTAAACACAATTATAATTAATTGAAAATATTATATAACCGATAACCCTCTATATTGATTAAAAGAAAATATTAATAAAAAACCAAGTTAAAGAAAACAATTAAAATATATATATATAACAATTAATCATCACACACACCCCCTTCCCCCCGCGGCAATTCGGGGATGGGGATTCCCCGACACCCCCAGCTCGAGTAGGGGACGAGGACCCCATTCCCCGGCCCTTCACCCAACCTGCGCCCATCTCTAAATCTTAGGTGAATAATATAAAGAGTTGGTCTGTGCCAAACTTTAATTGCTGCATTTTGAAGGCAATGCTAGTACCAATACCAAACCGATGAAATGTGAGTGATAGTATTTAATGCTAGAGCAATTAATATGGCAATGGAGTTTGTAACAAATGTCCAGAGAGGAAAACCTATAACTGTCGGGGTTTGATTCAAAAATAAATGCTACCTACTATTTTAACTCCTCCCTTATTCACTAAAAATAAGTTAATAACCGACGAAGCATATATATAATTAAATAATTGGGTACACAGTGATGAGCTTATCAAAAATGGATGAGAATCTTCTTTAGACAACAAAAAAGTAAGCAAGTGTTTATGTATTAGATTAATATGGGGAATTCAATTCAAAGTTATATGAACAGGTACGTACAATACAAGGAGTAGAAAAGGCCAAAGGGAAGCATAAAATAAGAGAATCTGGTTATCCAACAAAAGGACAAATAGCTATTAGTACTAGATGTTTTAGCCAGCCAGTCAAAGTATCTATAATTTTAGTTAATTTAATTGGTATTATTAGTTGTTTTTTCGGCTTATTTCTTGTCTTTTCTTGGTAGATGAAAAGGAATAATCTGCTTTTGTTCTAATTAGATACCATCTAAGTGGGGTCTTGATTTATTTTAACGATATTCCGACGATATAAAAAACAGTTTGATGAAAGAATTATTATAAGGTTTATGTGATGATAAGATGGACGGTGCAACCAAACCCACTTCCATTGACAGTATTAATGGGTGACAATTATACGCAAAGAATTACTTATTAATGGTGTCAAGAATAATGGAATGAGAACCTTTTGTTAGGTCACAACTCACATATTGGGTATTGTAAATTAAGCCATTTAATAAATAGTCACAAGCTTACTCTCTTGAACATTTTCATGCCATGTGTTTTGAACAAAGTAATGTAAATTAAAATTATTCTTCATTGCACCACTGGACTGTAGTTGATGTAGGCCTCAGCCTCACTAATATACTCAACTTACGAGATTCCATTTTATTTTCAAGACTTAGAATTATATTATTTTATATGATTTGTATTAATGGTTTGAGTGTCCCCAATCTAAATGCCATATTCTTCTTATGTTTATTCTAAAGTGAAGTACCCTTTTTATTTAATGTATTGACTTTTTATCCTCACTCTGTTAATTGTTTTGTATACAATGTTTGAAGAAAACAAATTATGGGTAGCCAATAATTACATACGATAAATTAAAAGAAAATTTAAGGTTTCATATTTTTACTATAAATACACTTTTTGAGCAAAACAAAACTCATCTTCCCCCATGTGGTTTTATTAAACGCAGAGTCCAAATCAAATATAGGCTTAACCGCCGCAGTTTCCGCCACGTGAGCCCTCTATTCATCTGTTACTTATGAGACTACTGTTTAAGTTTAACTCAGTTAGTTTCGTATTTCAGAGAAGACCAATTAAAGCTTGAAAAAAAAGAAGATGCCAACCGAATCCAAAGCCTCTATTAATTAACTTTTGGATGGAGACTAACAAAATGAATGTCTCTCCCATGTCTTTTGTCTGTTTTTATAAAACTTCATGAGGAGAATATTAACTTTCCCATTACCCTTAAAGCTTGGTAACTGTATCATTGAAAATATCAACTTTCACATTATAAGTTACGTGTTTTGAATGCTGGGATTCAAACCAAAGGAGTTTCAAAATAATTGAATTACCATCCTAATTTTACTAATATATATAAAACATGTGTTTACGGTTCATTTGACTCATTATACACATTATACTGTTTTTTGGGATTAGATTAAATTGTATTGGATAGGAGACAATACTATGTTTGGAGTAATCTTGTATGTTATATACAGTAGAACATCTCTATAATGATACTCTATATAAAAATAATCTATATATAGTCGTAAAAATGTTTTATCCCAACTTAAGCCAGTTATAAATAAAAATAAATTTCACATTGTAATAAGTTATAATTTTTCTAGGTCTCTTCTTAAGGAACTTCTCTCTACATAGTTATAATTATATGTATATTGCAAAAAATATATGTTGCTAATCTTATTTTACCCTATGATTTTGCATTGAATTTTGATAGGATTTAGGATACTTTTCATACAATTTAGGCCATAATTGCTACCTAATGCTATTAATTTGTCTTTACAAGCCTAAACGATGATTTTGAACATAAATGACAGTTTTAAGCGTAAATTGTGTAACTTAAGCTTGAAAACTCGGAATGACCATTTAGAAGCTTTGCAAAGCTAGAAGAAGAGCTACAACTTTCATGTTTTGGGTTTTTCCTAATTCTTACTGGACAAAGTTGAAAACTTGGCTTGAAGTCGTGAAAAGTACGCTAGGAACTGAAGAAAAAGGTCTTTGGATGTGCTTCAGTATTTCTGTCATAACTTGAGTTGTAGGCCTCAGATTGTGCTGATTCTTGAACGAGTAGAAAGATAATTGAAAGGGTTACAATTCATATGTTTAACACTTTTCCATATTCAGACTCTATCATGCTCAAATTTGTCCCAAAAGTTCCTCGCCGCGGTGAAACTTGCAGCAGTTGTAAAAATAAAACGACGTATTTTGGCTTGCTAGGGCTTCATCCTTAAGTGAGAGAGGTATAAATTAGAGCGAAAAGGAAGAGAAAAGGAGCTTGGTTCGTCATTTGGAAGGCAGCTCATAGAATGAGAAGATTATTGAAGATCTGGGCTTCAAATTAGAGAAGATTTCTCTATCTTTTGCTTGTTTTTTCGATGATGAATCTTGATTCAGGTTTTTTTTTTTTTTTTTTGTTAATTTATTTCTTTTTTGAGTATGAACTGAGTTGTTTAGCTAGGGTTTGATGTAACTTTAATACAATGATTCAAATTTATTTGAGTTGATTTACTTTGAGTTTTAATTTCATGATTAAGTGTTTATCTCTTTGCTTAATGACTTTTGGATGCTTGATCACCATTCAAATGTGTGTTGTTCACAATAAGACTGAGAAGTGATTTGTGATTGTGTCTCTTGAGATAAATACCGCAGATTAAGCAAACGCTAGAGATAGGTTTAGCGATCTATGAAATCTAGATAAAATTTCATAAAGCTTAAAAGACTTTGAATTATTAATCTTCATTTTGTTTGGTGCGGAAGCTTGATAAGGATAAGTAGGGAAATATAGCCTGAGAAGGTATATTTTACAACTTAGGGAATTCGATTTTCAATCAAGGAATTAGAACTTGGGTAATAGATTCTATGATTTAGGTTAGTGTATCTAGGTGAAATCAACACCCTAGCATTTTTTAGCATTGTTTAATTAGTTAAGTTGTTGGGTTTTGCTTTAATTTCATTATCATTCATTTATATTTTGTTAATTTGTATTTAGTTTGTTAATTTTTCATCAATCCAATTTATTGTTTCTTCAATTAGGACTTAACTAGAGAAATCGATACTTAGTAACACTATTCTCGTGGGAACGATACTCACTCATCACTTTATTACTTTGTGTGACTAGGTGCACTTACTATTTTTCCATGTTGTAGTAACAACGCATCATATGTCATGTTACATTAAAGGTTTAAGATGAAATAAAATATGTATCTAAAGTTGTTTGAGACAATGATTTATGCTTTATAATTATTACCACATCTTTTATCTTGTAGGTATGTAATAAGTCGCCAGTATGGCACCTTCTTGTTGAATCCAAAATATTTCTAGTTTCTCAACCATGTTTAAAGCTTCCTAGCATGAAACTCCGCATTATCATCTTCAAGATTATCTCATTCCTCTTCTTATCTAATTCTAGTGATGATTTCTTCTTTAGTTAAAGCATACACGACTTGTTGCTCATTTGGATGATTGAGGAAGACATTAATATCCATTTGATTAGTGTAGTAAAGTTGTCGAATCTAGTCACTCAATTCTGCAATGACTCTTTGATATTCATTTCCGTACTATCTCGATACTACTAAAACAATGAATTGAAATCTTAATACTACTAAAACATGAATTATAAAATAAGAAATCAAAATAATAATTTTTGAATCAAACAATAATTCTTGTAACTATATCTCTATTAAGTTATAAACTTCTCATAATAATAAATTTAGTTGGTCCCAACATTATGATTATAGAGAGGATCTATTGTATTATCATATTTAATTCCACCATTAAAATAATTTTAAATAAAAATTAATTAATTACTTAAATGTTAATATTAAATCATTTTTATTTTTTTAGTAAAAAATTCTTTAATATTAATTAATTCAAAATTTATTTATTCTAAAATACCAATTAATTCAAAAATAAACTATTCTATAATATTAATCATTTCCCAAATTAAATATTTCATAATATTAATTATTTATAATATATAATTGTTCTATGTAGTACAATTTGCTTATCAATATCAGTGCCCACTCTTTTAGACTCTGATTGGTTAGTTATTTTGAATAGCTAGTATTTTTGAAAAATAGGATAGGAATTGAAAAGTTTTTTTTGTACATTCCTTAATAGCATTTTCGGAAGATAATTAGACTATGTTTAACCCCTTAGGTTTGTTAATTTAACTAAACATCTCCAACAATAAAAGTTTATAAATTGACAAAAACAGTCTCACCCACTCACATATCGCTGGTAGTCAACCACCACCGTCGGAAGGTAGCCGAAATTTGTTGGAATGGCGCATGATTAATTGAATCTGGTCGGTCGTGTGCCAATCTAGCCTTTTCTAACTAGATCCATTATGGATGTAATCAAAAAGGACCAGATCTACGGCCACAGATTTGGTCATCGACGGCCATATCTAATCGTTGTTAACTGCCAAACTTCATTGATAGCTAGATCTCTGGCCGTCGTTTGGCCGTCAACGATGGCCAAGATATGGTCGTCATCAATGGCCAAATCTTTGGCCGTAGATCTAGCCAAAAACAGACATATCAGTGCACGATTGGTCAGATCCAGCCGGTCATGCATCGTTGTGACACCAACAACCGACGGTGGCTATTAGCGGTGGTAGTGGCTCGGGTGGGTGAGGGTGTTTTTGTTAATTTTAAAACTTTTATTGAGAAAGGTAATCGTTAATGTTTTGAGTTGAATTGGATTGGATTGGATTTTGAAGAATATTAAATCAAATTCATTTTTAGGTTTTTAGGATATGATAGTGGTAGAAGAGTATGCCAATGGAGCCTTAAATTTTTAATAATCAAGTTGTTTGCCTTTTTGAAAATTTGAACATAAGAGAGGAGTAATAGGGTAATTTAAACCTCAAGGGATTGGTTTAATGGTCAAAAAGGTTTACTCCCTTACTTGAGTTCTTGAGTTCAAACATTGGGATCACTTACTCCAAGAGTGTTCAATGGACTCTAGAGATTAATTGAGGTAACTTTTATCAAATTTTGCTAGTATATTCGATAATAAAGTGTACGTTCAACCAAACCTTATATTATTTTTTCAGCTTTGACTACTTTTCATCAGTTATCCGTTTCAATTTAATTATAATTAATAATTGATTTGGACTAACTTATTAAATTAATGATCATGGATATCTATATTAACTGGTCATTAGCCTGCCTAAGATATGCCAAATATATTGGATCTTCCTAGCCAAGAAAATTCAAAATCGTTTACCGACTTCTTATCTCAATACATGTCTAAATCAACAACTAGGAAATTTTTTAATTTATAAACAATAACAATCCCCAACGGCCTCAAAATTGACTAATTAAATGAATTATGAGACAAGAATTCTAGCTTAAATAATATGATTTGATTGTCACTTGTAAACAATAAAACTATTTATCCCAAATGATATGTTAACAAACCCCTAAAGGTTTGTCTAATTGGAGAAAGCTTATTCAGTCTTAGCAAAGTTTTTGGTTCGAGTCTCTCTTGTAACCACCTTTTACAGATTACAATCCTCTTTTAATTTGAGCTTTACATGACCTTTTTAAGATCTGATATTTATGATATTAAAACTGTCCACTAAATTGAAAGGTGGCTACGGCCGCATGTAAACTAGCCAACTGCGGCAGCCACATATGGCTCTCTTGGCCAGGACGGAGCCCCTAAAGAGCAAAGTGAGGGGCTCATGCCTCCATTGAGCTTGAAAAAATTTAGTAGTACCCTTCTACCTTGAGTTTTAACATTAACACCCCTTTATTTGAATTCATTTTGTTTTTAATAATAAGAATAAGGATCATGCTTAAATATTATTGGATTCATATGTAAAAATAATGATAACCCCTCGCCTCATCTCTACACATGTGCACCATTATGGGTGTCTTTGCTACTTTTTAAGAACTATGGATTTGATGGCAATAGACAAAACCCAGAAGAGAAAAGACTATAGATTCCTAATTTTATTTGATAAGAAAATTGAGCAAGAATGGGTTTAAATCCGGTATTTAAGGAAGATAACTTATTATCATCTTTTTGCTTTTATTTTTAAATTTATTATCATATAGAGATTTAGTAAGATAAAATAAATAAGACAATAGGGATATTATCAATTAGGAGATAACATTTTTTTTTAAAATTGAAAGAAAAGGGACACAAGTTTTAAAATAACTTAAAAGGGACAAAACTCTATTAGTTTTTATTAAATTTATGGAAAAAGATTAAAAGACATAAAAGCTCATACGCTAATATTTATTTAAAAAATTCAAATAAAATTAGTAGAAAATGCAAAAAAAAAAAAAAAAAAAGAATAACTAAATTTTTTTATAAAAATTAAAAAACCAAAAGAAAATAAAATTTATAACAGGAATTAAAAAACAAAGGAAATGAAAATGAAAATTATTATGGAAAAAAGTAAGTTTAAAAAATAGAATAATTACGGAAAGTTGCGAGTTTTAGCTATTTTAAAACTTGTGTTCCTTTTTCTTTTAATAAAAAAAAAAATGTTCCTTAATTAATAGTATCCCTTAAGGTGCATTTGGTTCAGGAAATGTTAGATTACTGGAAATGTTGGATTACTGGAATCTTGTATTACCTTGAAGATTACTGGGAATCTTTAAGAAAATGTGTTTAGTTAGTTGAAATAAATTGGTAGGTATATTATATTAATATGTTTGGTTAAGAGGAATAAATTTGTGGGTATGTTATTTAAATTACTAAATTGCCCTCTTTTTAAATATTATTAATATAATAATAATATTATTATTATTATTATTAATTTTTAAATAATTTCTTTTAACCCCCAATATTTCAAATTTAGCTAAAACATCCCCGCTTATATAAAACTTTAATTTATAACAAACTCACCCTCACCATTCTGTCGCCGCCTGCTGGCACAACCAGAAGTCGCCGTGAGCAAACCACCATGACCAGGAGACCCCGATATAGCCGTTTTTGGCCATACTGATGGCCGAAAAGGCCATATTAGATCTAGGCAGAAATGGCCTGATCTATTTTGGTTATTTCCGACCAGATTGATGGGTCTGACTGTTAATGACCAGACCCATCAATTTGGCCAGAAATGGCCAGATCTGCTCCCAATATGGCTTTTTTGACCATCAATATAGTCAAAACGATTATATCGGGGCCTCCCGGTTATGATGGGCTGCTCACGATGACTCAAGGTGACTTCCGACGACTTCCCTCGATGGCCAACGATGGTTTGGCTGGCGACAAGCGACAACAA
This sequence comes from Pistacia integerrima, assembly GCA_026225825.1. Lineage (NCBI taxonomy): Eukaryota > Viridiplantae > Streptophyta > Magnoliopsida > Sapindales > Anacardiaceae > Pistacia > Pistacia integerrima. The sequence goes on along the minus strand of CM047737.1, from coordinate 13,774,122 downwards.
GTGGATGGAAGGTGGTTTGGGTAAGCTGAAATTTGTTTTGATTTTAAAGGTAATTTTGTCCAAAAAGTTAATTAATTTGAGTGAAATAATAAAAACAAGATTCATGTAAATAAATTAAAAAATAATGACATTATTATCCTAAAATTTTATTAATAAAAAATAAAATTATAACAAAAAAAATTATCCAAATAATTTTACAATATCTAAGAAAATTAAAATAATCAGATTACCTTCAATATTACTAACAATAACTACTGATGATATTTGAAGATTACTGGTATCTATAACCCCAATCTACCGCCAATATATAGTCCCTTGTTAATCTAGAATGAACGAGGAATTAAAGATAGCGCATTTTGTTGACTGGGTTGAGATTTCATTGAAGTGAAGACGTAGACAGTTGGTCTAATTCAGCTGTAAGAGATTCACCTAATAAGGTTTGGACGGTAGTAGTCGGCGGCTCGGCGCAATACCATTATTTACCATGCTCAAAAAGGGGGAGAAGGCATAAGAACAAGAATAAAAAATAAAAGGTCAACCATTAACTAATAAAACTTCAAGTCGTTTATGTACATATGTGTATAAACTCGTTTTGTTATAATACCTAATCTTCTTCTTCTTCTTCTTCTTCCAGCCATAATTCAAATCTTCCCCTCAAACAAAGCATTTGAAAAAGAATAGTATTATATTTAATATAAAAATGGTGGAGCAACCACAATCTATGTCTATCTATTCCACCAACTATAACCAACTTAATTTCTACTATCACCAAATCCCACCTTTTTCATTCACATGTATTTACACAAACCCCAAACCTCAAGGAAAGAATATGCCAACCACCCTAGTGCAGGGAACAAATCATCTTCTTTGCTGCCAAATTCCCACTTTAAGAATATGATCTTATCAATCCCAGATTGTATAGATTCCTTCTCACTAGACTCCCTAGTGAGAACAACACTGTCCCACCAACCCCAACTGTTTGCTCTTCACTTTCTGCCTTTTCATTATATATCAATGGCAATTCCTTCACTTTCAAATTACTCAATCCAACTTTTTGTCTAACTGCTTCAATTAACTTTGGATCAGCAGGGTTTCCTATGGCATCTGTTACATAGAATGCGTTTAGTGCCATCTCGCTTCTTGTTGATATTTCAGCTCTTGTGATATTAAGACCATTTTCTCTAAACGTTCTTGTCACATCTGCCAATAGCCCTTGCCTATCTTCCATACATAATTCTAGCCTCACACCCTGTCATTACAAGTAAATTGCACATTACTATTTGCAGATCAAACAAACATTATAAATGAAGTTATTCAACTCAGAACAAATGCAAAATTATACCTCAGATGCTCTTCTTCGCACTGCAGCTTGTAGGCATTGAATCACACGTTGCCTTTCAGGTTCTGAACTAATTGGAGTCCCATCAATGTGCTTAATATAAAATTCCTGAAACAACATTGAGAAATACTTAGTTAATAAGACAACTAATATCATCAAAAATTTGAGTAACTAACAGATAATACAATAAAAGAAACAATAAGTACCAGATATGCTCTCTCTCCGGTTGTGTTAATGGTAGCATGAAACACCACATATTCCATGTCTGTCAACGTGCAAACAACATCGAACAAAAGCTTAGTCCTATCCTTGCACTGAACATTCACATCTGAGTAACCTCTTTCCACCCAATTTTGCACCGTTACTACAGGGTAATTAGTACAATGACTCAAAATGGGCTTCCTCTCATAATCCCTATCTGCAAACATCATCTGATGTAGCCTTCTCTCTGTGTGAGTGACCTCCATAGAAACAGTCGTTTTAGCACTCCTAATGTCATTATCCCCTTTCAAGACATTCCTTAAGCGTGCTTCGATTCTATCAATTTGTTGTGAGTCCTCAATTGGAGATCCTGAATTGCAATCTTTCACATAAATCAGCGAAGCAATTCGGCCATTGTGAGTCCACACTTTCGCTTCTACCACATTACACTGTAATTCAGCTAATACTGCAAAAACCTCTGACATTAGCCCAACACGATCCGTTCCAGTTAGTTCAAGTGCAGTTAAACCGCTAAAATCATTAACTCTTCCATAGTCCATGGTTCCAAGCGACTGCATAACAGAAACATAACGAAAATATAAATTTTCAGCTATAATATTGATCACCAATTAGTTCCAAAAATTAATTCTAAGATTATTTTTGGATGTAAATTTCTAAAATAAATAATATTTACCTCCTCAATGCAGCGAATAACTCTTTCGTCCGTTAATTTGTTTCCATTCAGATCAGTCACATGGAAAACTAAATACATAAAAAAGAAAAGCGTGTAAATATTACTTTCAAAGAAATTCTAACAAAAAAAAAAAAAAAATTAAAAATTAAAAAAAAAATTACCATCCATGAACCACCGTCCATCAGATGAAATGTAAGCCTTTTTTATTGAAAGGTCCAGATCCGTGAGAACCTGAACAGCTTCTAACAAGATTCCATGTCTTCTAGCACTATCAACCTATGAAAAATTACCAAATTAATGTTAATGACCGAGTTTCAGCCACTAAAATTAACACTGGTTCGTGTGTTTGTCAATTTTGTTATCAGTTCGTGGAAGCTAACCTTGACGAGAGTCGCAGTAGGGCAAACGGCATTGTCGATGACGACCCTGAAAAGCACCGAAAGGTCAAGTCAGTGAAACTGCTTTTTGATTTTGAAAATTCAAGCGATTGTATGAGAAATATCAACCCAAGACAGAGATCTTTGAAAAGTCTAAAGCAAGATTTAAGAAATTAAATTCTAGAAAGATGAGAAGAAATTGAAGAAAAGTCAGACAAATATTAAAATATTCGTTAATTAGACTAGTTTTCGTGATTATACTTTGATACAAGTCTTGATTTTCATGGCCAGATCTCGTACAGCACTAAAGGCCATGAATTTTTGTAAGAAAAATTTAAAGAAAGAAATTTAGAAATAATTTAAAAAAAAAAAAAAAAAAGAGAACCCCGAAACAATTAGTGAACTTAAAAGTTTGATTTCAAGAAACAATGAACAAACCTGGGAGTGTTCATCCTGATAACAAGCTTCTCGTATTCATCTAAACAAGTGTGCCACTCCATTGTTTCTCTTTATTTCAACAAGCCTTGTATTTCCACCTTTAATAAGGCAGGAAAGTATGAAAGAATGAACAAGAACGAGAACAGAACAAATCAAATACCAGATCCTCTTAAAACTATAGCTTTAAATCCCTTCTTCAATTCTTCGACCAAATCGCTTTATCAACTCCCACCAAACTCTTTCTCTCCAATTTTCTTGTTTTGTTTTCCCTTGAAAAACCCAATTACCAAACTTGATTTATTTCTCTCTCTTCTCTTGCAAGCGCAACGCAAACCACGCCTTCTTCTTTAACTCTCTCACTCTCTTATTTATATGCCTACAATATTTTTTAAATTTTAATAATATCGAAACCACGCATCCATCCCTTTTAAAAGGGGGAATTACACGAGCAAGGTCAACCAGCGTCAAGCCACGTGTCTTTTGATCCTCAACTCTGGTTGGTTAAAATTTCCAGCTCCGATGCCACGTCTGTAAGTGAAGTGTACTTTGCGTGCGTTCGACTCAATAGAATGGTTGATGCTTCATCAACGGGAAGGGTCAGTCCATCTGGCAAAATGGTGGGTCCCATTATGGCTTGTTAATTAAGTTGTGATTTTGCCGACCCAAATTATGACATCCACACGTGACAACACCGCTCGTATCGGCTTTTCCTCTGTCACTTTTTCGGGCCGGTTTTCTTGTACTTTTCGGTGTATCTTTGCTCTTTACCCGTCCTAATTAGGGATTTATTACTACTTTTACCATCCCCTAGTTCCAAAATTTTTCTCCTTTCAGGGGTAAGGGTAAATCCATCTTCTAGCATCTAAATTTTAAAAATATCGGATCAAATAATACTTTTCCATATACAAGTTGTGATATAGAAGATTCATTCTCATGCATTAGATCCAATTGTGTTATAAGCACATTCGACTTTAAACACTTCAGCTTAGATTTATTTTTAAAAGAAAACGCTAACTTAGGTCAACACTTATAGGAGGAAATGAATAATTATAAATTTTTATGAGAGAAAATCAATATTATATAGAAGGAAAAAGTCAAATTACAATCGTAATGTGATTAATAGTAAAGAATTTGAATTTCATGTTCATAAACACTAATTTATTAATTAATACATTATTAACCTGATAGAATTTGGTAAAAATCTTTACTATAATTTCTTATAAAGATTTTATCCAAATTCAGTTTTATTAAAATATCTTCTTAATCAACAAGCTCTCATAATATGTAAATTCATTAAGCAAAGCATGAAATTTTTTGAAGACAAAGTTTGATTAAAATGACTTGAAATGTATTTAAATTTTTTTTTTTTTTTTAATACAACTCAAAAGTTTCTATCATATAGTAATTTTTACAATAATTATTTGCACTGAGAAATCAATCATCTTTTACGCTAATTCATTTTTCATGAGATTATTATAGAAACAATCAAATTTGTCTTTACAAAAATTTATTAAAAAAAAGTCAGTCGAAACGAAGGTGGATGCATTGAATTGGTCGGTAGAACAAAAACTGGACGCGTGACTTGGACGTAGTCGTGGAGGCACGCTCTCGAACTTATTATGTCTTTCTCTTCCTTCCTTAAACAATGGGTTACATTTAAACCCTTAAAAAAGCTGGACACGTTTTGAACTCACAACTTATGCTGTCATGAACACTGCTCAACGCCACAACATAGTAGGCCCCATTATCTGACGATCACGTGCAGGCCTGTCAGAAACCACGTTAACTAAACTAGTTAGTTAATTTTAAGCGCTAATTTTGTCTCTACCACTAACTCCTCCTACGTGGCATCACCACACGCCGTCTCTACAGTGACACAAACATAAATAATACCGTTTAGCCTCTCGGTCATCACCAGGTTGGCTCTCAAAATCTTTGCCTCGTGGTGAACAATACTTTAAACTCCCCAAAACGTGCGTACCACTAACTAAACTAACGCCGCCCACCCAAACTTTTGAAGATTAAAGTTTGTAATTGTTAAAAAACTCTGGGCGGGAAAGCAGTGATCTTCCCGCCAAATCAGACGGCGGTGGGACCATGTCGACAAGGGAAAATCTAGATGGATAACGGAGTTGGGAAAAGAAGGACCCAGTCGGTTTGACGTGGAGAGCGGGAATAATTGGAGAAATAAATAGAGCGGCTTTTAGCAGCAACGAAAGGGTGATGTAGATGACACCTCATTAACCGGCTAACTTTTTTGAAAATCCCGCCTGGGATTGCTTTTGACCGTTAAGACTTGGCGCCAAACCTGAAAGTCATATTCACATGGCGAGAGATTGATTGAATACAGCGGCGCCGCATATTTCTCCGTGAGACACTGGAACCATGTTTTCCTCTAACGTTATTAAACATGTCTAATTTAGTTAACACAAATGATTTCTTGCGAATTTTTATTATTAAAAAAATATTATGGTTGGTCAAATCAAGAATTTGACACATTCAGAATGAGAAGTTGGTCAAATGAGTAGCATGTGCGTAGGGGTGAAGCATGCTGTTTAAGTAGAGCACTAGCTCACAAAGTAGAGAATTTGACTTGGTTTTCAAAAAATAGTTTCTGAAATCAGGCATGTTTTCTCCCACTCCCATGTTATTATAATTAAAATATTTATATCAATTACCAAATTAATAGACTGAGCTGATACTTACTGACAATAAAGGATAAAAAAATAAATATAGTGTTGAATGTTGAGAGCATGAAAGTAAGTGATAAACATAAGGCAAAGCAATTTAATTAAGAAGGGAGTTGACGCTTCGCGGGTTAATCTGAAACTGCAGAAACAATTGGAGTCTTATCCATACTCTATAGCACTAAAAAATAAACCTAATTCAATACCAAGACCAATACAAATAATCATAATTACATTAACACAATGATATATATTGATAATTACTTTTATTGAATATATTTTAATCATAATCGACGCGGTGTGTTTATTGGTAATAATCCATGTAAAAAAAATGATGAAATTATATCCAGCATTTTTCAAAGCAACAAGTAATTGAAAATAATGCATATTTTTTGAATTAATTAATTATGTATGGTTGAGGTTGACAAATGCAGGTAGTTAAAGCATCAAATGTTTGCCAGCTGGTGAAAGAGAGAGATATTGGTTTGGTGTGCCCAATGGCTTTGGGTTAAACCTCCATTTTGACCAAAAATATCAACATTAAAATAAATATATGGAAAAAGGTTAATATCAACTCGCAAATTTTGGTAACCTATTAGTGAAAGCCACTATATACATATTTCAATAGGCAAATTTTGTAATATGAATCATAAAGAAAAGAAATGTGGAAGACATTGGAGAATTTTCACTTCATTAACTATGCTTTTTAGGAATGAATTAAATCAACCATCTTCCTAAAAAGCAAAATAAATAAATAAAAGTGCTAATACAAGAATTGCACCAATTAGAGTGATCTGATCGACCTAATCGGGATCAAAACTGATGTGTACATAATTACGGATAACCAAAAATGAATAAATAATCAATGCAGTAAAATAGATGGTAAAAAGATTTTTAAAGTGGTTCGATGAGCTGAACTCTTGAGCCTACATCTACTATTATTGTATTTGATGTGAGAGCTTACAATGACAATCCTAAAATAATTTATCAACCCCTTTCTCCTCGTTGGAGGGGGTTTATATACAAAGTTTATGTAAAGGAAATAGCGAAAATAAATAGATTACAATTAAGTTTAAAATGCAACTCTAATATTCTTGCGATTGGGCATTGTGATTGCGCAATGATTGCTGTTGATCTAATCCTTCCAGAGATATTCGGGATCTGAAGTTATCCGTGAATTGCTTGAACAACTGCCAAGATTGGTCGCGACTAGCTTGTGCTAGGTCGAGCTATAACTCGATGAGTTTATGCTGGGTCAAACAATCAGTAGAATCGAGCTGGTCTTGGATCGGGCTATAACCTCACAATACTCTGAGTTTGGTGGAAAAATCACACATAACGATAAAATATGTAAGTATATCACTTTCCAACATGGGTTCCTAAGTTCGAGTTTCCCTAAGAACTAATAGAGGTGATCATTAAAGAGATTTACTCGATCGTTCAAACCCTCAAGGACTGGTCTGGTGGTCAAAGAGGTTTGTTCTATTCTTTAAGTTCTTAGGTTTAAACCTTGAGATTATCTCTTAGGTTCAAACCTTGAGATTATCTGTCATAATAACATTTTAACTTACTTAGTCTTTTGGGCTTGTAAGGTGTTTATTGAACCCCAAAGATTAGTCGAGGTACGCTCGTAAACTGGCCGGATACCTTAGTTACTAAAAAACCAAAAAATAAAAACATCTAAAACTGGTACTTTTAATTTCCTGGCATGCGTCTATTGAAGAGCTTATTAATTGTGCATTAAATAACATAATTACAACTTAATCGTTGTAATGTTAATTTAATAATATTTATAAGAGTGGTGTGGACATGGGAAAAGAATAGCTATCAAATTAATCTTGTTTAATTTCATTATTTTATTGGACCTGTTTAATTGTACAAGAATATTTTATCTCACCAAGTTGCTTAATATTTTATTTAATCAAATATATTCTACACACAACTATTACTTTTACTAATTGGTCGGTCTTAATTCACGACATGAGAAAAACAGTCAAATTTCCATGATTATCAAAATCTTCCTGGTTAAATAAAGTGTGTATAAATATAGGTGTATCTTGAGACCAAGAAATTTTTTGGAATTTCATAATGTGAACGGAGAATTGTTTGACTCTTCATTAATTAAACCTAACTCCATTAATGTAATATACTAAAAGAAGATTAATTAGGGCTTTTTCATCTCAATCCCCATACGTTTAATTAAACTTAACTATAGAGAGAGTTTTACAATGTGTTTTAAAGGTTTGTATGAATACAACAAAAAAGGGCCCATTCACGAGATAGGCACATGCAAATAAAGATTTTACATGTCCCTACATTTAATTATATTTTACAATTACTGTACATATTTATAGATCATAGGTAACTAATTTAATGGTGCGTTACACCAAACCAAACAAGTTACAAGAGTGACACGTGTCCTGATAATTCAATAGAAGATTTCCTGTTGTCTAATCACTTTCCACCAAATGCTTTTTACTTCTATTTTATCAATCATAATCTTGAATTAAATAATTCAGGTTGATGGCAATCGCATATCTACAACAGGGTTATTGGGCGAGGCTTTATTAAGTTCAAATTAAACCAAGGCCCACTCTTTCTTCAATCTTGTTGTGTTTGGGCTCAATATCCAATGTCTATTGAATTGAGTAGCTCTTTCTAAACCCAATCTATATATGCCTTTTCATTAGTTCGGATTCATTCAAAACTATTTAGGCCTTTTTGGTATGAAATTTTCTGCCTTTACTCCAAGAGAGATCTCTATTTTTAATTTTTTTTAATATTTACTTTTAAGCAAATATACCACGACAACCAAACATCGCTTGTTTTGACGACACCGCCAACATGGTTGCATAGATGACTTGTCGGCAAATACAATCATGTTAGTGATGTCAGACTCACTTGTTGTTAGAGAATTTTCTGACAGTGACAGTCGACCACCGTTGATAGGGATGTCAATGAGACGGGTTGGGTTGAATGCTAAGAAATCCATGCCCATGCCCATCTATTTTATGAATATCTAAATCCACACCGTTATCCATTCTTAAAAATGGGGTGGGTTTGGGTATTTTTTTTAAGGAAAACCTTGGATCGTCCTATTTGGTCCATTTTATATATATATATATAAAGTTAAGTCTAACACAATATATATAAACTATTTCTTAGAATAAATTAATTAAAATGAAAAATAATACTTTTTAACTATCTAATATAAATTTTTTATTCAAAATTTAATACTTCGACTACAAAAATTACACAAGCAAATCATAAACGAAAAAATAAAATAATATTAAATTGAATTATAATTTTATAATAAATCTAATTCCAAATGATGTAAAATCATAATTCATAAAAACTAATTATTTGGACAATGTAAAAGAAAAAATTTAATACAAAATTAATGTTCATACAATTATAAAGTTGAATAAAATATATGATGATAGTAATTATACATTAAACAATTTAATTACATACCTTATTTTCAGATACACAAGTGTAGAAGATGATAAGAAATCAACTTGAAGTAATTCAATGGAGGAATAAGGTTGTGATGGCAAGGGTTTTCTTTTGTTTGAAAAAAAAGTAAATAATATGACCTAATTTAAATAAATCTGTAAATTTAATGTTAAATATTGAATACAATTATTTATTCATAGTTATATATTTTTGGGGTGAATGGAGTAGGTCGGTGTTAAAGTTAGCATTTTCACGTCCGCCCCAAAATAATTTGGATGAAGATATTCAAATCCAAATCCAACCCACCCCAAAATTTTAGGCTCTGTTTGGTTGGTTTTTAGGAATACTATTATTAGTATTCCCAAAAAAGTTAAACAGTAAAATACCTAAAAACTCACAATATTATCTAATATTATTCAACTTTTTTTAAACTCCCTAAATTTGTTAATTTAATTAAATACCCCTAAATATTTTTTTCAAAATTACAAAAATACCCCTAAACCCACATTATACCAGATTTCGGCCACCATTGCCGGAAGTTGGCCTAAATCTGATATAATGGCGCACTACTAGCTGAATCTGGCAGGTAGTGCGCCGATCTAGCCTTTTTCGACCGTATCCACGGAATCGAACTGGCCTAAAAGGCCGCATCTTTGGAAGATTCGATCGCCAACGACGGCCAACATATGGTCGTCGTTGACCATCAACGATGACCGTATCTTTGGCTGTCGTTGACGAGCAAATGCAGCTAGATCTGGCCATCAATGGCCGATCTCCAGATCGCCTTGCCGCCGGATCCACCGTGGATCTAGCCAGCAAAGGCCATATCGGCGCACGATCGGCAAGATCCAGCTGGTTATGCACCGATACGGCGACTCCGGCCACCCTCCGGCGGTGGTGGCTGGCTGTGATTATTCAATGGGTGGGTTGGGGGTGTTTTTGTTAACTTTTAAAGTTTTATTATAAGGGTGTTTAGTAAATAAACAAACATAAGGGGTATTTTTATTAATTTCCAAATTCTATATCGTAATACCCGCCCAATTCAACTTTTTTTAACTTTTTTCAAAAAACTTTTCTAAAAAATACAAAAAAGTGAACCAAACGGAGCCTTACTATCCAAATCCAACCCATTAGGGTGGGGCTCCACTTATGGGACATTTTGACATCCCTAACTGCAGGCAATAATTGGATTTATTTTATTTTTGAATGCTTTTGTTTAAAAAAAAGTCATGATTTAAGTTAATTTTAGGGTGTTTTTGTAGTTAACCTTTCAAATGTAGTTTCGAATTCTAAAAGCTATAAATACCTACTTTTGGAATTTTTTATAAAATAGGTTATTTCAACATCAGCTTGTTGAATAATCACTTTTCAAATTAGTTTATTAAACACTTTTTAGATTATAGATTATGAAATAAGTGATTATTTGAGAAGCTACAACAAACCCAAAATCACCCTTAGACTGTTATTGATTTAATTAAGAGATGTGATTTTTGAACCCACTTATTTTATCTCAAACACCAACTTTTTATTAAAGGGTAAATGTGTAAAAGAAGATAAATTCATAAACTTAATTAACCATCTAAAGTGGTGAAGAGGAAGCTTCTGTATAATCTTTCATATAGGACTGGGCATATATTCATGAAAGATAGTTTGTGATTTTCAATTGGATGATGGGCCAATAGAACCACTCGATAAATTAATGTGAAAATAATATCTCAAGATATCAATTTTTTTTTTTTTGATATAATAGGTGCTTTAGAAATCTTTATTAAAAAATACAAATATTTTAGTCACAATTTTTTATCTGCAAATAAAACATAAAAGTGGAGTTAAATGACATTTTCATCCCTATGGTTTAGGGAAAGTGACACTTTTGTCTAGTGAAATCAGAAAGTGATAGAAAAGTCCTTGCCAAACAACTGTTGTTACCCACTATTAAACTATGTAGGGGTATTTTTGGTATTAATAAGGGTGCGTTTGGATCGGGGTCATATAAGATAACAGGGGTAATCTTCGTTTATTTTGCAAGATTCCGTTGTTTGGTTTGTAAGTAATAAAATATTACGGATATATTTTATTACAAATAGTGATTATTGTTGTTAATGTTGGGGGTAATCCGATACTCTCCTCCTAAGGTGTTATTTAAAGATTACTAGGTAATCTGAATTTTATACCTATTTTGCCCTTAATTAAATACATTTTCGGACACAATGACCTTCAAATGTCTATCAAATAATCATTACCCAGCCTTCTTACATTTGAGAATTTAGCTAAAATACCTCAGCCACTAAAAAGTTTAAAAGTTAACAAAATACCCCCAACCATCTAAGACCACTGTCGACTGCTGGCCACCACCGCCATCTGTCCGAATCAGTAGTTGTAATGGCGAACGATTGGCGGGATCTAGTAGGTTATGTGCCTGTAAGGCCATTTCTGATCATGGATCACAGATCCATGGCTGAAAACGGCCAGATTTGGCCGTTTCTATGGTTGTTTCACGGCCAAAGATATGGCCATGAGACGGCCACAGATCTAGCCATGAAATACCCGCTGTTTCACAGCCACATCTTTGGTTGTGAAGATCCATGGCCGGAAATGGCTTTGTTGGCGCACGACCGACCATATACAACCAATTGTGCACCATTCCGTCGACCAGTCGTGCGTCATTTTGTCGACTTTTGACGACGGCCAAGGGCGGTGGCTGGTTGTCGGTAGTGGCTTGGGGTGGGTGGGGGTGATTTTACTACAAATTAAAGTTTTAATGGCTAAGGTGTTTTTGCAAAATTTCATATGTAGGGAGTTAAAAGAAATTATTCAAAAACAAATATTATATTAATATTTAAAAAGGAAGACAGTTGAGTAATCTATATAACAAATCCACCAATTCATCCTCTCAACCAAACATATTACTCACCAATTTATTCGAACCAATCAAACACATTTCCTAAACATTCCTAGTAATTTTTAAAGTGATTTATCTTTATATTAATATAGCATTCTCTTATAATAAAACATTATATGATCCAAACGCACCCTAAGAAATAAATCTTATAAACTTACAAAATAAATTAAAAAATTGGGTTAAAACTAACCTTAACACCCTAAGGTTTGATAAATAACGAAAATCTCACCAAGATTTCAAAAATAACAAAAAAGTTCTATGGCGTTAATGAATCGTTAGTAAGCTATTAAGAATTATACTATTTTAAGTTAATGAATATTTACGTACTTGCCTTTCAACCTTTTATTTTAAGACCTAAAATTTAACATAGGTGGATTTTTATTATTTTATAAACCTCAGGAGATTTATTTTCTTTTTATTTAACCAAACTTAGCAAGATTTAATAATCAATTATTTAAGAATTGTGTTTATTAGGAATTGTGTTTGGGATTTTTACAGCTTACAAAATAATCAATTATTTTTTACGCTACAAAACAAAAGTAAGGTAAACAACTTTTAAAATAGATTAATTTTGAAGCTGATTATAAAATAATTATTTCCATAAAAGCATTCTAAAAGCCAGGATGGGTAGCTTTTTAAAAATTAGATTACTTTTAAAGCTGATTTTACATTGTAAATTGACAAACATACCCTTACACAATTCTTCAAATTATAAAATAAACTTTAAATCAACATTTAATAAATAATTTTATAATTTATTGGCACCACTAGTGGTGGATAACTACCATTAATTATTGTTGATCGACGGTCAATGTCGATCAAATTGCCATTAACCAGTGGTCAACAATGACTGTTTGAAGCCAAAATTGGTCTTGATGGGATCAAAAACTTCCGTCTACAAAAATTCGGTGATTCCACTAGATTGAGATGCTTGATTTGGCTATAGGAGGTGACAAAAGATTCAACCACCTTTTGCGACCTAAATTAGTGTCAAAATCTGGTTAAATCACCATAATCTTGGATCGAGAATTTCTCGTCCCAATGGAACTGGCTATGGCTACAATGCACCAGCATTGATTGACTTTGACCATCGATCAACATTGGTTTGACAAGTGTTGACCAGTGATTGACCACCATCAACCAAATTTAATATTTTATTTTTTTAAAATTAATTAATAATTTTTTTTATATAAATTATTTTAACAATCTTTAAATGCTTATCAATTATAAAAATATTTTAAGAAATAAAATATATTCTTTGGTCATTATACATAAAACAATAATTTCAAAATCTAATTTACCAAACACATTTACACACAATCATAGCAATTATAAAAGTGACATTTACTAAACATTTTCAAAGCTAATTATTTCTAGTGTTGAGGAAAAAATTGATTAAACCCAAAGCTACAACAATATGAAACTAGTCCTAAGTCTTTCAACAATCTAATGTCCCTTTTTCATTATATGCACATATTTTTGTCTATTAGCGACTTGGAGTCTTTTCAATGCAATTCTTGTGTGGCAAACAATTATGTGTGATAAAATATGAGTTAATAAACAATTAATTGTATAAATAAGAGATATAAGGGTTAACAAAGGTTTATAGTGTTTCAACAACAATCTAGCATTTGCCACTTGTTAGGGCCAAAAATCGTCCTTGGCCCAAATAGGAAAATGGACGCGACACTGAAGAAGAAGCCAAGCCCAATCCTGATATGACCCTACCGGGTGAGGCCCATTCGGTACAATGTGTAGCCGGCCCAGACCACGTGGGCACGAGCCTCCTAATCCCAGCCCATTCCCCAAATCCATGGGTGATTATAGAGCCCACGATCTCCTCAGAATACTTCCCATTCCTGACCACTTCCCTGTTCGAAGTTACTCTCCTAATCAGAATCACCTTCCTACTCGGACACTGGTAAGACAGCTCACCACGGCCCTAATTCTTCTAGGGTTTGCATTAGAGTCATACTAGGACTCCTACTTATACCAGGATTGGGAGACCGGACAGTCACTATATAAGTAGAGGCTAGCCCTCTCATAAGGGACATTCAACCTTCACACCTAAAGCTCTGACTTGAGAGCTCCACATCACTGCCGTAGTCACAGTCCCCGACTAGACTTCCGGTAACCTCTACTCCCTAACCCTCACTATATTAGCCTCTCTCAGCCTTGATGACTTGAGCGTCGGAGTGCCTATGGCAAACACCACCTCGGTGTTTCTCGTTCGCTTCACGCGTGTGTTTCTCTACGTGTGCAGGTGCAGCGGATCGCTAGTGGCCTCAACCTCATGGGATCGACCCCCCTTTCGTACAGGTAGATTTTTACATCTACAGTTTGGCGCCCATCATGGGGCCTCTAGCAATCATTCGGCTTGATGAACCTTGCTACGTGGAGGAATATTCCATGGCTGACAATCCCGACAACGTTAACTCCGGCCTCGAGGCCAGACTGGAGGCTTTGACCGCTCTCATGCAACAAAACTCGGACAAGGTGGTCGTGCTGGAAGCCGAAAACGCATCCATTAGGGCTGAAAACTAGTCTCTAAAGGAGAAAGTAAGTCAATTCTATGATCTCGAGTTTCTGCCCAACCAAGTACCCCCCAATCGGTTCCGCGCCCTTATCCCATCCGGCAACCTCTCTCCACACAGCAGCTCGCCCTGGCCTCCGGTAAAGGGCCGGCCCCTCCGCCTCAAGCGCACGGGCGCCGACGACTGCTTTTGACTAATGGGGACAAAGATATGCCAACAGAACACCATCCAGCCGATCCATCCCAGCCTCGTGACCAAGACGATCTAGTAACAGAGAGCCCGCATCTGCAAGACCAGCCCATCCTTACCGTCCCGCTCCACCTCCAATCAACAACCCAAACACAAACCCTATTCGGCTCGGCTTACCCTCGCGGGTGGAACGACCAAACCAAACCAACTCTAGCACTCGAGCTCATCCATCCTGATGGACTGAATGACTACTAGACGACTCCCCTGACCATTCATGTAGGCCAGAATAATAGAACAATGACAATGGGAGTCATCCAACTGGAAGGGATGAACGAAGATCCATGCTACCAAGGAATGCACGACGGAATGATTTATCAAACCGCCCCCTGAGGGATGACCCAACGGAAGGTGCTGAGAACGAATGCAGTAGCGGACCCAGTAAGACGGGATGATTTGGTAGTATCCCCCTCTCATATGGAACAAGGACTGGCCAAGAGGCTGGCCGATGTCGAGGCAGTGATGAGACGCATTCCAGGAATGCCGGTCCCAACCAAGAAGAGCAGACCCCATTGTTAAGTCGATTCACCCTTTGTGGATGAGATCGCCTTGGCTGACATGCCCCAGAAATTTACCATTCCCAACATGAAATCCTACGACAGCACAACCGACCCAGATGATCACATAGCCTCGTACAAGCAGCGGATGTTCACTGTCTCAATACCCCGAGTGTTGAGGGAAGCCTGCATGTGCAAGAGTTTTGGTTCAAGCTTATCCAACCCAACACTCCAGTGGTACACAAATCTCCCGAACGGTTCCATCGACTCATTCGCTCAGCTCACCGACACCTTTGTGGAGCAGTTTGCCAGCAGCAAGAAACTCGAGAAGCTATCGGCCGATCTATACAAAGTATACCAGAAGAGGGGAGAGCCACTGAGAGAGTATGTCAACAGATTCAACAAAGAGAAGATTTCCATCCCTTCCTGTAACCCTAAGACAGCCGTAGACGCCTTCAAAAAAGGTCTCCTCCCGGATGATGAACTATACAAAGAACTGACGGAGCTAGGTTGCACCACGATGGAAGACGCATTGGCCAGAGCAACGATTCAAATAAGGTGGGAGGAAGATGAGATGAATCAGGCAATTCATGCCAGGTATGACTGAATGCGAACGACAGGAGGCCAGAGCTCAGATCGACTGTAGGCTCTACAAGGTCACCAAAGAACCAGGGAAGGGCGCTTACAAACTCTAGACCCCCGATGGCAAAGACATCAACAACAGTTGGAATGTCGTTCACCTCAAACGCTACTACTTCTAGGTGAACCTTGTCTTTTTTTTTCGTTTTTCATTTTTTCATTTAAAAAAAAAAAGGATGAGTGGGCTTATCCACCTTCTCTTAGACAGTCAGCCTCATGGCCAAATATTTAATGAAGTGTTATTCAGAAGTTTTCATCTTCAAATCGACCTCGTCGACGAATTGCTTACACCTTCAAACCGGCCCTACCCGATGAACGTACGGACACCTTCAAATCGGTCCTGCCCGATGAACGATGCACACCTTCAAACGGCCTCGCCCCGCCCATGAACGTATGGACACCTTCAAATCGGCCCTGCCCGATAAACGTATGGACACCTTCAAATCGGCCCTGCCCGATACATACGGACACCTCTCAAATCGACCCCGGTCGATGAATTACTCATCTTCGAATCAACCCCGCTCAAGTCACGATGACACTTTTGGATCGGCCTGCCCGATCCAAGACTTGGCACCTTGGGACCGGCCCCATTCGACCTAAGAACTGAACTGAAGATGCAACGTCATATCTCCAGGGGACTACACACTCGGTCGCCCAGACCGAATGAATGATTCCTACACCATTGACAAGCAAAGCACCAACCCAGCCCAACATAAGGCCTACACGCCTTGGCCATTGGGCCACGCGGAGGTAACATACACAAACATAACGCACATACAAGAGAAATAAAAAAATAGTTCATTCATCCAAGAAGACAACACTAGAAATCAGAGCAGTCAAAGGTAGTATATATGGCATCAAACGCCCTAGCCTGAATACAAAAAATAAAAATGGCACACGCTGCACAAAAGGGCGTCACATGCCCCAAAATACAAAAATAAAAGGAAGCGCTAAGCATCCTCAGCATGAGCCTCATCCTCCATCACCAAATCAGTCGCCATGTCCGCACCGCTAGTGCTCGGTCCTGCAGCCTGATCGCTCACATCCCCAACACCCAATTGCCCTGGCTGACTGAAGTCAGGCGCCGGCCCCTCGTCCTGCCCCGCCGGATGACTAGTTTCTTCTTCCAACAATTCGTGCATGAGCAGAATGTCTTCATCCGGGTCCCAATGAGAGGTCCGCCCTTCCTTGAACTCCAGCATAAGCTCGCCTCAGGCCTTAATGATGGCGTCATCAGCAATGGAGATGCACTGCTCCCCTTGGGGACTCGACTTCCGCGGTCCTCGACCAACTCGCGCTGTAACCTCGTGACCTCGGCCTCACTATCCCTGAGGCGCTGCTGACTCTCCTGCTCAGCCTTTCGGGACACTGCCTCCCTCTGGCGTAAACCAGTGTTGACCTTGGATACATCCTGTATCCGCTTCTCCTGCGCCACGACAAACTTCCTCAGATGAAGATCAAGCAGTGAGTACCTGCACAACAAAACTCAGCAATGAGAACAAAGTCAACAACAGGGAAAATGAATAAGTACTGCCATACATGAACGGCACGGGATACACCCCAATCGGCCGCAGCAACTGCACCTATCTGGTTCAGGCGCGCCTCGTCCGCCGGGAACAAGAAAGAGTCGGTCGCCTTACATAGAGGTCGCTGGAATAAGTCGACGCAGTAGCGGAATCGTGATAGTAATAGTCCCGGCCTCCTCATCCACAACGGCAGCCTGGGACGACCCGGCCTCTCTGAAGGCCGGGCTGCTCGGCCGGCCGACGGGCGGCTCCAATACGTCCTCAACCCTCACATCCGCCTTGGCCACCGACTCCCTCCTCATCTTCTCTCGACGCCTGGCGATGGACTCGCTTGCACTTGGGACGCTCAACTTCTTCATAAGTGACTCTGCAAGTGCAAACTCTCCAATCTGTTAGTGGTCCACCTGTTACTCACCAAAAATCAGGTCACCGATTCGAGATCGACTTAGGAGAACGTCCCAAGTCTGCTGCAGCGAGAGGAAGGGAGTACCTCTCAGACGCTCTACTCCAGCCCAAAGAATGCTGGTCCTCAAGTTGGACTCCGCTAGCACTACCCGCCAATCCCTCTGCTCCAATGGGATAGCTAACACCTTTTGAGTTGCTACGTCCAAGCCATCTCCGCTCTGCCCGGCCCGATTGAACTCAAGCTCTGCAAACAAAAAATACAATCAAGATTTAGTAATCAAAAGAACGAAAGAAACAAGTTCTCACCAAGAGCTCGCCCGCCACGACGGGATCTCGCCGGGCCCCTCTCTCCAAAAACGGCCTGACCTCTCAAGAAGAAGTAGCGGTCTTTCCAGTTCTTATCACTGGACCGGTCGGTCACTAGGTGAGACCAGTCGTGCCTCAAGTTCAACAAATATCGGCCCTTCTCCTTATCGTTCTCCTTCAGGAAGTACGAGTACAATAACTTGTGCAACCCGAACATAACTTGGTGCCGAACACATAGATCTTCCAGGGCCATCAGCAATCTCCAAGCGTTCGGCATAAGCTGGGAAGAGGGCAATCATGAAGTGGTTCAGCACCTCCCAGACGAGGCGAGGCACATGCAACTTCAACCCGTCATGAAACCACTTCTCATAAACACAGACCCAGCCCTCAGCTTCCCAACCAACCTGCTTATACGACCGCGGGGTCCGGATGTCGACCAAAATAGGGATATGATACAATGTACGGATGCGCCACACGGCACCATCTTTCAGCACGGGCGGATAATCCCTGGTCAGAATCCCACTGCCCCTCGGCTCTTCCTCGGAGCTACTGCTGGACGAGGATGGATTGTCGGCCCCTCCGGAGTCTTCCCCACTCCGCCCATGCCTGCCCAAGCCACTCAGCCCAGCCTGACTCGCCCCTGGAGCGACTACACTAACTCCAGTCGGTACGCCCAATGAGACGTTACCTTCAGGCATCATCACGATAGTCGGGGCATGCTCATACTTATCCCCAACATCAACCACATCCCGACTCGAACCTCCTGACGTATCGTCTGACATATCGGTCGCCCGTCAACGCTGCACGATGACCCCCAAAATTAGCCTCTTCAATCGTAGTCGACCCGTCCTACTGAGAGATGGAATCCCGAGATGCCGCCGCCCCACCCACCCAATGCATCCGATCAAAAGAACTCGCCTTGGCTGCCAAAAATGCTCAGTATCAGCCACCCGACCCGAGACACCGACCTACCAAGATCAGAAAGAGTTGACACTCGCCCCTCAGTACCAGCCTACCAACCCGGAGAAGCTCAAACTAAACCTTGGTCGACCCTCTCGGTCGACCGACCCAGCTCCCGATTTTTGCCTTTCTTGGCTCACCCCAGGTGACCGACCCGGCAGATCCCTTATCAAAGTATCCCTTGGATCGCTCCTGGCGACCGACTGATCGGCCTAAACACTAATCCTAACACAACCACCCGTTCGGTCAGGACGACCGACCAACTCTTTAATCCATTCCGCACATCCCTCCACTCGGTTGGACAGACTGGAAGACCTAACCCCCCAAAATGTCAGACAGCTTCTTGTTCAGTCAGGAAGACCGACTGAACGAGTCCAAACTAAACCCGACTTCGCCTTCACGAATTCCGTCCAAAACAGTCAAAAACCCACCGGAAAATCCCAAATGCACACCTTTTTTGGTAAAATACGTGATCTAAACACCTCAAATCCCCCTCAAAGTTCCCAAAAACTTCAAAAAATTTCTCTCTTCTCTAAAAACCCAAATATCTCAGTCTCTCCTGCAAACAAAACCAAAACTAACCAAGTGAACCAACAAAACAGATGAAAGGGAACAGTACTCACCGTAAAGCCGTCCCGGAAACTAAAGAAAGAAACCATCGCTGCTTAGGGAAACTGGAACGAAAACGAAAACTGGAGAGGAAAAAGAAAAAACCAAGTTGCAGAAAAAACGCGAATGGAATATGAACAGACCATTCATCAGTTTTTATAGAAGAGGTCTCACAGAAACGGACACGTGGTGGCTTCCCACTGCATAATGACTAGGAGCCTTTTCGTTTTCCCGCCTCAAAACGAGGAGTCAATCCCCATCGAACGCGTGGCAAACATCCGTGGCGCCTAGGAGACCGCAAAACTGTACGAGCCGTACTCTTCGCCCTATCCTCGCGACCGAGCAAGTATACTGCTCCCACCTGGTTGATCAGCCTAGGACGACCCGGCCTGAACTCACTATATTGAAAAGATAAAAGTCCTCCCCCTCTCATCCTTCCGTAGCGGATGAACGAACAGCTAGAGGTCAAGGCTCGCGTATCCGTTCCGCTCGATCGCCCGCTCCTCCTGACCGACTCAGCCCTTCGAAGCACTCGCAAAGTCCCATGCTTCTCCAGACCAGAAGGTCCGGCCAACTGGTTGATCAACTTGGAACGACACGTTTCGGCCCCCTTCAGAACAAAGAGGTCCCGCCCGTTCGTCCTTCCATTACGGACGAACGAGAAACCTATAATCAAGGTCCTCGTATCTCATCCACTGGGTCATCCACACATACCGACCGAGCGAATGATTTTAGATCAATGAACTTCCTACCTCGCTCCACCCGGCATGCCGAGCGAGCATCCAGGCTGTGGATTGATCTCCTCTCCGGCTGGCGGACGTATCGAACGACCTCCAGGACACTCATCTCAGTGGATCGCCTACACCAATAACCGGTCATCCCTGAAGGACGACCGAGCACCTATCGATCGCTTCCTACTCTCTGACTCAAGAAACTCTTAACTCAGAGAGTGGGGGGCAAACTGTTAGGGCCAAAAATCGTCCTTGGCCCAAATAGGAAAATGGACGCAACATTGAAGAAGAAGCCAAGCCCAATCCTGATATGACCCTACCGGGTGAGGCCTATTCAGTACAATGTGTAGCCGACCCACACCACGTGGGCACGAGCCTCCTAATCCCAGCCCATTCCCCAAATCCATGGGTGATTATAGAGCCCACGATCTCCTCAGAATACTTCCCATTCCCCGACCACTTTCCCCTGCTCAAGTTACTCTCCTAATCAGAATCACCTTCCTACTCGGACACTGGTAAGACAGCTCACCACGGCCCTAATTCTTTTAGGGTTTGCATTAGAGTCATACTAGGACTCCTACTTCTACCAGGATTGGGAGACCAGACAGTCACTATATAAGCAGAGGCCAGCCCTCTCATAAGGGACATTCAACCTTCACACCTAAAGCTCTGACTTGAGAGCTCCACATCACCGCCGTAGTCACAGTCCCCGACTAGACTTCCGGTAACCTCTACTCCCTAACCCTCACTATATTAGCCTCTCTCAGCCTTGCTGACTTGAGCTTCGGAGTGCCTACGGCAAACACCACCCCGGTGTTTCGTCGCTTCACGCGTGTGTTTCTCTACGTGTGCAGGTGCAGCGGATCGCTAGTGGCCTCAACCTCATGGGATCAGATCCCCCTTCTGTACAGGTAGATTTTTACATCTACACCACTCCTACAAGCTTCTTCTATTAGAATGTTCACTATCTATAGGGGTGGGGACTTGTTAGTTCGGTTCGTGTTTACCTGATTTAAATTTGGTTTATATTTTTTAAACCCGAATAAAACCATATAAAGAGTTAAAAAAAAAAAAAAAAAAAAAAAAAAAGAGGATAACAAATCAAAGTTACAAACGCTTGAAGTTTTAATGATTTCAAACTCAATAAATAATTAAAGAGAAAAAGAATTAAGTGAAAAAAGACACTGCATCATAAGGGGAAAAAAAAAAAAAACCAAACTTAATTTCATGCAAAGAAGAAAAAAAAAAATAATAATAAAAACTTCCAAATACAGTTTAAAACAAAAATAGAAGAAGTATACAAAAGTTGAATGCTTTAAATCATTGGGTTAGGAATGTTTAGCAGAAGCGCCCAGTTGCCTGGATTTTAAAACTTCCTCCCCAATTGTGCCATTATGATCGAGGTAATAACGATTTAATGCAAATAACACTGCATGTATATATGTATAAAAAACATGAAATACAAAACAAGAGTAAGAAAAGGTTACCGCCCTTTGCTATTTTCTTTCTCCTTGTTGAATCTTCACTGAGTACCCCGAGTGTGATACCTCTAGATCGATACACACATGATCTCTCGCCGATGGGAATTAACCCACTACAATGGAATCAAAAACAACTTCTTCCTTAATATGGCAGAGAATATCAATGGCTAGGGTTTTCTTATAATTTTTCTCTTATGAAATAATGAACCCTAAGCCTCCTTTAAATAGCCACCAAATATTGGATTAGTAGGTCATTCCTGAAATATTTTATTCCACTTTAATTTATTCTATGATGGATTAACTAATAACTAAACCTAGGCCCAGTTGAGTGCTAGCCCAATTTAGGTCCAAGTTTAATTATTAAACCCATTTATAAAGTCTCCTTATTTGGACTTAATTTTTAATTAATTAATTAAACTAATTAATCAACAATTAATTAATTTATCTAATTACAAAAATACCATTTTAACCAATTCTACTAATTAGTCAATTAGGACTTCTGGAAACTTTAATATCCTCATTAACTCTTTAATAAGAAAATCCTCGATTTCCATCAAGCTTAAAAATCCATAATGTGTGTGACCTAGAATTTCTAGGTTCATTTATTGATTGGTAGTAAGGTAAATATCAACTCTTGATATCCATCTTCCTTACAGACCATGAGTGGCACCTAGCAGTATATCATGACCCCCAATCAATGAATGAAGTAGGATCATATGAACCTGTAAAATTGAGTGTTTAAGTCATGTCACCTCATTCCCCCTGATGTTGTGTTCCAATCAAGTGCAGACTATGGTATAGTCAAATCCCTAAATTGATCACATAATTCGGATCATCTTAAATGTGGAATTGTGTTTCTATAAAACTATTCATAAAACACAAATGCTTTGGCCAAAGACTTCCTCCACATTCGTTGATCCCTTGGAACACACAAGCTTGTAATATTCAAGCCATCAGATTCCTTATTGAATACGCATATGACTCTGTACATAATTAACTCATGACCAACAAGCACTACACACTAGATATAAACAATCTAGTGATAACGTACTGAAGAACCATGAGCTCCCTGCACAAGACATGGGAGCATCTCAGGTCTAGGGATAAAGTGACACTAATGCAAATAACGATGATCATTGACTGAAGATATTATACCTATTTGATCAATCGTCCAGTGGTCACATTTGATGCTTCATTATCTAATAAATCACCTCATTACTCGTGCCCTTATGATATGAGTCTCATCACCCAATCATCAATATCTCATGCTAATCAATGGCAACACATGGTAATGCTGATCTTGCTATAATATTGCCTCCGATTATTATCACATCTGATCAGGAACATACTTAAGAGCTAGTCACATGAAAGAATCCTGATACTCATATTCTCAAACTCTTTGAAAATATAATTCTTTCTAGAACGAGCTCAGGGGCATATGCAACTTAATTAAATATAGATGACTTAAAGTAGCGTAGAATAATCGTCATTTTATTAATGATAAAACATTACAAAGTTTATATATAAATGTTTCCCTAAACCTTACATCTATCATTGGTTTTAGGGCACAAACACTAACATAAATTGCCAAATATCATTCGATTTCTTTTTGAAAGTCCTTCCTCTCCAATTGATTACAAAAGATTCCAAAAAAAAAAAAACATACGAGCACATTAAGTTCTATAGTATTTCACTAAAAGCCGCACAAATCACGTTGGCACATCTCTGTCTTTCGTTCAATTCATGGCACACATCACAAGAAGCAATTCACACGCATTATTGCTCGCTCTCAACATGCGCAACAAATCATTCAAACGGTGATTAGTCATTAAAAAGCAGTAAGTGCAGTGATGCGTACTCAACAAAGATTAATAAAAACTTCAATAACATAAATTAAGGATTCAAATCATCACGGAGAGACTATATCAAAGTCCCAACAAAAGAAAATTAGTTCATATTTAAATGAAGAGAAATAACATTTGACAAATTGAAAGACATGAAATCTATAAAGAATAAAAGAAAACTTATCTGATCGATGATCCAAAGCTCTCAAAAGTAGACAACTTTCTTCTTCAAAATTGTAGCTCCTCTTTCTTTTTCTCTATTCTTTCCTCCCTTTCTTAAATTGCTAAGGACATCTATTTATAGTGCTAGGCTTCTAGGGAAATTTTGGAATAATATTGGGTGAATTAAACTAAGAAAATCCGAATAAAACTCAGCAAAAGAACCTAGGGTTTGTTTCTCCTCCATACAAGTCGCGGCGCTATTGAACAATTTTAATTCATTGCAAGTGCACGAATCGATATCACAGTATACTGTGCAAAAGTAAGGGTCGATCCCATAGAGATTTGTAATCATTCAATTAATCCTAATATACTATGCCATAATTAAACTAATAAATTCAAGTAAATATGAAGAACTAATAACTAAAATAAAAATAAAGTAACACTAAATAAACCACCAAAAAACCAATCTCAATTGACTTAAAATCCAATGAACTAAAACCTAGGTATCCAATTCCACCAGAATTATCCGGCTTTATGTCACTAATCACTCTATGGTTATCTCAATTCACTTTCTAGGGTTTGTACTCTCGTAACTAAGGTATTATTGTAAGGCGTTCGAGATTAACCTAGTATTGCTAACATTAAACTAGTTAGGGCATATAGTCTAGCCTACTGATTTAAAACCCATTAAGACCAAGAGCACTAGAAATCAAGAACCAATTCACATTTGTCAAGGTGTATGCACATATACAAATAATTCATTCACACCAATTATTTAAGACTAGCGTATGGCGTCTGCCTAATCTTAACTCATACAATCTATTAATTCACATTAAAGGCCGTCACACAATAATATTAACTAATGATTGAATAAATCATAATAAATGAATCTAGAATAAGATTGAATTATTAAAACATTAAGGCCTTCAAATTAGGCTACATTGGATCCCTAATAAAGAGTTTAGTTACACATGATCATAAGGAAAGCAAACCTCAAAACCTTCCAAAGCATGAAGAGCAAAAGAAGATGATGAAAAACCCTAGGTAGATCTCATCTCCTTCCTTGTATTAATTCTCTCTAAGTTCAAGTCTCCCCCAAAAAAAACCTAAAGACATCCTTTTACAGTGCTAGGGTTGTGTGAAAGTAATGAGAAAAATCCTATACAAAATAGGAGAATAAAATTTAGTTCTAGGCGAAATAGAATAAGAGAATCCTAATGAAATTATGATTCCTTAACACAAGCTGCGCAAAGATATCCAAAATAGTGTTGGGAATTAATCAAACGAATACGAAACGGAAAACAAAAATTTAACGATTAAAACCTAAAGCCCAAAATCCTTATAAGATATATAACGTTATTTACATGCTTAAGGACAATAAAACCCATTCAAGGTTTCGATTTCTCACCTACGCTGATGGCTCCTTCAATTGATCGTTGAAAAACGCTTCCACTTCAAGGATAGAAGTGAACTAATGGAAATCCACACAAAGGCAAGACTCCACCCATAATCAATTTGCTAGAGTGATTTATGTAGTTTAAAGAAGAAAAGAGTTAAGAAAAATTTTAGAGAAAATTTTTCTCTCAACATTTAGCTTCTGCGACAATTCAAGGGTTATGGGAGATTTAGGGAAAAATGCCTTTTTATAGGCCAATCCTAATCTCCTTTTATTAGGATATATTATTAATATACCCCCATCTAATTAAATAATTAGATATAATGATTTCCGAAGAAATTAATTAACTGGGTATTAAGCAATTATTATTTTATTCATCCAATAATAATTATTCAATATTTAAAACATATATATATATATATATAATGAAATTTTATTTATTTAAAATATAGATATGAAATCTTACAAATTAATTCCAATACAAGATTGGATGTAGGCAACAACCTTTCCAGCAAATTTAATTGCTTTGTAAGATTGATCAAAATACGCCTTCATCTATAAATGAAGAAAATGTCTGTCGCTTGTTATCTTCTTTAAATTGTCTTTTAAGTGTGTAACTCGTATACTCGTCATCATATCGGCAGTGAGTAATATCGCGATCAACATCTTATTAATTGTCTCATCACACATAGACTAAGATTGGCCTTTAGCAAGACATCATGGCTACCCAATAGATTTAGATTCAACGTATTTGCTACTTGTCAACAATATGTTTACCGTACAATCAAATCTTTTCATCATCTATTATCTCATCAAGGTTTGAAGCACATAAATAATGTCAGCTTCAAGTATGAACCACTTTGACATTTTCAGATTTAGCTATCGGACTAATCGACCAATCGAGCAACAACTCGATTCCACTGTGGCCACAGATTTAAGGTCGTTCTCTCTTACCGAATATCTTACTGAGATAATTTCTTCTGTACTAAGGAGTGATGAATCCTTTGTCGATCCACTAGTGTACTTCTCAATGTAGTCAATCACTACCATATTGATAACCTTGGACAAGATTACATTAGGCTTGTGTCAAACTACACCAATGTTTACACACGACGCTTTGGTAATCTCAAGTCGAAAAACCACATGCACCACCATCCGTTAGAGGATGTATTCCATAGACATTGGGGTTACCATCTATATGGAATCCTCTGTATGGGCCAGTCCGGTGAACTCGTGAATAACAAGCACCTATGCGTCGCACCAAGTTGTCACCAAATAACCTTGACATGCAAGATCTGTCACTACCTTTTGGTAGGGTCATTCAATGCTATGATAGCCTATCATAATATCTGTGCCCTAATTCAGGATAATACCAAGGCTATGGACGTTTCTAGAATGGTCACCATTAGTGATCATAGGGATCTCACAATCAAGACTTATCACGGCTCGATTCCCTCATCACGGTTCAACCATTCCAAGCGCATATATTAACACATATAATACTGGGGCTACAGATGTTTCTAAAATGGCCACCATAAGTGATCATAGGGATCTCACAATCAAGACTTATCATTGCTTGATTCCCTCGTCACGATTCAACCACTCTAAGGGCATATATTAACACATACATATAGAATATGATTTATATAATATAAACGATGTCTTTTATTAATAGAATAACATTATTCATAGAGTCAATATACAATAATATGATTGGCTTTAGGACACATACTCTAACAAATAGAAAACATTAGTTTCTGAATCTGGAAAGTTGTGAACTTATGAATTGTAAGGCTTCAAATAATATTTCCAATGCTTCAAAAATTGTCCAAATCTGAGGTCTACAGCTCAAGTTATCATATAAACATGAAAGCATGTTCTAGAACCCATGTTTGCTTGTCTTCCATGCATTGATGTAAGTTTTGGATCAATTTTTAACCATTTTTTAGGTCTAAATAGATCATGACCAAAACATGAAAGTTATAGCCTTGTCTCTTTGATTTCAAACGTGACAAAAATCAAGTCAATTAGAGTTGTGTAGCTCAACTTACGCCCATTTTTGTGCAGCATGTTCACGCACGCCATGACACAAAAATCCTCTACCGTAGCATAAAGTTTATGTCCAATTCTTGCCAATTTGCATCATTCTCCCGCTGCAACACAACAAATTCTTGCCGCGACGATCATTTTGAGAACAATCTTAAAAAAGTCATGGGCATGTTTGGCTTATTATTTCTACCCATATTCCCAATCCTATTATCCAAATAAAGTTTGGCACATTATTCCAGAAATATTACCCTATTTTTTTAATTACTTTTAGACCCCATAAGGTTATTAATTTCATTAAATACCCCCTGAAAAAAGTTTAAAAATTAACAAAAATACCCCCGTGACCCATACTTGCTAGATTTCGGCAACCACCGCTGGTAGCTGCAATACTGTATAACGGTGAATTATCGACCTAAATCGGCCTTATAATTCAGGCCTCGTTTTCCAGCCCTGGATCCACGCTGGATCTGGCCGGAAAAGGCCATATAGCCGTCAGTGACGGCCAAAGAAATGGTTGTCGTTGACGGTCAACGACAGCCAAATCTTGGCCATCGTTGACCGAAAACGACGGCCATATCTTTGGCCATCGTTTTGGCCTTTTCTGGCCATCGTGGCCTACTAGGCAGTCTGATCGTTTTTCCGCCGGCATCCGTGGTGGATCTAGCCGGAAAAGGCCATAACGATGCGTTACGACACAAATCCGACCGGTCTGTGTCGTAACGCAATTTTTTCGGTACGATTCCTTACTGGCAGGTAGGCGGTGGTACGCCACGTAGGTGGTGAGGTAGGGTATTTTTTTCATTTTATATATTCGGGTGTTTAATTAAATTAGTAAACTTAAGGGCTTTTTTATAAATTTTTAAATTTTACCTCGTAATACTCCCCTATTCAACTACCCAATATTATTCCCAAAATCCTATCCAAAATAGTAAACCAAACGCACCCTAACTTTTTTCGTTTGAGCTTCGATTCACAAACTGTTTGTTTTTGCATGATTTTGATTCTTTACTCTTCAACGTGCATGCTCAAAATTTCAACACCTAAGTACTTGGAAATTCAAAAAACATACCCGTAATTCTAGCAACCGAAAGAGATATAGAAATCAAGGAAAACTAACCAATTAAACCTGATTTTCACACAAAATACCCTTAAAATCACTAAGTATGAGTGCACTTCCAAGCATTTATCAAGTGCACCCTTAAACTAGAAAAAACCTGAGAGTCCATCGCTGCGGTAAAACTTTTTTAATGTCATGATGCGCAAAGATGTCCAAAATCGAGCATGATAACTCCCAAACATGGCAAAGTTGTGAACATATGAATTATGGCCCTTCGAGTCATATTTCCGATGCTTCAAGAATCGTCCAAATCCGAGGTCTACAACTCAAGTTATTATAAAAATACTGAAGCATGTTCTAAAACTCTCGATTTGTACTCAAATCTTCTTGTTTGATTCAAATCCTAATAAAATCACAAAATAAATAAATAAATAAACAAAGGTAAGAGTAATCCATTGAAATTAAGACCTAAAGAGCAAAAATATAAGTAATAAAAGTATGAAATAGATATACAAATTTACGATCATCAATTATATAAATTAATATTTATTTTCTAGGTTAAATTTGATAAAAGATAATATGGTAATTTTGAAATGGGGTTTTTCTGATGTATAATCAAATAACAAAAGTCCTCTTAAGATTTCAGAAATAACAAAATTTCCTTATTGTTAGTGAGCTGTTAGATTTTATAATTGAATGGATGGATAAATATTTATCTAATTACCCCTATTGGCCCGTTTGGAAGGAGGGAATATTAGATAACTGGGATAGTATTTTTTAAATTGAGTAGATGACATTGTTTGGTTGATTTGTAAAAAATTATTCTGGAAATCTTTTATGATAAACAGTGGCATTTGGGGGGTAAGTTGCCAGGAATATTATTACCTTTGTTAGGGGGTGGGGTGGTGGTTGCTATTATTAAAACTTACTACAAGTAATCCAATTTTGTGTCCCATGTTGCCCCTAAACAATTGAACATTTGGTCCAAATTACCCTTATATTTGTTAAGATTTACAAAACACCCAATTCACTCATGCAGACCCCTTTGTCCTAACTTTTTAAAATTTTCGGATGACATTGCCCTTGTTATTGTCATTATTTATAGAAATGCCATTGTACCCAGAACTAGCCACCACCGCCAGCCGCCGTTGACTGTCGTCGGAGGCTGTCGAAAGTCGCCATAATGGTGTAAGACCGACCGTATATGGCACCCATGCGCCGGTGAGGTCTTTTTCGACCATAGATCATAGATCCATGGTTGGAAATAGTGAGATTTAACCATTTCACGACCAAAGACTTGGCCATGAAACGGCCAAATCTGTGGCATTGCCCGCGGCCACTGGCGAAGGTGGCTGGTTACCAAGCAGTGGCTTGGGGTGGGTAGGGGTGTTTTTGTTAAGTTTAAAAAGTTTTTGGTTGCCAGGGTGTTTTTGCTAATTCTGAAAAGTAGGGGGTTAAAAAAATTATTTAAAAAATAATAATAAAAAATACTATTATATTAATAATTAAAAAGGAAGTCAATTTAGTAATCTATATAATATATCCACCAATTTATCCTCCCAATCAAACATATTATTCACCAATTTATTCAAATCAACCAAATATGTTTTCCAAACATTCCCAGTAATCTTCAAGGTGATTTTTGTTTTTGGTAATATAATATCCCCTTATAATAAAATATTATATGATTCAAACACCTCCAATGTGTTTATTTTAACACCAAAAAGTTAATGTCAAGGGGATTTTTGTTATTTTTATAACTATAGGGTGATTTTTGTTCAACTATACCGAAGGGGGATTATTGTTATTAACTCTTTTAAAAACAAAAAAAAAAAAAAAAAAAAAATGATTCAGCAATTAGATTTGGGTAACGGCAATGGGTTTACACTACAGGGAGTATTGTGTGACTTTCCTCAAACCTCAGGATGAAAATGTTATTAACGAATCAGAAACCATTTACACAAGAAAATTGTTTTCGTACAGTAAAATGCCGCCGTTTATATTTGTTTACTTTTCCTACCCGAAAATTCTACGTAGTTAAAATCCAACTTCCAAACTGCAGAAGCTAAAAAGAAATGGCCTCTCACTTTCTCTGCAATCTTCCTCCAACCATCCAAATTCATCAATCAAGTTCTACAACTAAACGCAACCATCCACAAAAAACATGGCTAGCAGGTGCAACAATTATCCTAAAAAACAGCACTCTCTCTGTTCAATCCTCATATCTCAAACCCTACCAATCAAAGCGCCGTACCATCGCGGCCACCGTCTTGTCTAGCCTCCCCACAGCGTAATTACTACCTTCCCATCTCATTTTTGCTTTCTAATTTGGCTGGACTAGATTGTAGCATAAGGTTTTCTTGATTTTTGGTTATTTACAGGACACCAAATGGCATTGGTTCAGCTCCCAAGTGAGTTTTCGTTGAATGTTTGGTTTAATGTAGTTTAATTTGCGTTTAGTGGGGATTCACAATTTGGATTTTGTTTTCCTTGAAATTATAGATGGTCATGTAGAGCAATAAAGTCATTTGCTATGGCTGAGTTGGAAGCCAGGAAGCTCAAGTATCCAAATACTGGAACTGAAGCTCTTCTCATGGGGATCTTGATTGAGGGTTTGTATCATTCCCAATTCTCTAGCGTCACTGTATTTTTTAATTGTTAGAGCAAATAATTTCTTAAAACTTTATGGGTTAGTTGTATTTGTGATTTCTCTGCCTTTAGTAAGTGAACATAAAATGATGCTCCCAGATATTGTTGTTAAACTAGATTCAATCAGAGTTATGTCTATGCACAAACTAGTATGATTTCAAGCAACTTTTGAGTAAGAAATACGAGTTTCCCTGGGTTCTGGTTTGTCATCATTGTTAAAAATCTGTGAATGGGGTAAGTCGAAGAGGGATTTGTTAACCAATAATGTGTCCTAGTTCTGCTATTTGAACTATGTGGTTGAAGAAGGAAGATGTGCTTATGCAGACCTGTTGGCTAATTTATTAAAATAGAATGCTTTTTGCTTTTTCGTGATGAAATAAATGCATTTGAGGTAATTGATAAAGTAAAGAAAGAAATTAAAGAGAACATTAGTTTTGTGTGCATGTGATGGGCTTTGTCTGCAGTTTTCTCTACTTCCAAATTATTTTGTTTGAAGGATTTATACTTAAAAATGGTGAAGTATCTTTGACTTTGTATAATCCAAGGAGGGCCAACCGCAGAAATGTCTATTCCCATATTCTGTTAAAGCTATGTCACGACTCATTATTTGCAATCTTGAAAATGCCCATGTTGAGAGTAGACTAGGAGACATTGCTGCTTGAGAATAGTGAAGGGGAAGGTGAACTGATGCAGAATATCTGATTGCATCTAACTTGAATTTTTCATATGACATATCGCTGAGTTACTTACAATGTATTGTTTCGGAAGAGGTATTTTATACTGAATCATGCAATTATTAGAAATCATATGAAATGTTTTGCTTTGGTATGTAGGTACTAGTGAGGCAGCAAAGTTTCTACGGGCCAATGGAGTAACACTCTTCAAGGTGCGTGAAGAGACTGTTAAGTTACTTGGAAAGGGTGACATGTACTTTTTCAGCCCGGAGCATCCTCCTTTGACTGAAGCTGCTCAAAGGGCCATTGATAAGGCTATTGATCAAAAACTAAAATCTGGTTAGTTTTGACTAATTTTCTGATCTATAGATGTATTGGTTGTTGTTGTAATTTTTTTATGCTACAAAAATTCATCTTTCATAACGATTTTAGTGATGAATAGATCCATGAATACGCAAACAAATTAATGAAAAGGTTGCATTTGGTGGCTGACATGATCTCAACGTATTGTTATAGCCGATTAGATGGTGTGAAATCAAATATTTGATTTTGTGCTTGAATATGTTCTATAATTCAAATTTCTAATTTGATGTCTATGCTTGTGAAAATGCATTTTGTCAAATGTAAAAACACATTGGAAAAGTTGGAGTTAGCGGGTTATTTTTTCTATCTTATGCCTTCAACTTCCTATGCTTTGTTAAATTCTGGTTTACTCATTTTGGAGCACAGGTCACTGTCACTTGTGAGAATTATGTTGAGAACAGTCAGCATGGAATCTCATTATGTTAGTACAAGCCTTTTCCTCTGGATGATTTCAGAATACAAAATCTATATTGATGTTTTGGAAAGCTTATGTTGTTATATATCCAAAAATTCTAAGCATTTTTTATTTGGATGTGTTATCTGAAAAATGCTTTAGTGGATATGGATTGAAGGTTACTTATTGTGAGGATTACTAGTTCGCAACTGCACATCTGTGGTTTTTATATTGATTTTATGTTTATAAAATTTTCCTGGATTGCGTTAGTCTTAGTTCTGTTACTAGAGAGAAACTTTCCTGATTACGTAGTTGGAGACATAGTTAATACGAGTTACAATAAATATGATTCATCATAGAAAAATGTAAAGGTTATTTATTGATACTTCTATAATAGAATAGTTTTATTTAATTTTACATAACATTTTAATGTAAAATCCGTCATTTACTTTGATTAAATGCAAAATGTATGAACTGTCACCAGAAAATAATAACTGTTCAAGCTTTCTTGAATGGACACTATTCCTATTCCTATTCCTATTATTCTTATTCTTTTTATAATAATAATAATAATTATTTTTCTGTCTCTTATGAGACAGTTGCCATGCATTCATCATAATGGCTCTTACTTCAAATACAATTTGATTCACATAGTTTGCTGAGAACTCCAAATGCAGCTAATTGTTTCTCTTCTTGATTAGTTATTGCATAGTACATATTGAATGTATATCTCTTTGATAAATTGTTTTGTAATGTTGTGTATCCTACAGTATTGACAGTGACACAGTTTACACAATCATATCTTTCTCTGTTTTGGGGTTCACGTTGTAGAATTTTACCTGTTGCACTTCCAATTGATTAATCAATCTGCCAATTGCAGGTGATAGCGGGGAAATTACAGTATGTAATTTGCTTCTTGGCATTTGGTCAGAAGTGGATTCAGCTGCTCACAAGATAATGGCTGCCCTTGGCTTCAATGATGACAAAGCCAAAGAACTGGAGTCCTTGATTTCTAGACCTGGGTTTGTAGCTGACTGATACCTGCCTTCACATTCAATTTGTCCATTGGTGCAATTCTTTTTGATAAGAATTGGATCAGTGATGCAATTACGAGCTTTTGATTGAGATTACTCATACTTTCATGGTCACATCCTTGAAGCCTTTACTGGACTTAACAATAGTTGGCATTAGGCCTTTGGACATTGCATTCTCCTGGGCTAGTTGTTCTCCATTATCGTGCATTTTAGTTAAAATGCCTAAGGCATCAGTGCTCCAAAGGAAAGATGTGTTTTGTAATACATTTTAAGGGCATCTTCTTCAAGTCATTTCACTGGCAGCGTCTTTGCCATGTTCAGTATCATCTATAATATGGTATGCTAGTTACTTGCTCATTCGCAATTCAATGTCTAGGATCATTAATGGCACAGCTATAATGGCCTTTACTGGAAGAAGTTAAATTTACAGTAGTTGCTTTAGATTATGATAAAAAGGACTGGAGATTTTACATGCTGCAGGATGTTAGCATGTGCCAAGCTGAATATGTATTTGTGGCAAATTAGTTAAAAGTTCATTCTTTCGCAAGGATGGATATACATTGCGTCAGTGATAGAGGAGGCGTCTGTACTGTAATATAAAATAAAAAGTATTTCCAGGCTTCCTCTAGGCTGAATTATTAACTTCAGATTTGTTATTTTCATCTTCGTTAATAACCTGCTGTAACTTACAGGCAAGAAATTGTGCTTTGCAAGCTTCTTCGTCCCATTTTATCCTTGCAACAAACATCAACAATAGAGTTAAGCACGCAACCATTCCAATTAAAAATCCAATCAACAGTCCACCGAGCCCCAGTGCTGCTTTGAAAGCGAAAACTACGCCCAGTGGCAAGGCTATGAGGTAAAATCCACCAATATTGGCATACATAGCCAACCATGGCCTGGCCGTTCCACGGACAATTCCTCCACAAACTGCCAATGGGAAATTTACCACTTCCACTATAGCCATAAGCAACATCATCTTCTTCACACCCTTTATGATTCCTTTATCATGAGTAAACAAAAACCCCCAAAAACCTCTGGCTCCTATCATAACCAAAGCACCTATGCCACCTGAAATGATGCTCACTCCTAGAGACACGTATGCTGACTGGTAAGCCACCCGAGATTGGTTAGCACCAAGCTCATTGGACACTCGGATGGATGCACATGTGACTAATGATAACATGACAGAGTACAGCAAATAGTCGAAGTTTAGCACAATGGCTAACACTCCTACTGCTTGTTTCGCATTTGATAGGTGTCCTGTCAACAAAACCAAGATCTCATAGCACCACCATTCAAGGCAGGTGGTTAAGCAACAAGGTCCAGAGAGTTTGAGAAATCTGAGCCAGTCGCACACGCCCTGCTCCCACCATCCTCCTTCTTTCCACTTCCCCTCCTTGTTGTAACGCTCCATCATCAACAAATACATTACAAGTAAAATCACAACTAGAGCATCACTTATCCATATTGCCATAGAAACTCCCTCAAGACCCTTAGTTTTTGCAAGCAAGATGTTGACAGGAATATGAAAGGCGAGTGCTAGAGCTGAGCTTAACATTATAGGAATTGTTATGTTTTGTGAGCTGAAATAGGCTTTGAGAGGACAGAGAAGTGAAGTGAATACTAAGTCAGGAAGGAGATAAAAAAGATAGTGCTTAGCGACAATTGAAATGTCTTTTTGCTGGCCAAAATGGATGAGAATTTTGTCAACGTTAAGCCACAGGAAAGAAATAGGCAGGGTTGCTGTTAGTAACAAGAAAATAGCCATGAGAAGGGTCTTGTGGAGAAGCCTAAAATTTTTAGCCCCAAAAGCTTGGCCACATATTGGTTCCATGGCAGAACAGAGACCATTCAAGACAGAGAAGCCAGTTACATTAGCAAAGGTGAAGCCGAGTGTGCCACCAGCTAACTGCAACTCTCCAAGACGTCCAAGAAAGGCAGTTGTGATGGCTATCTTGGCAAACCATGTTAAATTCATACCCACCAGTGGAAGAGCTATAGCTTTTTGTGTTTTTAGCTCTAAAAGAATTATTTTCATGAGTGAACTGGAAGGTGGATGAATGGTTTCGTCTTGGAATGTTGATGTTGAGATTGAAGACATTGTTTTGGTGTGAAGCTGTGAGAATTTTGAGGGGTGTTTATTTTAGATTAAGGGTGGAACGCATGGATTTGGTGAGGAAGTTTGTTTCTAAAGGTAGTGGCCTTTTTGTTACAGCCAATTAAGGAGACGGTGGGAGTTGCTGGTGGGATTTATACTTTTATAGTGCTTGATGAGGATGAATTTCCTGAGGACCTATATTTCATTACTGTGTTACCATAAATATCATATTTAATTACCACAATGTAATTAATTTCATTTACTGTATTTGTTTTTAACCACATACATATAATGCCTATGTATAGGTTCACATTAATTTTACTAAACTTACAGTAAGTATTCCAAATAATATGGGCTTCGTTTGGTTCAAAATTTGGAGGTTTTGGGAAAAGTTTTTTGAAAAAGTTAAAAAAAAGTTGAATTGGGCGGGTATTACAATGTAGGATTTATAAATTAATAAAATACCCCTTATGTTTATTTTTTTACAAAATACCCCCTATAATAAAACATTAAAAGTTAACAAAAACACCCCTAACCCACCCTCAAATACCCCTAGCCGGCCACCACCATCGGAGGTGGCCGGAGTAGCCTTATCGATGCATGACCAGCTGGATCTTGCCGGTCATATGCTGATATGGCCTTTTCCGGCCAGATCCACGGTGGATCGCCAGCCGGCAGCGATCTACGCTAGATCTGGCGCCAATGGCCGATCGGCCGTATTTGCTCTCAACGACGGCCAACAAACGGTCGTCGTTGATGGTCAACGACGACCGTTTGTTGGTCATCGTGATCGATTCAGCCAGTGGCCAAAGATCGCCGCCAACGGCCAGATCTTTGGCCTTAGATCTGCCTTTTTCAAGCCGATCCACCGTGATCCGGCCTAAAAGGCTAGATCGGCGTATCACCGCCGATTCAGGCCGGTAGTGCGCCATCCTACCAAATTCCGGTCATTTTTCGGCGGTAGTGGTCGGAATCTGGTAAATGTGGATTGTTGGGTGTTTTTGTAATTTTTAAAAAAATATTTAGGGGTATTTAATTAAATTAACAAATTTAGAGGGTTTAAAAAAAATTAAATAATATTGAAAATAGTATTCCCAAAAATGAGAGTTTTTGGGTATTTTACTGTTTAACTTTTTTGGGAATACTAAGAGTAGTATTCCCAATCTTGAACCAAACGAAGCCATTTATGTCATATAATACAATTTAAATGGGTGTTATATGTACAGAATAATATAGCACTTTTCTTTTATCGACATATTGTTAATCTATATTAATTAAACATTTATTCAGTTGACTTTTTGTACAAATTCATTCATGCAATTTATGTCATATTAGCTTGTATGCAAGAATTTGTACATCTAGTAGTGTGGTCAGTTTGGATAATGTTAATCACTTAACCATGGTCACCGGTGGCATAGGCTACTGATCTAATTTCTTTTTTTTTTTTTATGTTTTTTCATTAAATTTAAAAGAGGGGATGACATGAATTTTTCGATCGAGGGGGGGAGTGTTGTTTTTGAATACCTAGGGGACAAAACATTAGTTGGTCAACTTGAAAATCAATATTTGAGAAACCGACTTTTTATGGTGAGATACTTAAATAATAAAAATTGAAAGTTGGGAGCAATAGTGGTGTGGGGTACCCTGTTTTATAAGGAATCTATAAAGACTAGAAAGATCTAACTTTTCCTTTTCATTTCCTAAAGCGCTACTGATAATTTATTTGATATTCTTTATCTTTTCAGTTTTGTCAGTTTTCATATAATTTCACAGGAGGTTTGATTAAATCTTATAGGAATTAGATTTTGAAATAGTTTAACGAAGAAAATCCTGCTGGAACATATGCCCATGTCAAATAGAGGGTAAAAATGGGATGGTATTTAGGACCCAAATGCTTTGTAAAGAATCCTCTTTTCAAAAGCCGGATTTTACGTAAGGGTAGAAATAAAACATGGATTATATTCTGTTTTACTTACTATATTAAAATCGTAGTGATATATTACAGTGTAAAAAGAAAAGCAAACACCCCACTAATCATAATTATAGTCTTAGTATATTTGACACTTTGCAAACAATAAACATTGAACGTGAGTAATTATAAGCCAACAAGTAACTTCATTATCACTTTCGATTATGAGTTGTATTATCTTTAAAATGTCATTGGATCTCAGAATAAATGAATAATCCAAGGAAGATACAAAGCTAGAGACATTTGTACACGAAATTGTTTAAAAAAACAAACAAATGTGATGGTGGATCTATCATTATTGAATCTTTTTCTTCTTTATATATATTATGACCACTTGGCTTTCCACTTGTTCCCCATTTAAAAAGCAACCACATCTGCCTCAGCTCTAGAGAGTATTGTCCATTTTTGGATTGAGCATACGAAATAATTTCCATTATTATTTTGATAAGGTTGAAATAGACAGAAATACATATAATAATAATCTATACAGAAGTATGAAATGAGAAGAGTATTTATGGAGCTTGAGTGCGCATGTATTGCGAATCAAAAGAGTTGCTGGTAGCAAACGAATTTTGAGTGTGTGGGGAATGATTCAAGACATCTTTGCTAGGAACGAGGAATTATATATATATACTCAATCGAATGGAATATATTATCATATATACTTATACGCATGTAAATATCCTTTGGTGTTTGATGTGATAGACACGTGTATAGAATCAAAGAATTAATAAATTAAAAGGGGTGTGTCGATAACACTGGATTCACCTGCATTAATGTATGCTGCTTGTAAAATCCAGATGAAGATGAATGTGCGAAGTTATTGCAGCCAAATAATGAAATTGCTGCCACTGGTTTCTGATGTCCTTTTAACGAGTGAGTCAAAATCATATATCATAGAGGATGTACAGGGGAGGGAAAATATTCAAGTTGTACTGCCCCTCCAAGAACAAGAGTATCACAAGCATCTAGATCAATTATATAATTATAAGTATAATACTACACATATAATATTTTTCATACAATATGATGTAAAAAAATATGATTGACTGATTTTAAATTAAAAATAAACTTTTATCTAATCATCTTTTACCATATCAAAAGTTGTATGAGAAATATTGTATAGAAATGTTATATGTAGTATTATTCTAATTATAAAAAAGAAAATACTAACCATTCACAAGGGTATCTGAACACTCATATAACTGGGACACCAATTACATCGTCTTCCGATTTGACTGCTGCACTAATCCATTGCAAGAAGAAGATATATTCACATCAACTCCAACAAAAGAAAATAAATATAAATCACAATCTTTCTATACCACAAGCTAATGCTAATGTACATTGTTGATGCTCCTTTAAGTCACCAACTAATTGTCACGTGCGTAACACTGGTTGGAGGATAAACACACATCATAAATGAATGTATCAAAGTGAAATAAATGCAAAGAGAGTTTTTGAAGTGGTTCGGATGCTAAGGTAGCAAGTCCTACGTCCACTGATTTGTATTGATAATAGTGTGAGCTGTCGCTACTGGATCGACTTACGAGGAATTATGAAAAGTAAATGTGTTTACAAGAGAGAGAGAGAGAGAGAGAGAGAGAGAGAGTTTTTTTCAATGTAAAAATGGCCGAATCCCCTTAATGAAGGGGTCTTCTTCATTTTATATCAAACTGAAGCGTGTAATCATCATTAAATCCATGAGTTGGTGTGATTGTCGATATAATCCGCTTTACGTCCCCATTTCCCCTTCCCAAGCCGACTTCGCACGATTTATTGCGAGGGAAATGGACGCGTGAGCTCCATATCATTTGGCGGTGTCCGACGTGGCAGTGTTGCTCGACGGGAGCAGTCACCCTTCACGTGACTTTCCCACGCCACCCTTTATTTTCCCAAGCATAACGAAGCCCCTAGTTTCTAAGATTTGAGGATCGAACCTTGGAAACTAAGTCACATCGGAGATTCTGGTCTCTCCGACTGTGGGATGAGCTTGGCACAGACTCTTGGCGAACACGATCTCGCGCAATTCCTTGCCTAAGCGACGACAATCTTCATCCTAGCGACTCCGGGTTTGATGGACGCTCCTTTTTTGTACCTTAGGGATTCAACGAACTCCGGTCCCCGCATGCAGCGCCCGCACGCATTAAAGCGTTGTCGACACATTAAATGCGTTGTATGCCGACCCGACGCCGCTTTGAGCATTATTGCGCGGCGCATTCAAACGACGACTATTATCACAAAGATTTAATGCGACGGGGCGCATTTAATGCGGGGAGAGAGAATGGGTTGTCGCTTCCGGAGGGGGTAACCGCGATTCGCAATCCATATAAAAACTTGC
Organism: Pistacia integerrima; assembly: GCA_026225825.1. Lineage (NCBI taxonomy): Eukaryota > Viridiplantae > Streptophyta > Magnoliopsida > Sapindales > Anacardiaceae > Pistacia > Pistacia integerrima. The sequence continues at coordinate 13,734,061 of CM047737.1, read as the reverse complement.
ATTTTTTCGGGGATGAGGTCACCGAAATTTCTTTCGCTTTGAGTGACAAACCTTACAAACCAAGAACCATTCTCTTCCGACGGCGCTGCAACCGAAACGAAGTTTCGCCCCGCTTCGCATCCCAGAGTAAGGTTCTTCTTCCTTTTTTTTATTTTATTTTGTATCGGTTTGGTTGGACCATGGCGTTGGGTCTCCCGGTGTTTCACCGAGACGTGACGCCGTCATTGGATTCGAGCTGTGGATGGCGGCTTGAGTCACTGCTAGGTTTTAAGAATGTGTTCCCTGCCGCCGCGCGGGACAAACACGAAGGCCTAAATGACCGTGTCTGCCGATGTTGCAGATCGAATGGAACCGCCAACATCCGCATCTGGAGGAAGGAGCCACCGCCCTCGTGGGAAGTTCCCGAGGGACGCACCCTCGATGTCTACTCGGTTCTCACCTCGAGGAATATAATAGAATAAAGAGGCGCTTTGACATCCGCGCGGAGGTGTTCCTCGACCACACAGCATCACACGGCGCCCGGCCGATGGCCTTGCCGCGATCTCTGAAGAGATCTTCAAGGGTGGAGGGAGGATTCCCCTCAATCCTTTCATCAGGTCGGTCCTGGATCATTTCGGGATCGCACCAATGCAGTTGATGCCAAACGCGTACGTCATCGCTGTCGCGATGTACATCGCGTGCTGCGAGAGCGGTTTGGGAGAGCCAACGGCGGTGGAGCTCGGCGTCGCCTACTACCTTAAAAAGAGTAGGGACAAGGACTCGTACTATTTGTCTCGGCGACCTACCATTGCCGCGGGGATACACAGCTATCCCAACAATGCGGGGGCCTACAAGACAAAGTTCTTCTTTTTCTTTTATGACACACCGCTGTGATCCAAGTAGGTTTTTTTTTTTTTTTTTTTTTGTTGGGTTCATTATCTCGCGCTCGATCCATAATAACGACTGCTTTCCTTTTGCGCTTAACAGACGACCATGCAAACGCTACTCGCCACCCGCATGTGCTTGTATCTTTCGAGTACCGGACGAGGAGAGCCGGGACGCGAGGAAGCTTGTGACAACCGCGAACTTGCTAAGTACAGTTTTTTCAAATGACAAGGCGTGCTTAGAACCCCAGGTAAGTTATACCTGCTTTCTTTCGGTCGTAGAATAAGTTTGCTTACTAACGAACTTAAATGCAGACGATGCCCCCAAAGGATTCCGGGCACTGCCGAGCACCATTCGCCTTCCCTCGATCGAGGAGAGAGGGCGACTGCCTCGTCCTATCCCTGCAGACAACCGCGCGAAGCCGCGCCGCGGCCCCGTCTCGCAAGAAGCCGACCAGACGGAACAGCCGCCAAGAGCCATCCTCTCGCCCAAGGCGGAAGGCTCCGGCCCAAAGGTCCAAGAAGAGGAAACAGTCAGCCGGGAGGGTCGAGACCAAATCCGGAGGAGGAGCCTCGAGGATGCGCCAGGAATCCAGAAGGTCGGGCAAGGAGCCCGTAAGTGAGGCGGCCACTACCGACAAGGCGAAGGATGCACCGCTTCGCACTCATTAGGGAGTCTCGCCCTCCCGAGTACCTGCACTGATAGTCTATGGCCTGCTCGAGTGCGAGCTATCGGAGTCATACGACGAGTTCACTGACACAGGCGACGAATTGATGACTAGGTCGCCTCCAAAGATCGAGCAAGGTAAACGAGCTGTATTTGAAATTTCATTCGATTTATTTCTAACTCATATCTTGCTCGCAGCTTGCCATGGCGAGGATGGCCATGGAAAACACGCGCGGGTCAGAAAGGGGACAAGCGACCTGGAGGAGGAGGTCGCGAAGCTAAAGCAGAGCTTGGAGTCCGTCGAAGCTGAAAGGACACAAGCGTTCAAAGCGGCGAATAGGTATCTGAACCAAAAGGATGCCGCTTTACGAACGGTGGATTTTCAAAAGACGGAACTCGACCGGCGTGCGGAGGAAATTAAAGAACTTCAAAGGACAACCGCCAGACTCTCCAAGGAGGTCGGAGAAAAGGACCAGGAGATCCAGGCGACCTTCGAGCGGGCTCAGCGAGCTGAACAAGACAGTGAGGCCTCCGAACAAGAAAGGCGAGCTCTTGAGGCCGTACTCCAGGAGAGTCGAGAAAATTGCTTCCCTAATCAAGAAATGCGTAATCGCCGAGGAGTGGGAAGAAAAGGCCGCAGACTGGGCAATCGGGTCTATTTACTCCCTGTGAGCAAAGAACCCGATCCGGACATGTCCGACCTCCCGGGAGGGTTGGCAAGCGACTTTGCGGATCATGGCCGAGGAGGATGATCGAGAAGCCGCACTCCGGCCCAAATGACCCGACCAGCAGGGGGTTCCGGATCAAAGGATCCCCCACCACCCTCCTTAGCGTAATGAGTTGTCCCCATTGTAATCGGGTCTTTTGACTTTTTTGTTTGTACATGAATGGAGACTATCTTTACAATTGTAGTTCGTTTTTTCATATATATATATGTACAATTTACAATTTACAATTGTGATTTACATAAGCAATTGCCTACAAATTCTTACATGCGAACAAGACACATGCGAACTGTTTTGAGCGAACAAAGTAATACTTGAAAGAAATTAACTAAAACTGAGGACTGAGTTCGGGATTACTGATAGTATGGCCGGAAATGCTCGGCATTCCAGGCTTGGGGTACTTTGGAGCCGTTCAATCTTTTGAGGTGATAAGTCCCCTGGCCCGATTACTTTGTCGATCCTAGACCCGGACCTTCCCTGTTAGGCCCTAACACCCCAAAGACTTGGCTCTCGGTCCCGAGGAGAACTTCCTTAGCACAAGGTCTCCGACTTGGAAGTCTCTTCGCTTGACCTTTGAGTCGAAGAACCTTTTTGCTCGCTGCTGGTAGGCTGCTATCCTTAGCGAAGCCTTGCTGCGATGCTCTTCGATCAGATCCAAACTCGCCTCGCCGTGCTTGCCTCACAGGAGTCTCTCCGAAGGAACCGGTCCCGACCTCTACAGGGGATCATCGCCAGCAGCCATAGGCTAGCGAAAATGGGGTTTCCGAGGTGGAGGTCCTTGGAGTTGTCCTGTACGCCCATAAGACTTCGGGAGATCGTCAGCCCAATTTCCTTTGGCTGCCCCGAGCTTGGCCTTCAGAGTGTGTTGATGGTCTTGTTGACCGCTTCAACTGGCCATTCGCCATGTGCGCGACCGAGGCAAATTTTTTATGGATGCCCTCACTGCCGCAGAATCGCTTGAACTCCTCATTATCGAATTGCTTTCCATTATCTGAGATGAGGGTGTGAGGAATTCCGTAGCGGCACACTATGTTCTTGAAAATGAAGTCTTTCAGCTTCCTGGTCGTGATCGCGACTAGTGGCTCGGCTTCGACCCATTTTGTGAAATAGTCTACCGCGACCACGGCATACTTGACCCCTCCCTTTCCAACTGGCATGGGGCCGATAAGGTCGATCCCCCACATGGAAAATGGCCTAGGGGCTAGACATAGTAATCAGCCGTGAGATGGGGCTCGCGGAATGTTCGCGAAGCCGCATTTGTCGCACTTCTTGACAAAGTTGTGCGCATCTTTTTTGAATTCGGGGCCAATAATATCCCTGACGAACAATCTTGTTCGCAAGAGATCGAGCTGCTGTGTGGTTACCGCAGATCCCTTCATGAATTTCCCTCATGATGTAGTCTGCTTCTTCACCGGGGGACACATCTGGAGGAGTAGGGCACCGAATCCTCTCCCTGCATACATCCCCTCATGAGTGTGAAACGAAAGCAGACTTACTGCAGGACCCTTGCCTCGACCTTGTCGCTAGGCAAGGTCCCATCCTTGAGGTACTGGACAATGGGAGTCATCCAGGAATCTGGCTGAACCACATTCACGGCATGTTCGGTCGAGCTGATAGTTGGAGCATCGACGAAACGAACAGAATGCTATCAGGAGCCTCGAATCTAATGACGAGGCTATCTTTGCCAAGGCGTCCGCTATAGAGTTGCTCTCCTTGGGGATCTGAGCGATTTCAAAGTGCTTAAACGACCCCGAGGGGAGACCTTAGCTTCTTTCAGGTAGCGGACCATGTTCCCTTCCTTGGCTTGGTATTCCCTAGAATCTGTGACGACCAAAGATAGAGTCGCAGAATACTGATCGCGGTTGCACCCATTTCTTTGGCGAGTCGCAACCCGGCAAGCAGAGCTTCGTATTCGGACTCATTGTTGGTCCCCTTAAACCCGAACCGGAGAATACCATGAATTCGAACCCCTCGGGGAGGGGCTCACCAGAAAAGACCCTCCCACACCGCTCTTTTCTCGTTTGATGACCCAGACGCAGAGGTTCCGTGTCTGCATGTTCTCGAATAGTTTCTTGCCCGACTTCGATAGATTGTTGCTCGCTTGGGAGATAGGAAAATTCCGAGATGAAGTCTCAAGACCGCTTCTTTAATGGTCGACCTGGGCGTATACTTTAGGTCGAACTGGCTCAGCTCCATGGCCCATTTGAGCAGTTTACCTGAGGCCTCGGTTTCTGGAGGACCTGCCTGAGGGGGTAATTTGTCATTACATTGATCGTATGGGCATGGAAGTAAGGTCGCGCTGACGCGACTGCAGGGCAAAAGCTAGTCGCTCCATTTCCGGATACCGCATCTCGACATCCGATAGACGTTTACTTGCATAATACACTGGCCACTGAGCTTTTTCCTCTTCCCGTATTAAAGCTGCACTGACCGCAAACTGAGACACGGACAGGTAGATGAGCAGGATTTCCTGTGGAAGAGGCTTAGAGAGGAGAGGTGGCTTCCCAAGATGCTCTTTTATACTCTGGAATGTCTGCTCGCATTCGGAAGTCCACTCGAATTTCTTATTGGCCTTCAGAACATTGAAGAATGGTAAACAGCGGTCTGTTAGCCTTGATATGAAGCGACTAAGTGCCGCTATTCGCCTGTTCAGACTCATGACCTGCTTTTTGCTGGTCGGGCTCTCCATATCGAGCAGAGCTTGAATCTTTTCGGGGTTTATTTCTATGCCCCGCTGATTGACCATATATCCCAGGAACTTTCCTGACGATACCCCGAATGAACATTTGAGAGGGTTCAGCTTTATTCTGTAGAGCCGGAGTATGTCAAACATCTCAACGAGATACGTAATATGCTCTGAGGCGACCTGGGATTTGACCAAGATGTCGTCCACATAGACCTCCAATTGTCCCTCCGACTGGTCGAGAACATTCGGCTTGACCAACCTCTGATAGGTCGCACCCGCATTCTTGAGGCCGAAGGGCATGACCTTGTTGCAGTATAGCCCCCGGTCCGTAATGAAGGTCGTATGCTCCTCATTTGGCTTATACATCGGGATTTGATTGTATCCCGAGTATGCATCCATGAAGCTTAATAGCTCGTGCCCCGAGGTGGCATCAACGAAATGGTCGATTCTTGGCAGGGGGAAACTGTCTTTCGGGCAAGCTTTGTTCGGGTCGCTGAAGTACGCAAGTCTGCCACTTGCCATTTGGCTTCCTTACCAAGACCGGGTTGACTACCCAGGTCGGGTAGAGAGCCTCGCGAACAGATCTATTTCGGAGAAGGTTCTCCACTTCTAATTTTAACGCAGCGTTCCGCTCCGGATCCATCGCCTTTCTCTTTTGGCGAACTGGCTTAGCTTCACGCCGACGCTGAATGGCAAATAACGTCGGGCCTGATCCCAACCATATCGCATGCGACCAGCGAACACATCAATGTTCTCCTTCAAGAAGCTTACCTACCAAAAGCGAAACCGAGGGTTGAGACAAGCTTTTCGATCTTTAGCATTCGACTCGGCTCTTTTGGATCAACCGAAACTTCGGACAGATCCTCAACCGGGTCACTCTGGGGGATTTTCTAAATTCGCGGATCTATATTATCCTCCGCTGGACCAGGTTGTGGCTCAATCCGGCTGATCGCCATAGCCTGGCGGGGCGCACATCGCGAAATGCCCTTCCCCTTGTCCGCCATTTGGATCGCTTTTACGTAGCATTCGCGAGATGCGCTTTGCGACCCGCTTACTTCCCCTATCCCCGATGGAGTGGGGAACTTCATCTTGAGATGATAAATGGAAGTGACTGCCTTGAAGGTTCTCAGTAGAGGTCGCTCTAAGATTCCATTGAAGGCCGATGGGCAGTCCACGACCAAGAATTCGGTAACCCTAGTCACCTTGTCGTAGTCATCTAGCGTGACTGGGAGCTGGATTGTTCCGCTGGGATCGTGTGATCCCTCGTAGAACCGCATGCAGGCATCGAGATCAAGCTTCAGTCGGCCTCGGCCAGTTCATTCTATCGAAAGCGATTGAATGTAATGTTCACAGGCGCTTTCGTTGTCCACAAGCATTCTGCAGACATTATGACACCCTATCAGGGGTGTGATCACCAGAGCATCCTCGTGAGGATGGTGCAAGCGAACTGCCTCCTTCTCGCAGAAGGTGATTGGTTCCTCCTTTCTGGCTTTTTGAGGTCGCTGCGAAGTGCTCATTACCCTGATCGGGCCGTGATGCGCGAGCATACCCTGTCCCTCGCTCCTCGCGTTTCCAGCCTGAGGTACTGGACCTCCTAAAATTAAGTTCACATTGCTGCACTGCCGCGATCACGCGCTTTTTCTTTCGCCTCCCCTTGGTTTTCTTTTGGGGAGTCATCAATGTACTCCTTGAAGTGCCCCTTTTTGATAAGCTCTTCGATAGCCTGCTTTAGAGCCCGACATTCATCAGTGAGGTGCCCATTATCCCGATGGTAATGGCGGTATTTTTTACTGTTTCTGGCCGTAGCGGGGGTTTTCATGGGTTCGGGCTCACCGAGCAGGCTGGCCTCCTCGGACTTATCAAGGATTGCTGATATGGAAGCATTCAGCGGAGTATATTGAGCCCCGTCGTGGTCGCGACGAGGAACAGGAGCATAGGACTTTTTCTGCTCGTAACGGGGTTTCTTCCCTTTCCGCTGATCGTCAGTGTCTCCTTTGCGATCAGCTCGCTTGTTATCTCTCGACCAGGCGTACTGCCAGAAGTGCCGTGATCGCGACGGTGGAGTGCCGCCAGCGAATTCTCTATTCGGAGATATTTTCTTTTCGCAGTTATGGAACCCGGTGATGTAGGGAAATATCGCTACAGCTGCGCTTCTTTCCACAAAGTTGGTTTGTGGGCGAACTCCAGCTATTATAAGGGTTCGGATGGACTCTTCTGGAGCGTGAGCCACTTTGTTGAGTTCCCTGTGGAAGCGGTCAATGTAAGACTGCAGGGACTCGTCTCTTTCTTGCCTTATGTTGCTGAGGTAGCTCAAAGGCATTGCAAATTTTCGGTTGGCTTGGAAATGCCGCAGAACGTCGTGCTCATCTGAGGCCACGAACTGATTGACCCCGCTGGGAGTGACCTTAACCACCGTTTGGCGTGAGAAGTCAGCGTCACGGCCAAACAATGACATTTCGCAAGGTCCGAAACCTGGTGGAGCTCCATCAGGTCGTTGAACTCGTATAAATGATCCTGCGGATCATAGTTTCCATCAAACGGTCGCATATCTGGCATTCTGAACCCTGGTGGAAGTGGAGCAGCTAGCACTTCAGGAGAAAATGGGGATGTAGAGGTGACTCGCACTGCTCGCTTTGTCGCTCCCTTAACTCCGTCGCAGCTCGCCGCAGCCTCCTCAATTTGTGGTAATGGAGCCAATTGGGGGTTGCTTTCACCCGTGCGAGCCCTGCCTTCTCGGTTGCAGTTCAGGAAAGTCCGGAGGTCGGATTCCTCCTCGCCTCGACCGACATTTCCGGCCGTACTTGACACACGCTGACTAGAGCCGTGTGAAGGCGATGGGTTGTGCGGGGCACTTTCACGACCCTCGCGGTGGTACGAACCGCCCCGCGAGGTGTGGGGGCCACCCGCATAACGATCTGGATCGCTCTGCTGGTGGTGATCGGAACCACCATGCCCAGTATTTTTGCTTGGGTTTGCCTGCAACGTGGCATGGATAGCTCGGGATCCACTCTTTCGTTGAGTCTCAGCTTTGCCGATACCTTGCTTGGGGCACCTTTTGCGTTCGCTGGTCCTTGGGAGCCCGTAGGCTTACTTTTTGCCACTTGCTTACCCTTGCGCCTACGCTGCGCAGGTGCTGCGCGGGCTATCGCCCTTTACCCGCCGCGCTGCGACGACTCAGGTGTTTTTGGCAGTTGTACCACTCCGGCCGTCGTAGATGACATGCCTTGGTCCAAGCGGTCCAACCTCTGGTTGACCGTCTGGAGAGTATTGTCGAACCTCTCCGTAGCTTCGATGGTGGCGGCGGTCCATAAGCTGCTGGGGTATTCCCAATAGCATTCTACGAAACTGGAGGTATGTTGGAAGGGGTGTCCCTCCGGGCTGGGGGGACTCCTTCAAAGATGTCAAGCCTTGACCTCACAGTTCAGATTGGCGGGCCATTTGTCGCTGTGAGACCAGTAGGTCAAAGATTCTCCTGATGAAGGGTAGACACTAAATCAGGCCCTCCTTCTAGCGCCAAACTGTTGATGCTCGTTTTAGTCACCAACTAATTGTCACGTGCGTAACACTGGTTGGAGGATAAACACACGTCATAAATGAATGTATCAAAGTGAAATAAATTCAAAGAGAGTTTTTGAAGTGGTTCGGATGCTAAGGTAGCAAGTCCTACGTCCACTGATTTGTATTGATAATAGTGTGGGATCGCTACTGCGGACTGACTTACAGAGGAATTATGAAAAGTAAATGTGTTTACAAGAGAGAGAGAGAGAGAGAGAGAGAGAGAGAGAGAGAGAGAGAGAGAGAGAGAGTTTTTTTCAATGTAAAAATGGCCGAATCCCCTTAATGAAGGGGTCTTCTTCATTTTATATCAAACTGAAGCGTGTAATCATCATTAAATCCATGGGTTGGTGTGATTGTCGATATAATCCGCTTTACGTCCCCATTTCCCCTTCCCAAGCCGATTTCGCACGATTTATTCGCAGGAAATGGACGCGTGTGAGCTCCATATCATTTGGCAGGTCTGACGTGTGCGTGTTGCTCTGACGGGAGTAGGTCACCCTTCACGTGACTTTCCCACGTCAGCCCTTTATTTTCCCAGGCATAACATACATACTCCACTCCACCATTATCAATAATACTATTCTTATTCCATGCACCAGCTCGCTTCAACTTCTTTCTCGTTGTCACTAAAATCAAGTCCTACTCTAACTGCCACAGCCACAGCCACACCATTACCATTACCATCTACCTCTCCTCCCCGGAATTTTGAATGGAATCCATCATCATTTGCATCCAAAGATGTCGCGGATCAGCTGGGGGAAGTGCTGAAGTTGATTTATGCATGGTTGGCTGCTATAAGGGAAGCTAAGAATTGGATGTAATAGTGATGGATACATCATACATTGACTTGTAAGAATAACATATTAATGAAGATGAAGTTATTTGATTTTTTCAATAAGAATTGATTCATATAAGTTATTTGTTAATTGAATGAATTAGGGTAAAATCGCGTTTATTTCCACCTTCTTTATACTGTTTGTGGTTCAGTGGTTCCTGTTATTTTGGTTTTCATATCTCTCTATTCATTCATGCGAATATACAATTTTGTTTTTCCCAGGTAAGAAGATTTTCCCATTAGTAATTGGCCATGGTTATGACAAGTGATGTCTCGATGAATGTCTGTTTCTCATCAAAGGAGCTGACCAAGGTGGGGATGGGCTGTCAGAATTCAAATCAATGATGACTGCATCAACTAATTGAGTATCTAATTAGAATTAGAATTTATGTAACAAACGCTAGCCATTCATTTCTCTGAAAACAATGTTGATGTTTTACCCAAAGAGCTATTGATGATATTATAAGAAAGTTGTACAGAAAAAAGGGGCGAATTTTCTATATTTGATTAGTTGCAGTCATGATTTCGTAAATAAGATACTTATAGTGGGATGGGAGTTGTACAATATTGCTTTGTCTAGTCAATAAAATTAAGATTGGTGCTTGGTGACAATGTGTACTCATAAACTTCCAAATAAAGTCAAGCGAATATTCAATGAGAGACTTTTTAGAATATCCAACACCACACTAGAGAAGGATAACCTTATTTTCAACTCCCATTAGATCCTCAATCATGTCTTTTGTGCGAATTGAGTGTTATTACTTATTACAATCGAAGATTTGGGCTCTCACCTAACAATTGTAATTAAATTCTTTTAGTTAAACTGAAATTACCAGGATTGGTTAAATTAAAGAATGGATGCCCTCTTGAAATGTCTATATATCAATATAGACAAATTAAATTCTACTTGCGTTTTAGCCAAGGGTTTTAATTGGCTTTTTTTTTTTGGGTTACCTTTCAACCCTTGATTAATGGGAAATTATAATAAATATCTCACTTTTAGAACCTAAAATAAAAACTAACCCATATCTAGAAATATCTTAAGAAATAATCCTCCAACAATTTGAAATACAACCCGTCAAATATAAGCAAATATTTTTCCTTCACTCAACAAGTCAAGGATACAAAATCTCTGTCTGATAACTTAAAGAAACTCTAGCTAGCTCTCATCTTCCAATATGTAAACATGAAACTTGAAAAGATTATTATTGGCAAGGAAGGTTAAAGTTTGCTAAGTTCACTACTAAAAAAAACCCCATCCTTGATAGAATAATTTGATAGATTTTCTTGACTGTTCTCAAAATTGTTAAGAATTTTAATTCTTGACAACTTCTTGATAGCTTCTGAAATGTAAAGAATTTGAAAAATTTCTTAACATTTTGGATGATTCTTGATAGTTATTAACTGTCAAGGATTAAGTTGAAAAAGCAAAAATAAAAGAACCTTGAAACATTTGCTTACCTAGTAATTTCATTAAGGCAAAAGTTTCCCACCCATTTTTCATTAAAGCAAAAGTTTCCCATCCATTTTTCATTCTCTCTACCCTAAATTATTTTCCTCTTTTCATTCTCTACATCTCGCTAAGCTTTTCTCTTCAATTTTTTGTTCTCACCTTAAAATCCTTCTCCGATCTTCTTCGTTCTCACCCGATTATAAGACAAGCTCTGGTCTTCGAGTCCGTGACTTCAGTCACTCACCAATTCGTCATTCTTCAAGCTCCTTTCATTCAAAGTTAGGTACTGCAGTAATTTTGTTTTGCTGGTGAGAATTGATTGTTTTTTCAAATGAAAGTTCGGTTCTTGCACCTTGTTTTCATTTGGGTTTAGCTTCATTTCTTTGCTTCTTTATCTTGTTTCAGTATTAACAGTGAATTAGTTGTTGATGTGTGTTTGGGTGTGAATGTGTAAATGACTTTGGATTAACCTAGAGAAAGATATATTAGGAAAGCTTTACAAGTTATCTGCACTAATTAAGAGTGAAAGATAATTGTAGGGAAATTTTGGGTACCTGGTTTATATTAATTTGCCTTCATGACCAAGGTGGATTAGGGTAGGGGTTCGTAACTTCAGGAGATACATGTGAGTTTAGGGCATCAAGAGACTTCTAATATGAAACATTAACCAATTTTGAACAACCATAAATCTTGAGCAGACAAGTTGCAACTACTCTTTGACAAGTAGAGAAGGAGAGAAAGAAATGGAGGCAGTGGTAGCAGCACAACAACCATTGATAAAAATGGCGGCTCTTTGTGGGTCTCTTTGTAAAGCCTCTTTCAATTGCAGCCTCATTCACTCTGGTCTCCTCTCTCTCTCTCTCTCTCTCTCTCTCTCTCTCTTTTCCATATCCTTTATAAGCTTTATGAGTTGTGTTGTGTTGAGTTTCTTCTAACAAATCATGGGTTTCTTAAACTAAAGCTATGTAGTTGGTGAAGGACTCCGTGAAAGGCATAGAGATAGAGTACATTGACATTGCACCATTGCCAATGCTCAACACTAATCTCGAAGTTAATGGAACTTACCCTCATGTTGTTGAAGCGTTTCATCAAAAGATTCTTGCAGCTGATTATTATCTCTTTGCTTCTCCTGAGTATAATTACTCTGTTTCTGGTACTCTCTTGATACCCCTTTGCCTATATTATTATTTTTTGCAATGATTTAGTCTGTTGTGAAATGGGATTTTTAGGAAAAGTTCATTTAGTTTATGACTTGTTTGTTTAAAATCCTGAGATAGTTCTTGACTTATAGGAGATTCCAGCATTATGCAAATTTATGAAACTTAAAATGGGTGCATTCTGACAAATACTAAGAGAGATTTTGGTTTGTTTTCAGTATTTTATGACATTTTCTTTTTACTGAAGTTTGAAACTAGTAGAGTAAGTTGGATAGAAATTTCCTATAATTGGATAGAAATTTCCTATAATGAAATTAATTTTTTTAAAGTATCATGTGGAAGAACAAAGATTAAACAAGAAAAGTAGAATTGAGGGCATAAGATCTTTTAGTGAACTGAAGACACATTGTAGGTTCTAGTTGGAAGTTGCAGGTGAGTGGACAAGGTATCAAATTTGTGCCACTAGGACATATCCTGAGTTGGGTTCTTTGTCATCATTTATGGGGCCTTGTGGGTGATATTTTGAATGTTCACATGTATGGATGATTTGTATTTCTTAATTTGTAATAGTACATTGTGAGGAAAATCACAAGGATACCATTGACCTTTATTTGGGAATCGTGTTGTCTTGGTAATGATTACAACTCAATGAGTTGGCTCATAAGTTGAGTACCTTTAATTCGTGAGTCACACATGATTGTTGAGTGGTGAAAATGCAGATTTATTTGGTGATTTGGGGGTGAAATTGTAAGGAATTCAAGGTTTAACGCATTATTTTGGATGAGTTTCCTTATTTGTTTTGTTATCTTCCAGAATCACGGGTTTTGTTGTGTTTTCAGGTGTTTAGATGCAAAAAGATGAATTATTCATGCTTGTTTGGTGTTCGGACATCCTGGACTCGTCAAGTGCAGATAAATCAAGGTGAGCGGAAAAAGTGAAGTTCTACAACTGAGTCGCAGCACACTTTTCTGAGCCGCGACGTGAAGATGACGCAACTCATATTGCACCCCAGCAAAGAATAATTGTGCTGCAACACAAAGTTGACGAAATCCAAATTAGCCGCAACGTAATTCATCCATGCCACGATGTGATAAGGTTTTTGTCAAAGAAAAAATCGCTTGGAGCTGCGTTGCAACGCAATTCAACTGCGTCACGGCGCAAATCATGATATTTAGAAAAACTCCACATTTTCCACCCTATTTTTGGCGACCCATATTTGCAAGTTGCTCTAGTAAACGATTGATTTATGTATGTATGATGCCCTCGACAGGTTTACGTTGGTTTGTGTTCGTTTTTGGTACTTTTGTGCATAATGGGTTTTTGTTATTTAGACTATGCTACACGCCACAAGCTAGTTTAGATGATTAAAACACTAGGTTGATCCGGTTGGCTACGGCATGACCTTACCTTGGTAAGTATCGGCCCTAAGATTTGGATCGAGAAACATCAGTTAGATTAATAACATAAAGTATGATAATTATGGTGAAATTGGATACACTAGACCATTTCTCATTGTTTGATCATTTGTTTAGATCTCATTTTTATTTTAGTTGTTATTTTTAGTATTTTTGTTAGTCTTACTTGAATTTTAGTTAATTTGGATTTTATTAAGTTGTTGGGTAATTTTATTATCTCACTTGATTTTGTTGTTTTTGCACAGTATTAGATTAATTGATAGCTTGACTCTCGGCAGGATCGACCCTTATGCACTTTACTACAATAGTGACCCGTGCCCTTGCGGTGGAATTGAAGTTGTTTTCAACCAAACAATGATTACTCATAAAACTAATTTGCATGACTTGGATTACATCTATGTAATCTGAGGATTTATGAAGTTACATATTATATACAATATTTTAGTCCACAATGGATAAGTATTTTAAAAGCAATGATACTATATTTGTACAAAAGTACTTAAGCATTTTGTTGTTATTGTGTATTCTTATCCTCGCATGGTTGTGCATGTATTTCCATTCCTCCAGGAAATGAAATTTCGCTGCTTACTAACATAGAGAGCTTTAAGGTGAGATTTAACTTGCTCAGAACTGTTTCTTGGCCATTTTTCTTTCCTCAGAGATATATGGTTGGTCAATGTAATACCTTGGCAATCTTGTTCTAAGATATCTAATATGTATATGATCTTTAGTCTAACTTGACATTCTAAATCAAGCAAATGTTTCCATCATCATACTTCCCCATTAAGAAGGAAATATTCATATTGATTTTGTTGTTTCACAAAGGAACGATTTCTGACCACATTTTTGCAATCATATATGATGTTTCGAACATGAAAATACATACTAGTCCATGTTGCTTTTATAAAGCTACAAATCTGATCTCATTTAGTGTTTATAGGTTGAAATTATCCATTTTGTTTTCATGTGAAACTTAACTAATATGCTATCAATATTTAAAATGCAGGTGACAGCAATTCTATCACTTGCAAGTGCATGCTCGGCAGTTGGGGTCACAGTTCTGTATACGAAAGATCTAACTTTGAATTTTAGTTTTGTTTTCGTTCGCTAGTTTGTCACCCAATCTTTTTCCTTCTCACCCGATTATGTATCAAACGTTTAATTATTGATGCACTAATGCCATAGGTCTTTTATTCATGTATATATACTGAATTTATCTACTTTTCATCTTTTATGGTTGTTTTTGTAATAATTTAAAACTTATATTGTTGTTCAATTTTTGTTTAATAAGAGCAACAGTAATATATATACCATTCAATAAATTAATTGAGACATTGTTGGATGTCTAAATTTATTATTGAATTGTGATAATTGTTGTTAGTTGAGGAATATTATGAATTATTTTGTTGCACTATTCCTTAATTTAATTGGTAATAACCAGGAAAATAAACTACAAAAAAAATTCTTGGTAGTTTTAAGACTGTCAAGGATTTGGTTAAAATTAGGCTAGATCCTTGACGGTTTTCAAACTGTCAAGACCCTTTCTTGACAGTTCAAAAACTGTTAAGGAACCCTCTTCTTGACAATTAATATCTGTCAAGAATTAGGGTTTTTCTTGTAATGGTTGTTGGAGAAGAAGAGGTGAGTCATTTTCAATATGTAATAAACTTTATTATTCGACATATATGCAGTTAGGGATGGGCATTTGCCCTGCTTGTCGAGGACTCGCCTTGGCCCGAACGGGACAGGGATTCCACGAACCAATTGGGGAATGGGCCTAGGCTTGGGCCATGGAAATTCTCCAGCCCTAGGGATGGGGGTAGGTCTGGCCTGACCTACCCCACCCTATCCCAAACACACACACACACAAAATATATATATATATATATAAGCCCTTTAGATCAACCACTGTTGGGAAAGAAATAGGTGATATACAAAATAGAAAACTTTTCTAGATCAATGTCTACTTCCAGTTCAAATACTAGAGATGAACAGATTGTTCATCAAGAAGAGATTTGTATAAATCAAAATGACAACATAATTGAAACAAGTCATGCTTGTACACAAAAAGATAAACAGGTCATAAGACCTCAAGATTTACAAAAACATTTTGATAAATGGAATATTCCCAAAATTTCGGTAATAGATGTTTACAAAGAAGGAAAATTATCAAGTCTCAATAGAGTTAACCTTTTAAACAAATCAAAATACATAATTAAAACAGAAGAAAAAACTCTTAAGATAAACAATTCTTCTCAAATCACTCAATTATTATCTAAGGAAATGGTTAAAAAAATACAAAAAGAGTTATAATTATCTTCATATAGGACTTGTCCAAATAGGAATCAAACCTCTAAGCATTGAAGGCTTAGACACTGCCATCTTTGCCTGTTTAAGAGATTGTAGATGGCTAAGATTTAGAGATTCTCTATTAGGAACAATAGAATCCAGCCTGTCCAATGGACCAATTTATTTCAATTGTTATCCTGATTTCACAATCTGCATAGATGACCAAAATATACTAGACGTTTTAACTTTAAATATTAAAACGTTTAATTATGACTTAAAACCAGGAACCATCCCTATAACAGCCATTTATAGGATCCAATATAAAGTAATGCAATCAGCTTTTGAAACTAGAGCCATTAATCATGACCAAAAAGGCCACACTGTCTTATTTCAAACTGACTTAACAAGATCAAACATAACAGTTCCTAAAACAATCAATTGGGATCAAATAACTTTACCAGAGGATTGGGGATTAGCTAACGCAGTCATTCCTTTAGAAATGAGAATTCCTAAACCTTTAACTCAACCAATCCAAAATACAGAAATTGAAAACATAACTGAAAATTCTGATGGAAGCGTTCGGATCAGGTTTAGTAGGCCTCCAATAATAAGTTTTGATGACTCACACTTATCCTCATCTCAATTAAATCCCAAAGAACCTCTTGAACAAAGAAGATTTTCTTGTTCAGTAAGATACCCCCCTAGACCTAGCCAGGTTAAAACTAATATTCAAGGAATTGATAATTCCTCAACAATACCACAACCTTATTATTCAGTTCAAACACCCTCCCAACAAGATAGGGAAGAGACATCACAAAGAATGTCTCCAACCTATTCCCAAATGACAAATTTGCCAGAGTTAAACATTATTGAAAAATTTGATATTGACAAAATGTAACACTCAACATTGAGGTACATGATTTAAATTATGTTGTATAGCTCTTAGTTAAATTTGGTTAGAATTATTTTAAGAGAATATGAAGAAAATGCCTTAAACTTGCATTAAGGGTAAAATAGTCTTTTCACTCAAAACTAGTTGATTTTGTGGGGAGTGAAAAGAGATAGAAAATCATAGAGAATTCAATAAAAGTGAAGGCATTTTGGTAATTGACTAAGGGACAAAGATGGAATTTCATTCTAAGGGACAAAGATGGAATTTCTAGGAAAGAGTAAGGGCAAAATGGGAAAGTGAGTTTATAAACTAAAATGTTAAGGGTTTGAAACCCTTATTTCGTTCATACCACCCCCACACTCCTCCTCCTTTTTCTCTCAAATTTTCATTCACTTTTCCAAGGAATTTGAGGGCTTTTGAGTAGATTTTCATAGGGTTTTGATTCAAGGCATCAAAAGGTAAGGATTCATGCTCTTTATTCATGTTTTATTTGTGTAAAAGTTGAGTTCTTATGAAGTTTATGCTTAGGGTTAAGAGAAGATTTGAATCCAACAAGAGTAGAGAGCTTAGGAGAGACTACTCAAGCATAAGGTAAGTAAATTCTACTCAAAATCCAACTCAAGCTAAAATTTAAGAATTCAAGTGAATAGAGATTTATTTTAAATATGCATATGTTGTGATTATTGAGAAATTGAGATGAGATTGATGATGAATAATGCTTGTTGTTGGATATATTTGAATATGAGAAGTATATGTGATGATTTGATGATGGGTTGAAATTGGAAGAATTGAAGAAATTTTTTTGGAGTGCGTTTGCCATGTAGGTATGTGATGCTACAAGAGAGTTTTTCTCTCATTTTGGATGGTTTTAGAAATAAATAGAATGATAAATGAATTAGGGTTTGTTTATGCACAACTAATGTTTGATGAAATGCCTAAGTGAAAACTGCCCTGTCACAGCTGTGACTTTCTGAGTGATTTTTGGGCATCTTACAGATTGAACTGGGGTGAGACCAAAACATAAAAGTTATAACCCTGTCTCTAAGCTTTAAAACGAGATAAAAATCGTAGCAATCCGATGTGTATAACTCAAGTTATGCCTTCTTGAATAAGACCTGTGCAGAATGACTATCTTTGATGCAACATTGCATTTGTGCATTTCATAAGTGCATTAAGTAAGAAATTTTAAGCATGAGCCATCCATATGCATATAATTGGGTATGTGTAGAAATTTAAGAAAGAATAAAGAATAAAGAATGAAGAACAAAGAATAAAGAAAGAAAAAATAAAACACCCTAAGAATAAAGAGAAAGGAAGAATAAGCATTAAAGGATTAAAGAGTGTTAAAAGAAAAGTAAATGATAGGTTGATGTGATGGGGAACCGTGAGTGTTAAGAAGAAATTCCCACATACACGCCACCATAATTGAGTGGCATAAGAAGAAGAAAAATTGTACGGCCCGTAAGAGTGTATGTGGATGAGGGTTGTACCAAGAACAATTTCCTACATGCACGCCACCTTAATTGAGTGGCCTAAGAAGAAAGAAGAAAGAAGCTTTCGTATGGTCCGCAAGAGTACATGTAGATGAGGACTGTACTCACTCACACAGCCAAGGTTCCAAATCCATACATTAATCGAGACCGATCGGCAAAGAAAAGAAAAGAAAAGAAATAGAACAAGAAAATAGAAATAAGAAAGAAAAAGCATTTTGTGCATTATTGCATATGCATTTTATTCATGTACATTGCCATGAATTTCATCATGGTTAGGAAGAATAGAAAGAATAAGAAAGAAAGAATAGAGAGAAGTAGAAAGAAAGAAAAGAACAATGAGAGTAAGAAACAGAGAAAGAAAAAGAAGAAAAAGAGTAGAGTAAGGAAAGAATTAAAGAGTGATGCACGGGGATAGCGGAGTAGAGGATTTACTTACTGAGCATTTTTGTGCTCACCCCATTGCTTTCTACGTTTTTGCAGGAAATAGGTGAGGATGCAGTCAGATGGACGTCGGCAAGCGGAGAGACATGGCTACATTGTCCACCATTTTGATAGTTTTTGTATATGTTATTTTTGTATTGTGTAAAGAATGTATATATTAAGTAAAGAGAAAACTTGGGCCCAACTACTTTTTAGTCAATATATATGTATTTTCATTAAGTATATTTTATGAGCATATTAGTAAAAAGAAGTCATTACACAAAAACTTCTTAAGAAATGATTTTTATTCAAAAGATAATCAAGAATTAAGAGAAATATTCTTCAAAAACTTTAATAAAAAAGAAAGAGATCTAATTCAACAAAATTATTACAACTTTATGAAAACGCACCAAATTCTTATACCTTTCTTCCAATGGTTTGATAGTGAAAAAAACAATCAATGTCCAAACAAAAACAAAACAGTGGAAAATCGCAAGAGGAAAAGATAATGAAGCGGTAAAGTCAATTCATCCACCTTTAACAGAAGTAACGATTCCCTATAAAGGAGTAGAAATTAAGGCTTCACCTTTTAAAGTCAAAGAAAATTTAAGTGAAATATCAGGAAATGATATAAAAAATATTTATCAACAAAATAATTATGCAAACCAATGTTTGAATACTATTAGCGAACAGTTGAATAGAATTGAAGACGTTGTAGCAAAACCCGTCCTAAAACCTATTGACGAAAGGTCAAAACCACTAAAAATTGTTGATAACAAACCTTTATTTATTCCACATGAGATCCCTCCAAAACACACTAAAACTTTAACCAACAAAGAAGAATTTATGCAAGAAATAAATAGAAAACTCAACCAGATAAAAGAAGAATTCTCTAGTGTTGTCGCACTAGACACCCCCCAAACTTCTAAACATATAAATTTTATTGGTAAAACAGATTCATCAGAATCATCAGAAACTGATGATCAAAATACTTCCTCAAGTGATAATTCTATTCAAATCAACAACATGAATTGGAAAAAACCTCCAAAAATGTATTATCCAAGAGCTTCAGCCCCAAATTTAGTTTTGGAAGAATCCTCTCAAATACAACAAAGAAAATACAATGCCAATTCTATCTATGAATGGAACATAGATGGCATGTCTGATTATAATATTATTATGGTCTTACAACAAATGACTATGGTCAGCAATGCCTATAGGACTAAACATAGTTCAACAGACCAAGCCATAGCACACTTGTTGGTAGCTGGCTTCACTGGCTCTCTCAAATCCTGGTGGGATAGCCACCTACAAGAACAAAACCAAAGTGAAATTCTTACCGCAATCAAAATTGATGATAATGGAATACCAATTTTAGATGAAAATGGTAATGAAATTTAGGATGTTGTTAATACCTTAATTTTTGCGATAACTCTCCACTTTGTAGGGGACCCTGCTAACGTAAAAGACAAAAGTCAAGCTGCACTAATGAACTTAAAATGCAAAACCCTTCATGATTATAGATGGTATAAAGAAACATTTTTTGTTAGGGTTATGCAAATGCCTGATAGTAACAAAGCTTATTGGAAGGTTAAATTTTTGGCAGGATTACCCAACATCTTAGCTGAAAAGGTTAGAGAAAAAAATTAGGAAACAATATGATGGTACTATACCATATGACAATTTAACTTATGGACAATTACATAGTTTTGTCCAGAAAGTTGGAATGAAAATTTGCAAAGATGAAAAACTCGCCTACCAAAGGCAAAAGGAGAGAAAACAGTTAGCAAAAGGAGAGAAAACAGTTAGAAAAAGCATTAGGAAATTTTTGTCAACAATTTGACAATAATCACAGAAATTCGTTTAAAGGAAAGAAAACCAAGAAAACAATAACCTGCAAAGGTCAATGTGATAAAACCATGAATGATCGTAATAAAACCATGAATAATAGTAAGAACCATACATACAAACCCACATTTAGGAAAAAACCTTTTCAACAAAACAAATTTTCTAAAACAGACAAACCCACAAAACAATTCACGTGCTTTAGATGCGGTAAACAGGGTCATATCGCTAGATATTGTAAAATTAGTAAAGGAATTAGAGAATTAAGCCTTGAAAATGAGCTCATACATAAAATTGAAATGATAATGATACAATCCTCTAACTCTTATTCAAGTGACAAAGAAATGTCTGACGACAACCAAATTGATGAAATCGAAACCTAATGCGTGTTTCCTACAACATGCAATATGTAGCAAGTATACTAATCGCACAAGTAATATAATGATGAGTAGAGATCGTTCCCACGAGGATTGTTAGCTAACCACTAAGTATTCTACTGTTCTCAAGTTGGAGCAATCGAAATCTTTGGATTAATGGGAGCTAATTATAACTAATCTGAACAATAACTTTTAAACTAAAATTTAACTAAAGATTGTAAGATGAAAACTCAGAAAATCAATTCAAGTAAAAAGGGTAGGGTTTTGACTTCATTCGGATTCTATGGGTTAAACCTAAAATTTCGCTACTTTCACATTCGTATGCATTGATTGTAAACCAAACTCACTAAGGTGTTTAACATACCTTCTCAGGCTATGTTTTCCTATTCTTCCTTGTTAACCTTCCGCACCCAACAAATTGAAGGTTAACAATTCCAAACTCATTAAGCAACAGAATCCTACAATGATTTCATTAATTCTTGGATCTATCTCTAGCATCCAATACTATAATGGTGATTACCCAAGAAGCCTAACATGATTCATTTCTCAATCTCATCATGTTCATCACATAAAGCATTAAAATTTAGAGTAAACACACAATCAACACATAGTCATATGAATAAAACATGATCAATAATTAACCCATTGGAAATCCGAATTACAATCAAAACCCTAACCCAAAATGGATTAGTTCATAGCTAAATTAACACTACAATAAAGAAAAACGAAAATAATCAAGTTCAACATAATGAAAAGTAAGAGAGAGGATAAGAAATCTCCCCAATTGATGAATCCCTTGGTTCAAAATCGAATCTTCACCCTTTCAATTGCTAAAAATCTCTAAGCTTAATCCAACAATAATGTAAAAGTTGCTAACCCTACTTCCTGCACGACCCTGGGCAAAAAGGTTAAGTTTTTCTTTTATACCTCGCCCTAAATTTCTGAGAAAAATACGCACAACGTAAAACTGTGCGTTTTACAAAACTGAAAATCACGACTGTCACCGCGGCGAAGAAAGCCTCAGACTTATTCTTTTCTGCAGTACTTCATCGTGGCAAAGGACAAATCTTCGCCGGGGCGAAGCAACTTGAAAGGTTCTGAAACTACCAAACTGCCACTCTGCTTGCTTCTTTGCTTTCTTCTTCAATTCTCGGTGCTCTCCCTTTCAAACAAGCCTCATCGTGCTTTATCCTGCTTCCGAACTCTCTTAACTTCTGAGATCCGCTAACTTCTGAGTCGAAAACTTCCAATTTTGCCCTTATTTGATCAACATGTCCATTTTAACCTGAAACACAAAATGTAAAGAATTAAACAACAATTCAGGTCAAAATGCACCACAAAGTACCTGAAATCCGAATAAAAAGACTCATGAAAACTGTATAATCCACGGATTATCAAAACCTCCAATGAAAATGAAATAAATGTCTTAACCAAAGACCAAGAATTCCTCCTAGAAGCCGTTAATAAAATTGATGATCCTCTTTTGAGAAAAGAGTATCTAGAGAGACTAAAAAATACCTTCGAAAAAACTGATAGGAAAATAGAAACCCATAAGGCTTATAGTTTTCAAAATATTATTGACAAATTCGAAAAATAAGAAAAAAAGAAATTAACACTTGAAGATTTAACAAAAGAAATCCAACAACTAAAAATTGAAGTTAAAGATTTAAAAGAACAACAAAAACAACATTCGAAATTACTTGTTGCCAAAGAAAAAGATAAATCTGAAGATGATGAAGATCATAATGAAGATTTCATAAATATGCTAACCCAAATAACTTATCAAAAATGGCATATTAAGATAAAACTCTTAATCAATGATGAATTTATCCTAGAAACAATTGCTCTATTTGATACTGGAGCAGACTTCAATTGTATCCAAGAAGGATTAGTTCCTACAAAATACTATGAAAAAACACTAGAGTCTGCTAAATCAACCAATGGCTTGACACTTTTTATTAATTACAAATTATCAGATGTTAAAGTTTGTAATCAAAATATTTGTTTAAACACCTCATTCTTATTAGTAAAAAATTTGAGAAGAAGTATGATACTAGGAACACCCTTCATTAGTTTAATACAACCATTTAGTGTAGATGATTCGGGGATATCCACAAAAATAATGGGGGAAGTTCTTATCTTCAAATTTATACACAAACCCATCCAAAGAAACCTTAATATCCTCCAAGAATACTCAATGTCAAAAAACGAAATTAATCACCTTATCCTACATAAACAAAAACATATATACTTCCTCCAAGAAGAAGTTAAAACTAAAAGAATCGAATCCCAACTTCAACAAAATGATATTCGCACAAAGATAAATTAAATACAAAAAACTATTGAAACTCAAATTTGCTCTGACCTACCTAATGCCTTTTGGGATAGAAAAAAACATATGGTCAGTCTGCCTTATGAAAAAGATTTTGATGAAAAAGAAATACCTACAAAATCCAGACTAATACAAATGCATAAAGAATTAGAAGAACATTGTAAAAAGGAAATTGATGATCTTCTACAGAAAAAACTAATTAGGAAAAGCAAGTCTCCTTGGAGTTGCTTGGCCTTCTATGTTCAGAAAAATGCTGAACTTGAAAGAGGAGTTCCAAGACTTGTCATAAATTATAAACCTCTTAATACAGCCTTAAGATGGATAAGATATCCAATCCCAAACAAAAAAGATTTATTACAAAAACTATCCAATTCAAGAATCTTTTCCAAATTCGACATGAAATCTGGATTTTGGAAAATCCAAATTAAACCAGAAGATAGGTATAAAACCGCATTTACTGTCCCATTTGGTCAATATGAATGGAATGTAATGCCCTTTGGATTAAAAAATGCCCCATCAAAATTCCAAAGAATAATAAATGAAATATTCAATCCATCCTCTATATTGATGTTCTTATATTTTATAGATCAAACTTTAAACATTTAAAAACATTTATTCATATTGTCAAAACAAATGGTTTAGTTGTTTCAAAAACAAAAATAAACCTTTTCCAGGCAAGGATTCGATTTTTAGGACAAATAATCTACAATGGTACAATTATACCTATTCAAAGATCCATTAAATTTGGTAAAAAATTCCCCGATGTCATCACTGATAAAACTCAGTTACAAAGATTCTTAGGAAGTCTTAATTATGTAATGGACTTTTATCCTAAACTTAGTCAAATTTGCAAACCTTTATATGAAAGGTTGAAGAAGAATCCAGCACCGTGGACAAACCAACACACTAATACAATCGAAGATTAAAGCCCAAATCACCCATTTACCCTAATCAGGGATGGATCCATTGCATTTCATTTAGTGATCTATCCATTGGTTGCATTTGAGACCCATTAGCCTTAAAATAGTTGAAAGCAGATGCCTTAGATTTAGGGTATGGAGGTATTCTCAAGCAAGTACAAGACAACAAAGAACAAGTTATCCAATTTCCAAATTTTGGAATGAAACTAACAAAAATACTCCACTATCAAAAAAGAGATTTGATTTTACGGTTGCATTTGACCCATTAGCCTTCAAAATAGTTAAATGATGCCTTAGATTTAGGGTATGGAGGTATTCTCAAGTACAAGACAACAAAGAACAAGTTATCCAATTTACTTCCAAATTTTGGAATGAAACTCAACAAAAATACTCCACTATCAAAAAAGAGATTTGATCCATTGTCCTATGCATTTCCAAATTTCAAAGTGATTTACTCAATCAAAAATTTTTACGGTTGCATTTAGCAGACCCATTAGCCTTCAAAATAGTTGAAACAGATGCCTTAGATTTAGGGTATGGAGGTATTCTCAAGCAAGTACAAGACAACAAAGAACAAGTTATCCAATTTACTTCCAAATTTTGGAATGAAACTCAACAAAAATACTCCACTATCAAAAAAGAGATTTGATCCATTGTCCTATGCATTTCCAAATTTCAAAGTGATTTACTCAATCAAAAATTTTTACTTCATATTGATTGTCAAACTGCTAAACATGTTTTACAAAAGGATGTTCAAAATATTGCATCAAAACAAATTTTTGCAAGATGGCAAGCAATTTTATGTGTGTTTGATTTTGACATTGAATACATCAAAGGAGAAGCTAATTCCCTGCCTGACTTCCTCACGAGGGAATTCCTTCAGGGGAGATAACTGTCATGCCTCCCAAAAAGACCAACCCTCCAATCACTCAAAAACAATCAAAAGCTTCTTATGCCCAAAGCCCACAAACACCAAATCATGGTATGAACTCGTATGTGAAGAAGAAGCCCAAGAAAGGACCCAACAATCAAAAGGAAAAGGCATAGCGTCAGCAAACTCTTCTCAGAGTCCAACAAATACAGAGCAAATCCAGAATTGGATCAGCTCTTTTCAACAAAGTCCAGAAGTAGCCTTAGCTATGATTGGGTTAACACCAACTTTACCAAAAAATGAGATTTTGAAAATTAAAGAACCTCAAACTCTTCCAAAAAATTCCCAAGAATTTTCCCAATGTGAAAAATTTTCACTAAGCACATTGCAAAAGGTAGCTCAAATTGCTCTTTCAAAAAACAAGGAACTTGTTCCTGCAGCTACACCATTAAAAGCCCTTAAACCAGGACAAAAATATATTCAAAAAGGAATTGCAACTAATCTTTTGGTTTTCGAAGAAGGATATGATTTTGAAAACCCTAAACAATTAGTTCAACAAATTTTTCCAAAAAATTTTCATTTTTTCCCTGAAGATTTAAGGAAAACTCAAAAATTTTATGAATTTCTTCTTGTTGATTCTGACTCTTGTGAGTTTAAACACTATGAGGATAAAAATTAATCGGGATTTATCACTCATTCAACCTTTCATATTATGAAAATCCTTAGTCCTTCTGATCAGGGATCCAACCCAAACCAATTCAAAAAAAATTCCCATAATTTTGACCCGCCTGCATATAATTACTGAGACTATCAAAGAGCCTGGAACAAATCACTCTTTCTCCAAAATAGTCATCACAGGCACTCCTGGATGATTTACTTCAAAAGGAACACTTTATTCAAATTTCCCAATGGTGGGATCATTTTGGATTAATTCCCGAAATCCTACCCCCAACTGTCCATGAAGGATTCAATGAGTTCAAGCTCAAGTTCAAAGTTTCCGCAGCAGATTCAAACTTCCCTCCATCACTTTATTTCTCAGCAAAGTTCCACCTCTCGTGGATCTTACAATGGGAATATGAAATTGTCCAAAATATTTGCAATATCCCTAATTTGATCCGGAAATTTAAAGTCAAGTGGTGGGATAAATTTGATGCATCCCATGTGTCCAAAGAAAAAATCCAACTTTGTCTCTCAAGCTCACCTCATCAAACTCAGGCAATTACCCCTGAAATTGCCAATTTTTTACAGAAAAAAGACTGTGGCATCAGTATCCTTAGCAGGAGCCAAGGCAAAATAAGAACTTAAAGACCACCTCAAGACTATTCTTTCACAACTTCAAGATGAAGAAGAGGAAGCAGAAGAAGAAGATGGAGAAGAATCTTACCGAAGCTCTAGTGCCTCAATCAAACTCGCCTAGAGCAATGAAGATGACTGTTATGAAATCATCTAACTTATTCCAAACAGTTCAAAATTACCACTTCTCTCAAAAAGAAGACTGGCCAAAAAACCGACATCAGCTTCAGAGAATATCTGGCATAATATTGAAGAGTCAGAGATTCCCTGCAAAAGAGACATTTAATGTTTAATTTAAAAAAAAAAAAAAAAAAGATTAAAATATTCAAACTCAATAATATTCATGTGATGCTATAGTGAGATAAGGTTTTTTATAAATTAGAAGGCTTCATGCAATGTGAACCAAGCTTTGCCAAGCCAATTCTAAATTTTCTCTTTCACTTTCTTTTGATGTAAACTTCCCAAAAGCTCTCCAAAAAGAAAGCTTTCATTGTAAGTTAAATTTCTTTCAATAATCATTCAATGTTTAATCTTTCAAGTTCTAGTTCTTTTATTAATCATTCATCATGTTTGATTTTAATGTTTATTTAAGTTTTTATTTGTGTTCTTTGTTTCTTTAAATTTTTGTTCATCACTTAATATGGTTCCAGTGCGGCACTGCTGCCGTTACCTAGTTAAGTGTTAATCTCACTTCTTAATATGATTTTTGTGCGGCTCGGCCGCCGTTGTCTTATTAAGTTGTAAGATTATTTAAATTAATGTTTATTTAAGTTTTATTTAATCTCTGCATATCTCATCTTTGTGTGCAACGATCATGTGTTCCCTCTGGTATATATATATATGCGCATCAAAATAACAAAATATCATTTCATTAAAAAAATTAAATATTAGATCTTTTGTATGCAATCTTATTAATATTCAAATAATCATCCACAAAATTATAAAATAAGAAGCAATTTATAATTTTATGTTCTCATTTTAATTAGATGCCACTATAATAGGTTTAATATAATAGCTCGAACAAATTTTAGTCAGGTATAAATCTTGTTAATCTTATATTTGTTTGACTAGTTTAAAATCAATCAATGAAGCAAACTAAACAAATTGATTAGAAGAAGGAAGAGGAACTTTATACAAGAACAAATTAATTACTTAAATCGATATTTAAAATCGTTGTAAATTAAAATTACCAATTAATTAGAATAAGGAAGAGGAATTTTATGTGATATTCAAAGAATTCATACATTGTATTATAAAGACAGAGAGACGTGATAAATTGTATCACATAACAAGAAACAATAACTATATTTACTAATTCTAAAATCCTTAACCTAGACAATAATCTTCTCTAACATCTAATTTTATACACATAAGTACCATTAATTAATCATGGATTATATCTAACAAGTCTTACTACATATTATAATTAATTTGTGACATTTCATTTAAATAATAATTTATAATTAATTATTGATTATATCTAATAAGTCTTACTCCGAGTGATAAGGAGGGTTTTATTTGATTGTGATAGTTAATTTCAAATAAACCATTTCTAAGTTAAAAAATCACCTTAATAAAAATATAAACTAATAAACAAATTAAAAAGTTAAGATAATTTGTAAATAAATTAATTAAAGATGGTAAGTAAAAAAAAATGAGCGGGGATTTTGCAGGGGAAATCCCCGCATGGGAGTTCTCCCTACAAAATCCCTGCATTCAAAGTGGGGATGGGGATGGGGCTCACCTCAACTCTGCGGGTTAGGGATAGGGATTCCCTGACATCCACGTCTTGGGATCGAGTAATCCTCCAGGAGGTTGTGATCGGGCTTGAGGAATCTCCTAGGGGGTCGAGATCAAGCTCAGGGAATGGGGTTCCCGGCCCGCACCCATCTTCTCCTTTGCAGTTTAGTTATGGGTCTTGTTTAATTAGCGTTTTGGTGTTTAAAATAGGGTAAGAGACTATAATACCTTTTTCTTTTTTTGGAGTTTAAGTATAAAATAATATGAAAATATTTATTGAAATATCAAAAATACCCTTGTCCTCTTCATCTTCTTCTTTTCTCTCTCCGTAGCCAGCCCCATCACTCTCCCTTTAACTAGAAAACCCAATTGAACATATTTTGGTTTGTTGGCTAGCTGAAAATAGCTTTGGCTACTATATTGAGTGAATGCAAATTTTGCAGATACTTCACATCAGTTTTGGGAGAGAACATGACCAGGGTTGTAGAAAGTTTATGGAGCTATCAAAAGTTCTGACAGGTTTGTACATGATGACAAGACTGATTCTAAAGGCTCAAGTTCGAGTCATAAGGAATCATTATTTCGTTAAGGCAATAACGATGATTACTCTGTAAATTGTTCCCTATTTTACATGAATTTGGCTGAATGAAAAGTGATAAATATGGTTATGCTTGTGGTAACTTGTGAACTTGAATGATTACTTCATTATGACCATTTAGTACTACTATTATTTTTTGTCATAACCACATTCTGTTGCTAAATGTGTTATGAAATTGTCAGAAATTATGCCATGCATGGCATTTATACGAAGTGACGTCCCCAAAGTCTTTATTTTGATGTTTGTTCTACATGTCATAACCCAATTCATGAATGAAGCCCAGTCTGGAAAGCCCAATTTATGAACGAAGCCCATTATAGACAATTAGTTCATATCTATTATCTACTCGTCTTAAATGAAACAGGAAATCAGAAAAAATGAAAAGGGAAAAAATCTCAGCATATATGTTGTTAAATTATTAATGAGTGTGAGATATTATGACTGCATCCATAATTTTATAAATCTTTTTCATGTTAGGTAATATTAGCTCCATCTGAAAAGCCACACCTTATGGGATTCTACAGAAATATATCGAGCACATAAGCTTTTAATTACATGTTATTGTGCTTGTTATATTTTAAATACAACAAAACATAATCCCAACATATACACGACACATCGAAGAAGAGATTTGTTCTTAACTGCTTCAAGCACAAACAGCTAAGATAAGACATTTAGATTAATATTCTACCCCTTGTTTCTTTTTCTTAGCGGCTATGCTTTTTTAGGCTTGTTGTATATCATCAATATAGAACAGTACTAAAAGTTGTAAGTAGGCTTAAACTATAATTATATAGTCAAGAGCCATGTGCTTATTGTCTCAAAAACTTGAATATAATTAGTGCTGCCGTACGCTGATGAATACAATTTCTATCTAGGCATAATTTAACCGAACAAAAGAAAGGGTCAAGTATTAGTTTAATTATTATTGGACATGATGTGAAATTATTTATATATTTAGTTTTAAAATCTTTTAATATGGTAGTTTAGTTGTATCATAAAGCTCCAATTTCCAAGTTGCTTCTTGTGGCATCGATTTTTTTGTCCAAATGGGAATTGCTTTATCCTTACATTTGGGAAGACTAATTAAGAACTGAATTCTATGTTGTAAATCAAGTTTCACTTTTGGCACACAAATCTGTTGGGATGCATGCAATTAACGTTATCCATTATTCAATTTCAACAAATAGAAACGTATTCTCGCTATATTTGTTGTAAGGAAATTAAAATAATTATTCATCCTAATATAAGATTAATATGCTCCAGCCACTTGAAACCCAGATGATCATAAATATTATAAAAGATTGGCTATAAATGAAGATGAGAGTGAATTCCTTGTAGTGTGTAAACTTAATTGTATTTGGATTGTATTGGAAGTTGACCAAAAATTTCCAAGTTTGATAATGCAAGGCCGGGAGGCATATGAAGAGTGCAATGGTTGGAAAATTAATTAAGTAGGTAGGGCAAGATTCCTCATAGATTGGGATCCATCACGCGGGAACCTCATCAAGTTCAAGTTGTGATTTGTTTAATTAGAGAAAAATTTAGTCTAATATAATCAGGACCACAATTTAATTAATGAACATGTGAAAGGGCTGCGTGGAGAATATATAAGCAAATAAAGATGGGATGAAACAGCAAGGGAGGACTTATAAGAAAGCAGAAACATGCAACAGTGCCAGATTCGAGGTGGGTGCCTTTCACATGGGACTTATTTTCTTTTCCTCCATGGACTTGTTCATATATATATATTCTTTATTAGGAGATGGGATTTGTTTAATCATATCAAGATGGACTTGATTAAGATACATAACATAAAATATACTTAACTTTGTCACCAATTAATTAAAGTAGCTTTCATTTAATTTCTTAATTTCCATCACCATTATCTTCAATAACTTCTCTCTCAAGCCCGTGATCAAATGCAGCAAGGAAAGAATGCTTGAGACGAAAGAGACAAACCTATCCATTCTTGAAGTTTTGACTATAAACTTAATCAATAATAATAAGTACTGAAGATGCTCTTTACTTATATTGAGAATATCAAGTCCTTAAATAAGTAATTTAATGAATACTTATTGGTTCTTTTTATTCAAATTCAATTTCAGGGTATAGCTTAAGATTAGATTGTTTTTAAAAAGGTTTAAGAGCCCAATGAATAGTCAGTAAAGAGCTTAATTATTGCCTTAAATTTAGGATTTTGACTATTTCATAGTTAAAATGCAGGGTTATCTCAGTTTTTAAATCATCTTGACAAACTAATTTTGATTGGCCGCCATGTATAAAAACTTAGGTCAAAATAAAAAATATTGGGTAATGAGCTTGCACAACAAGACATGAATGAAGGTCAATTAAAAGGAGGGTGAACTGGTGGGTGCTCCATTGACTGGCCTTGAACATGGTTTCGTTGTAAACTCCAATCATAGATCCCTATTCTCTTTCATTAATTATTATTATTTGTCTTTATTAATCAAAATTAAACTAATTACAAGTGTTCAAAGGCCGGCCGGATCCAACCAAAAAGATGAAAGAAGTGGGCACGATGTTGAACAGGCTGTTAGTCGTCTAAAAGGGTCCTCAATTTCAGATTCTCTCAGCCAAGTCAGATCGACCACAACCCTTTATTAGCCAAAGAAGAAAAGGACATAAACCATAATTTTCATTTTTGTTAATGAAGTTGTTGTACTTATGATTCAATATAAAAAAAATTGTCTTCAAGACTTTTAGCGCCTTGCCCTAATTTTTCAAATAAATTCAATGTAGGAGAAACTGACTGTGCATATTTTTATCTCTTAGATTGTAAGTTAATCCCCAAAAAAAAAAAAAAAAAAGTCAACTTGAATGACAACAAATCAACAAGGATGGGGAAGATCCATCCGTTTATATTTGGCTGCAGCCTGCAATGCATATCATGCTCAATCTTATCCACTTCTAAATTGGACCTTTGATCATTAATTTTAAAGATATTGGGGGATTATCTTTAGCAACTTGAAATCCCTTGTAATATGGATTCTCAATGAACCACATTTTAAGCTCTGCAAAGGGACAAATCTAGAATGATTAAACTAGTGTATATATATGGTGGAGAGAATAACTTTGAACTTATTGCGTTTTCTCCTCAACTGTCAACAAATTTGCCCAAGAATTAAGGATGACAATCCAAGGGATTATCGCCATTTTTTTTTTTTTTTTTTTTTTTTTGTATGATTGATTGGCATATAATTTTACTAATAATCAAAATGATCATGGTATTAAAGTAGTTATGAAGAGACAAATTAACAATCTATCATATTTCTAAAATTAATTTTCATCTAAAGACTGATAGTCTCTAGTCTTATTATATTCTAATTTATGATTGAATAGCTATTTTAATTATTCAACTTTTATAAGATAATGTCGTTTTGTCATTTTGCATAAATTATCTAATCAATCAACTTGGGAACAACTCATATATCAATATCTGTTATTATTTTGATAGAAATATATAAAATAACAGAAAAAAAAGTGTGAATTTCATTACTAATACGATAAAACCTCTATATAATTCTACTCTATATAGGAATAAACTCTACATAATCATAAAAAATTATATTCCCAATTTGGGATAATTATAAATAAGAATAAATTCTACATTGTAATAAGTTATAATTTTTCTAATTCCCATATGAAGAAAAGTTACCTCCACATAATAATAATTATCTGTATATTACAAAAAAATATATAGTATGTTACATTAAAAGTTTAAGATGAAATAAAATATTTATCTGAAGTTGTTTAGGACAATAATTTATGCTTTAGAGTTGTTATTACATCTTTTAATTTGCGGGTACATTACTCACTAGCATGAACATTTTCTTGTTAAAGTCAAAACATTTCTAGTACCTCAAGCATGTTTAGAGTTTCTTGACATGAAACTTTTAGTATTTTCGTACTATCAACCTCATAATTATTTCATTTCTCTTCTTATTTAATTGTAGAAATGATTTCTTCTTTTATTAAAGCGTACATGAGTTATTACTCATTTAGATGATTAAGGTTGACATTAATATTCATTTGATTAGTATGGTGAAGTTGTTGAATCTGATTACTCAATTCTACAATGACTCTTTGATTCTCCTCATCCACTTCATTTGTAACTTGTAATTATCGACATCGGGGGTCCTAATTTTGTAATGCTTAAAACAATTGGCAATTGTCTGTGACTTCACATCAGTTACCATGCAGCAACTACATTTACAATTTAATCAATGACAGTTATCTTTGTTGGTTTCAAAACACGATCTTCTATCTGTTTCAAAAATAGGCAATAGAAGGGTGAATTGAAACCCTAATATTATTAAAACATGAATTTAAATCCTAATATTATACTACTAAAATATGAATTATGAAATAAGAATTTTTTTTTAACTACACCTCTATTAAGTTATAACTTCTTCATACTAATAAAATTAGTTAGTCCCACCATTATAACTATAGAAAATTTTTACTATATTTGATTAGTTTTAGGGTGACTACTTTGCAGAATTTAAACGAGAATCAGAGGTGCAAAAACATAGTCCAAAGTCCAAACAGCCGGTTATGTATGTTTTTCATCACAATTTCATCTTCTAGATTTTTGAGAAGGAATTAGGTAAGTGTAATGGTTTATGGTATGTAGAAGGCAAAAGTAAAGAAAAGACGGATCCATGCATGCGTTGGTTCCACATGGAACACAATTGGGCTGTCAAACATATAATTTGGGAGAGCTGTTGAACTAACATAGAAGCAATAATATATATTATAGTAACAAGAAAGGATAAGAGTTAAGAGTAAGAATGAATATGAGAAGTGAAGAATAAGAGACTTGGGTTAGAGAGAGAGAAAGCCGACAGAGAGCATCTTTTGATGCATATGGGTTAGAGTCCGCAAGTCATGCGAGTGTCTTTCTTTCTTAAGAGTTGCAGCAAACTCTCCGGCGCTCGTGCTCCTGCTAACCCCTCTTTCTCTTTCTGAGTTTTGTCAGCGCTATCCACGCGTCTTTACTGTCATACCCATCCCCCCTCTACTTCTCTCTGCAGGAGGTTTATGCATGCGCTCATTTCATACCACTACTACTCAACTTTAAGGAGTTTAACTACATTTTATGTTCAAGTTTAAGTACATGTTTCAGTTGATGGATTCTCTCTGGATAAATATGGACATATATTCATACTTCATCTTTTATTTAATAAGCTATTCTACTTTGTCTTCAGTTTTGGATTTTGATTACGATGTTGCATATCTACGTGTTTAATATAATTGTAATTATGGATTAACTGGATAAGTACTTAAGCATGCATGGGTTCGTAGGGATCCTGGGTTGTCCTTTCACATAAAATCTTGGGTCCAAATTGAAGTTACTAACCCATTTTCTAAAAGTTTCACAAACTATTTGCTAGCTCAACATTACTAATCATGGAATCCTTGAGTTAATTATTACATTCTGGTTGGTTATAATTTCGGCAGTTTCATGATCGAATAATGCATAGTAAAATAGTTATTAGGTAGCTTAGATTAATTATATCTTTCTTTTTCTTCTCCTATGTTGTGCCCTAGAAGTCTCAAAACTCAATAATTACAACTACGAGTTCTCAAAGGGAAACTAAATGAAATAGACCCGACGGGAATGGGGGAAGAAACACGTGTCGTATAGTGGACCCAAACATTAACATTGAAAGAGAGATAGAATTTGCAAAGCTAGGGTGCATGTGGGTCATGGAAAATTGAAGCGGACATCTCTATCTTGAGAGCCCCATTTTAATGCGCCACCTACTCTTTTCCTCCATTTAAAATACCCTGATGAAGTTGCTGCCTATTAGGAGATGCTCCTCTATGAAAACAAGCTACCTTTACATTCTCTATAGACATTATAAAAGAAAATAACAAGGAAATGATGGAAGAAGAGAAGGGATGCATGGGAATGATAGATACGTAAGACACAAATAACAAAAGGCAAGAATTATAATCAAATGGAGAGGAAGAAATTAGGAAAAGGTTAAAGAGGGCTAAGATTGGAGATAAGGAGCAAGTTGAGTTGAAGAAAATTAAAATAATAAGAGAAAGAGAACATGGAGTGTTGGAGCGGACAAAAGAGTGAAAGTTTTGGGACCCATCCACCGCCCATAAGCGTACGCACGCACTCTTACTCTTATTACCCAAATTCAATCTATTCTCTCCTCTCCATCTAACCCTAACCCAACACCTCTTTCTTTTCTCCCAAACTCTCAACCTAAACACCATCGGAACCTCCACTAAGACTTTAATTTTCAGCTCTGAATTTGGTGGGTGACAACAATTTCCACTCATCTCTCTCCTTTCTGCTGAACCCAAGTTGTACTACTCTCCATTAAACAATTCATTCAACCAAGGGAGTAAGAATAAAGGAGAGTGGTTTCAATTTTCTTATTATTTTTTTTTTCTCTAGCCTTTTTCCTTCCACTATCCTTCGTCTTTTACAATTAGCTCAACCTTTACGCCTTCCTACTTCCCTTTCTCGGTCCTTAATTTCTTACTTCTGTTTACGTTTTTGTGAGAGGAAGTAAGATCTCTGACGTAGTGGTTAAAGAATTATATACATAGCAAATTATAAGGCATGGATCCGGTTACAGCGCATGGACATTCTCTTCCTCCTCCTTTCCACACTAGAGATTTTCAACTTCACCACCACCAACAGCAGCAACAACATCAATTTCACCACCAACAGCAACAGAACTCAGAAGACGAACAAAGTGGCAGCAGCGGCGGCATAAACAGGGGTATCAAATTAGATCGCGATGAGAACAACAACAACAGTAACAACAACACAAACAGTAGCGATGGCAAAGAACTCATCCAAGCTTCGGGTGAAGGAGAGATGACAAGGAGACCACGGGGCCGACCCGCTGGATCAAAGAACAAGCCCAAACCGCCCATCATCATCACTCGTGATAGCGCCAACGCTCTACGCACCCATGTTATGGAAATAGCAGATGGCTGTGACATTGTTGAGAGTGTTGCTACATTTGCTAGGCGAAGACAAAGAGGGGTTTGCATACTGAGTGGCACCGGCACTGTAACGAATGTAACTCTTCGGCAACCAGCTTCACCTGGTGCAATTGTATCTTTACACGGTCGGTTTGAGATATTATCACTAGCTGGTTCATTCTTGCCACCACCAGCACCACCTGCCGCTTCAGGGTTAACCATATATTTAGCCGGTGGTCAAGGCCAAGTGGTTGGTGGAAGTGTTGTTGGGACGCTTATTAGTTCCGGTCCGGTGGTGATTATGGCTGCATCTTTTAGTAATGCTGCGTATGAGAGGCTTCCTTTAGAAGAAGAAGACCCTCAGGTACCAATGCAAGGGGGTTCTATTGGGTCACCTGGAGGAGTTTCACAGCAGCAGCAGCCACAGCAACAAGTTATGGGTGAGCAAAATGCGCCTTTATTTCATGGATTACCGCCTAATCTCCTCAATTCTATTCAGTTACCAACGGAAGCTTACTGGGCTACTGGTCGCCCTCCATACTAGCTGACAGATTTCATTGAAGGGTAATACGTGTATCAATTGAATCATTTAGTTGCACACCATCGATCGATCTCACCTTCAGCAATTTACAAGAAGTCGCGGAATTTGTAGCTAGAGAATTTGGTTTGTTGAGCATTTCTCAGGTTTCTTAATTTTCTCTTTTAGTATTTGTTTCAGATTTGATGATTAGGTAATTATATGCTTGCATGTTGCATTGAAGGACTATGTAAATTCATGGATTCTCAGTGAGTTTGATTTTATGGAAATAACTGTTGCCTACTAAAGAACGAATATCGATAACTTTTCTCACAAAATTCAGTTGTCGGCCTTAGCCACAAATAAATCCCAATTATTTTGAAATTTTCATTTCTACATAAATGCAAAACTTCCCCTCGAGATTTGGCCTAGCTAGGAAGATCCCCTAATTCATCATCATAACTGGAAAAAAGACATATATATATAAGCACACACCCCACTTTGATTTTCAGGAATCAAGGAAATAAATGGAGTTCATTTCTTGAGTCAAACACATTAACTCACTTCAATCTCTCTATGGATTTTTGCAACTTCAAGGCAAAAAAGAGAGGAGATATATTATGGCATATATATAACTAAAGTACAGGTAGTACAATTATTTGAGTTGTTTGTGTGTATAAGGTGACAAGGTCAAAGGATGTTGAATTAAAGCTATAAGTAGAAGGTGGCAAGTGAGTAAGGAACACAGAGGTATGGGGTTAAATAGTTATCATATGTATTTTTCTTCGATAGTTATAGGGCTTCTTAGATATGGAGACATGGAAATATTTGGGTACCAGTTGACACGTGCACTGCTCTGAACAAGCTCCTTTTCGAGGCAAACCTTAAAGGCAACAACCGGGACAATGTGTGGGCTCTCTGTCTCTGATAGATCCAGAGAATGGGGATTGGGCAGTTGTTCAAACTTCAAACCTCAAGCCGAAAACCCATTACATCAGATTCCTTGCATTTGACACTTCTTTCTTCTTTCTAAAAGCTACCTACACCTTAACAGCCTTATCTATTCTTCTTTCATCATACTCCTATACACCCATCACTTCTAATCTCGCCTTTTGTTAATCTTATTGAGTAATTAACCCCTCCCCCCCACCCCCCTTTTATTTTGTCTTTCACTTATTAATTTCTGTAAAAAGGCTTTTGTCACCAACCTCTTCTTTGTTGCTAACTTAAGACTCATAGTCATGTGTTTGCAAAGAGTGCATTAAACCTTTGACTGTACATGCTATGCATGAGGGAAGGAAGGTGTTATAAATTGAATTTCTATACATCGTGAAGTTGTTAGATTGTTATAGTGTATATGTGATTGGTCACCCTCATTATTTGATATAACTTTTGGAAGTGACATTTATCAATATTAAACCCATGATATTTAAACACATCATTCTCTCATATAACTAATACATGTGATATTCTATTCCTAATATAACTAATATTTCAACAATCTTTACCTTAACGAGTTTTTCATTGAAGCGATATATATGACTAAGAGAACACTTGACCATCACGACTTCCTTGTTGTAGCTATACCAAGTTTGCTGCCAAGATGCTTAACTGAGAACCACTCCATCAACCAATTCAACACGTTGTAATATCCATTGTTTTGTGTACATAAGATCTTGAAAAAACTCATCTTTCAGTTTGCTACCACTTGTTAGGAGTTCGCTTGTGGAAATTAATAACATATAAAAGAGATACTATATTTAATATGGTTTGACATAAGAGAGAAATCCACACAAGAGTACCTTAAAATTGTTTTTGACTCATTTTTTACAGGTAGTATATGCAATATCTATCTTTGAATTGATTCTCATCCATCTATTTATAGGTAATACATGAGATATTATATTCCTAATAAGATTAATATTTTTTAAATTAACTTTCTTGAAAAAACAATTGAAAGAAACTTGACTAGTTTATTAGCTTTAAATTGGTTGCAAATTTAATAGGATCCATACATTTTGATCAATTCTTCTCTGGGCTAATCATCATGACAGCATAAATAATATATATAAATTGAAGTAGAATTAGAATTAGAATGAAAACTTGAATAATTGTGTACACTACAATCCAGCATCACATGATTATGGTGATAAATATTTTACTTAAAAAATGTAAACGAAGACACGCTAAATCAATTTAATTACATAAAAATGGAATTTTATATTACAAACTTAATAATACTAGTAGTCAGCAATTAAGTGTGATGTGATACAAGTCCAGCATTCTCAGATAAGATTTCCCTGCATTTCTTCTCAGGGTACTATACACTCACTGTTGCAAGAATGTTTAATAAGTTTTTTGATGAATAAAATCAACTGCATTTGTCTCGGAGAAGCACAAAGATTGATTTAGAGACTAAATATATGATGCTACCTTTGGGTTTGGGGGTTAACTTTGAAGCCAAGGAGAAAAAACACCAAAAGGTCATTTGTACAGATAAATCAAAAGTGGGAGTTCGTATTCTGTAAGCTTCATCACAATAATCTCAAACAAATCAAATTCTGAATTTATTTCTTTACAAGGCAACCCTTCTTTCTACCCACTAAATACATACATATACAAATCAATTTATACATAAATTAGAAGCTACACAAGGAATTATCATTATAACAAATTCAGTCTTCCTCTATTCTCTCTGTTGCTACATTTTAATTTTATACCAAAACTTCAAGAGGAACACCTCTACGTATTCCTGCTTGTTTATCTTTCGTTTATCCTCTTCACCTCAATAATTTATACGTAGTCGCTTCATTTCAGCTTCAAAAGCAGGGCTGGAACTCAGGGTTCGATGTGCAAGTGTTCTTATGTCTTCCCGTGAACAATCTCGTGAGATGCGAACTAGCTCCCACAAGGCACCTCCGCTAATCATGTCTTTTGCATTCACTTCTGAAATGGAGTAAATTTAAGCCTCCTTTTCATGGCATTAATTGGGATATCATTTCATAACTAGAAAAGAAAAAACCTCACCATGTTGTGCTAAGTGGCAAAGGGCAAGCTCAATATGGCGCCGGATTGGTGAGGCTTCATTGTTAGCATTCTGTACAATCCATGGAAGTGCACCATCGTCAATCAGAAGAGACCTTCCACTTTTAGTTCCTGTCTCATTTACAAAATAAATCGACTCAGACAGAAAGATTGGATTACATATTGTCACAAAGATTATATATCGTCAAACATATAGTAGCATACAACAAAGCTTTAGGTTACATTCATTACATTAACAAAAAGTATTTACTCTAAGCTATTAACCTTGAGTTGAGGCTCTTGACTCGCATTTTGCAAAGTTTGCTATCCCACGAGCAACCTGTGCAAGAACGTCAGGATGTCCACATCTGACCATCCCAAGCAAAGCTTTGATACCTCCTTCAGCTCTTAACTTTGACTGCAGCTTATCTATAGAATAAAATATCATAGTACTTAGTAACCACAGTTCACCCAGTAAATGTTCATGTTTTAACCTCAAACAACCAACCAAATAATGACCCATGAAATAGAAACAGTCATATCACAGTTTTAATACTGAAAAAGTAGCTCAGATGAACTTTAGGTCAAGCAGTTTACCATTGCCACACAGATTAGCGATGGCTCCAAGCAACCATTCGGAGGGTTTGAGGATCCTCAGCATTGGCTGCTGTCATTGACAACAAAGTAATGCCCCCTTGAGCCATTATGAGTTCTTGGTTGGTTTCTGATAGGAAAACATTCAATTATGGAGTTTCAAGAAATCAAAGTTGAAACAATTCGTGAAAAACTCATGAACAGTACACATATAGACTATGATAAAACAATTTAAATCACCATTCATTGCAAGATTGGCTATTGCACCAGCTGCAACTCTATGTATGGTCTCATCCTCAGAACTTCTAAGTAGCATCAGCAAGGATGAAAGACCACCTGCTTCTACAATCTTCCCCTGATTTGATTCTGCACATCAACAAAAAAGTTCATACTTCATAAGAACTATGTATTAAGAAAATTGAAGTGATTGCTATTGAACGGATTATCTTTTCTGCAGGGAGAGTTAGAAGCTATAGCAATTAACACTGACTATATTCTCAGCCTTATTATTATTACTTCTATAGATATACCTATATTAAAGTACCCAAGTTTATACTATATATTCAACAAAATTAGTTGGGGATGCAACATTAAAAAACATCAATTATAACTTCAGAGCATGTTAAATTGAGGCTCAATTAGATTAAGCTGTTGACACAACAGAAATATATTATAAAATTTTGCAACTTATACGAGTTTTAGAGCTAAATAGAAAGGCACCTTCTGCAGCAAGATTTGCTACCACTTTTACAGCATGAATTCGCACATCAGCATCTTCGGCTTCCAGTAATGACAAGATCTTATGCAATCCCACTGTAGGGATATCAGATTTTAATGGTAAAAGAAGACACAGTAAAAAAATACAAAAAACTAACTTATATTAATGAATCCGCTAGCAAGAAAAAAAAAAAACTGTCCTGGCAGGAAACCTTGTTCAAAGAGTTTGGCTATTGAGGCCTTTTCTCCATTTCCTGAATCTTGGAGTTGTGCATGCCTAACTTGATTCATTAGAGAATCGAAGCCACCACGAACTTTGTCAGATCCACCCTTGTCAAGCCTTTTTCTAGTCTAAAAAACGATACATATAGGTCTAAATCAGATTTCAGATTGTGTAAATTGTAGATATGTGTGCCATAGGCATGTTTTAGCTTAACAGAAATACATATAGGTCTAAATCAGATTTCAGATTACAAAAAGTGTAGATATGTGTGCCATAGGCATGTTTTAGCTTTAAAAAATGATAGAAAATGTGATGTTCTTAGGGCCTGGGGCCTGCCTTTTTTTTTTAATTTATTTAACACAGGAAACAAAGTATATTAACAAAAGAGATCAAAAAGTATAAATGTAAGTGAAATAGCTGTGATGCAGAACCGAGAGCTTATATTCAGATAATAAGTTAAGTCTTAAGATTTATATTCATTATCTAATAAGTTTGATGTTCCTTTAGATAAATTTTATTTGAATGGATCACCATTAGTAGAATTATCTATTTGAATAAATCTTATCTTCAGATTTATGTTAAGCGATCATAAATAGGCCTTGATGTACATCATTTGAAATGGTGAAATGAATAAAAAATGCTTGAAATATGGTCTTCATCTTTTAAAAGTCAAGTATTATGACAAATTACGATTTTTGGTTCCTAGAAAATTTGAATAGAAACAGGGTTATGTGCATGGTTCAAGCTTGAACACTGATAGACCTCCTATAACTAAGATTTACAAGAAGAAGAAGGGAAGGGGCAATAAGGACAATTGAGAGTTAGTTAGGGAAATATTCCACGTGGATTCAAAGAAGGGATTTTAGTGTGACTCAACTTGGTATATAAGGGGGGGAAAAGCATGATCAGGGGTATCATCACTTTTGGAATATTTGTTGGAAGGCCACTAGGTCCTCGAATTGCTAGTACCTTTATTTTCCTGCTTATTATTGTTCTTTGGATTTCCTAGCATCTTGTTTCCATTGTTTCTCTTTTCATATCAATATATACATATAATTGTTTCCTGTTGCTATTTTGATGTGTTGAGGATTATTGGAATTGTTTTGTTGGATTGATTTCGGTTGAGTTCCCATCAAACACATTCAGTTATGGCTATCAAATTGTAACCTTTCCACGCTACATGAAACTCTATATAAGTGCTTTTCAATATTTTGGCAGCTGAAACTTTTAGAAACCTCATTTTCCATCAAAATTTGATTTTTAGAACAGCAGATCATGTTATCAAACAGTCCATTAGGCTAATTAGCTCAAAATGTCAAAAATCAAAAAACTGAAAATAGATGTGCTTTTACTCTCCCATCACAAGCAAACTTAACCAGGGTCACCAAAGAATAATGCATCATTACCAGTATGAAAACAATGAAATTATGAGAAATGTCTTAAACTCAGGGATGATGATGTTCCATATTGTAAATTCTGGAAAGTAGCTTGTCAATCATAAATACACCTTTTATCTCAGAGAAATTATCACTTCACTTACAAGAGAAAAGAGTTTTTCTCAGAATCAAATATACGCCATTTTTTTCTAACAGATTAGATAAAAATATTCCCAAATTTTCAATAGAATTCAGTTACCCTCAAAAGTTGTGCTTTTGTAACTTATTCAATAAGCATCCAATTTCAATAAACTCTTTGTCAAATACCATTTAATTGAACTCCAAACAACTAAGGTGCTTGACCATCTACCTAATGTACTACTTAGTTCATAAGATGGAGAAACAATTGAAGAATAAGGAAAAAGAATGGAAAGATGTCATGAAAAATATGAACAAAGCTACCTCCAATTTACTGAAAGATAAATAGAGCATACCTCATCAGCTTCAAAACTTATGTGCAACAACTGACTTTGTAGTAGTGCTATCTCCCCTTCAAGTTTCTTTTTCTGATGTGCCTCATCTTCCAGCATCTTGCGAAGTTTTAAGGTCTCGGTATTTCCTAATGCCTAGTGCAAAGAAGTATACCTCTTATGTAACAACACCACTTATATGAAAAGATGGGTTTTGGGACAGAGACAAAGAAGAACAAAGCTGAATAAGAAATAAATGAGGCACAAAAGACACCTCTGATCTTTTCCATTGAGCTACTTGGCTCTTGAGATTATTAACTTCCTCTTCAGCAGCCTTCCTTGATTGAGTTTCTTTCGGAAGCAATTTTTTGACCTCTGCAAGTTCCTCAACAACAGACATCATGGAACCCTATGTAATGGAACAAACAATGGTTGGGACATGTTAGGAGACAGTTCACCAAGTAACCTATTAATAATATCCGAGGAAAAGAGAGAGAAAACATAAAAAGGGGACTGAAATGGGGTCCACTTGACTGAGTAGAGCAGTAGCACAATATAATATGCACAGTTTGAGAGAGAGATAAGAAGGTTAGTTCTTCAAATGAACAAGCAGTAGATCAGTAGGAAACTTAACATGAGCAGCATCTGAAAACACAGATGCTTAGGTGCTAATATAAAGATTTTCGGAAAGGCTAGAAACTTTTCTATAGTTTGGCTTTTACCATTTATGCATAAAATAGTATAATGTGTGGAGGAATCTACCCACACCATTAAACAAGCTGAAGGTGATGCTTATACCAATCTTCACAGCATTGGCTATTCATTTATCAAACTTCTAAAACCACCAATGATGATGCTAAAGTTATAAAATGCTTTCATGTTATGATGTTTCATTTAGATAGACTTTTAGGGATGAGCTAAAGGTTAAGCTATATTACAAAACAACATTCAACAATTTTGAGTCCCAATATTGTCATCTAATATACTCACATCAAGGGTTCTCTATAGATCCACCTTTCATAGCAGTGGAAAATCTACCTAGAAAAATGCATCCATTACCTCTGAAAAAGAATTATTATTTGAGAGTACAGAAAGCAATAAAAGAAACCGATGGCAGAAAGGAGTACAATGAAAATAATTATCCTAAAAGAGGTAAGAGATACAAAAATGAAACAGAATATGGCTTTTTATAGTTTATATTTTTACAATTACACAGAAACCCGGTAATTTATGGTAGTGTTGCATATTCCACATATGGAAATTATATGGCACAATGAAAAGAATGGTAATAAAATCACACTATTTTCTATTACCTACACTGCATAATAATAATGTATGATGACATATAAAGTCCATTAAGTTTTACCCTTTCATTTGATGTACCATCTTTTGATCCAATGATGATTGTTTCACTGCCCTGCTTTTGCTGATTTATCACCCATTTTTCCTCAAGCTTCTTTATTGATTCCATATAGTCTTTCTGATATTTCAATCTTTCTTTCTGGAAAGTGGAAAAAGGATCTCAACAAGCATTAAATCAGGAATTAATCTAACTCCTCAATGGGATCAGCATTTTAAAGAAGTTTGATGATCAAACTTGAAAAATTATAAAATAAAATTGTTGTCGCAAACAGTAATGTGAATAGTAACCAATAATAGTATTGTAATAGCTTCAGCTAGAGTAACCTGAACTGAGTTCAAAGAGGAAAAGTTAAGAAGAACTAGGAAATCAAAGGACATACAATAAGAGAAACTGAGAACATAAATGGACTAGAAAAATATAAAAAGCTCCAATAGCTACCAGCAACACTTTCCATTACACTAAAACAACTTCATTGTTGCAAGACCATGGTTTTAGCACTAGGCTTCCAAAGAGGATATTTTATTCCCTAACCATGCTGTAGATTCTACATTAATTTACATGGTAAACTATAAGCCTATGACAAAGGCTCTCTCTCTCTCTCTCTCTCTCAACACATAAGCAAAATCCATGTTAGAGATAATACTGATACATGTACTTACCTCCAATGAATCTGCATAATTTCTCTCAGCCTCGGAAATTCGACTTTCAGCTACCAAAGTGATTCTTTCAATTTCATCCTCAAATGCTTTCTGCTGCCTTTCCTGCTCTGCAATTAGTTTGTCTAGTTGTATGTCTAGTCTTCTAGACAAACTTTTGTAATCAAACTCTTCCTTTAGTTTCAACATATTTTCCACCTTCATAGCCTGTAAGAGATACAAGATTTTGATATTCTCAGAGCAAAAAGAAGAC
Organism: Pistacia integerrima; assembly: GCA_026225825.1. Classification (NCBI taxonomy): domain Eukaryota; kingdom Viridiplantae; phylum Streptophyta; class Magnoliopsida; order Sapindales; family Anacardiaceae; genus Pistacia; species Pistacia integerrima. The sequence continues at coordinate 13,689,458 of CM047737.1, read as the reverse complement.
ACAAGTTATGAACTATTTATATATATTTGAACAAATCCGATAGAAAACACTCAATACTGCCATAATTGTATAACCAATATTGAAGCACAAACGTTGGCTGTCAATCAGAAATGTTAAATGATGTTACAGGAAAAACTGTAGAAATGAGCATATGACAACCACAGCAACTATTTCAGAGAGGCATCTTCACATTATAAGTAACCCACCCTCTGTCCAAACATTATAGTACTGGCTGTCTCGCCTCGATGACGTGGAGATGGACCAATAGTAATAACAAGTGAAGTTCTGGCTGTGCCTGTTTAATATTCACAATGTCAGGAAGCACTTGTAACAATGTAAAAATCTAACAGTCCTTGACTCTTTAACACTTCATTATGAAAGCAAGTACCAATAAAGAGTAAAATACAGACACGAATCTAATAGACTACCTACAACAAAAAGCCTGCAAGTATTAATAAAAAAGGTAATCAATGAAAATGTCTTAAGCACAATTATTATAAATCCAGTAAACAGGATATGAACATTAAGCAACAGATCTTAAGAATATTTTAGCTTATAAAAGAGTGTCATAATCAACAATTATCAATACAATTTGATCATCCAACTTCTTATATCACTTGAAACCTGACCATAACCACAAGTTCCAGTCCTCTATAAGACATCAAAATTCCATATAGAGATATGGTCAAAGAAAGTCGGACTTAGAACATTCACATCTAGAATTAATAAGTAGGCATTTAGTTTTAAGAAAAACTGTTCTGACCAATAAGTTCAATACTTTACTTTTTTAGTTGAAACTACAAAAGAAAAAAAAAGAACACTGTTTTCCATTAAACTCACCTCCAAATGAATCCCGAAGCAATCTAGTAAGCTTTGAATCTCTAACTGGAACATGTGCACTACCTTCAGCCAGGGCATTAATGCACTTCCCTAAAGCACTCAAGGAAAGATTGATAGATTTAGCTTCCTCAAGTGTATGTCCCTCACTCCCTGCAGCATAATGAACAAACATATTTCAACATGCGAAGTTGACACCTAAAAGCTATACCAAAATGATACTGATTAGATGCATAATTAATCATTCCAGAACTCATAGATGCTTCTCTTGAAACAGTACAGACAACCGCACCCAATTACTTGCACATTTTTTTGAATTTAGCATAAACTACTCCGAATAGAGCTACTTTCCCCAGTTAATTTATGACCAAAATACAATGTGTGCAAAACAATAAGCAAACAAGAATTTGTTCTACATAATAAGTTAATCCATATAGCTGAGATTATGGCAAAGGCACAAGAGTATTAATTAGATTTTCATAGATGCTTTTTGTGAAACAGTGTAGACAATTGCACCTTGTCACTGAAGTATTCTTTATATTTACCAACGCTACACTAGCAAAAGATGCTATCACAACCTAAGCTAATGTGAAATTTACAAAATTATTTTGTCACCAAATTACAATGTGCAGAAGCTCAAAGAACTAATCTAATTTTATATTTTAATTGAAACATATTTTTCAGTTAAACTATCGATTGATTAGATAAAATCTACAAGCTTACATGTCTTTCCAAGTATGATTTTGCCGAACATATAAATGAAAGTAATATAACTAAGACAAACAGGTAGAACAATAAAACAACAAGCTTTCCATACAGACAAAGAACAGAGCATAATCACTGATGGCTCAGTCAAAATAAAAAAAGAGGTAAAGGAATTTATTTTCACAGTAAATGTAGAACCTGATTTATCAATTCGCTCTGAACCGGCAAGATCTACAACAACTAGTTTTCCCTTTCGGACAATAGGAGGCTTAAGTGCTTTAATTATGTGGTTATTGTTACCATTTTCACCTGAATGAGTCATATCTCTTCCCTCAATAGATCGCTTTACATGTACCTATAGCATTAGAGACACATATCATTGCTCCAACAAAGATAACAAAAATTCAGTCAACTGCCTAAGTTCGTAGGAATTCCAGAAGTGCAAGAATCATTAAAGTCAACAATCTCACCATCAAAATAGCATGACTACGAGACGATTCAGTATTTAATTTTGTATTTGCAGCAAAGCGGTGGGCTTCCCCTAATTTTAATAATTCCACAAAACTCTGTCGGTCCCTAATTTCAACCAAGGTAGCCCCAGGTAGTGAAACATCTCCAGTTTTTGGGTCTTCCACAATAGAAATGTTAGCATTAGTAGGATCAAGAAGGTCTTGTATAGTCTCCATATAAAGCTGCACATATATTCCAAAACAAGTGTATTAAAAAGACTATGAGATCTGCAATAGTTCAGGAAAAAATTGAGGTTTAACTTGTTCTTCACAAAAAAAATAAATAACATAAATCTATAAAGGGTCCCAGGTAAAAAATACTTGAACTGTTATAAATTACTAAATAATTGCAATTTAAGAAACGAAAATAGATATCTGTAAGAAAAGCCAAGAACCTGCAAGTAGCAGACTGTGACAGAATCAGTCTCCAAAGAAACATCTGCTAATATATGCTCCATAGCGCGCACCATTATTCCACGAGTAGCTGGATCTTCTTCTCCAAGTCGTCCAAGAGTATATGTTTTACCAGTACCAGTTTGTCCATATGCCATGACTGTTCCATTGTAACCTTCCAGAACACTCTACAGAAGAAAATTTCAATAGTACATCTCACTAGGAGGCAGCCCACAAAAAATATGAAGAGAACACAGTATCATTCAAAGTCAGATAGATAAAAATTAAACACTTCCTTTATTGGGCTTCTAAGAATTCCCAAACAAAATTGACTATTTGAGCTATTAAAACACATTCAAAGTCGGACTTCTTTTCCCCAAGCTTGTTTCATTACAGTTAATTATAAATGCACCATCCAAAAATATAACCTAAAGTAACAATAACCAACACTATCAAGCTGCTCAAAGATAATTATAAATAACCCTCATACTATGAAGCAAAAACAGATGAAAACAGAAAGTAGATCTTTGACATAGGCAAACCTCCACAACAGGCTTCGCAACAACTTCATAAACACGTTTTTGTGATGCAAACTCAGTAAGCACTTCATCAAACTCATAGGTCTCAGCATCCCAATTGTTTTTCCGTAGTTTCAACCTTTTAAGCTGAAACGGAGCGGATAAAGTACATATTACTGCCATGAGACTTCTAATAAATAGTTAATCACGGATACCCACATGAAATTCTAAGTAAATTTGATACCTCAGGCTGTAATTCAACACAGTCAGCAAAATCAGCATCTGCCACCATTTCCTCGGCATTATGGCATCTCAATCTTACAGCCACCCGAACCCTCCCAGGAACTACAAACAACAATAGCATCATTTCAATACATATACGCAACATTGGAGACTCCTTGTGATCTATGACAAGAAAAAAGAGCTGTCCCCCTAACCTTGTATTAGTTACTCTAAAAATGAATGTGGGGCTATTAATATGGTAAAGATAAACATCTTTGGTTATAGAAAATTCCCCAAATTTTTCAACATTTTTGTTTTACCGACATTAAAGAATAAAGTTAGATTCCATTGTCAAAGTCGAGTCAATCCTTTACTCTAAATTATGTTCTCTTATTGGTCTATGCACCATTGTGATGAAGATGTTGAAAATGTAACTAACAAGCTTAACATAAATAAATAGAAGTTAGAATGTCTAATTACAACAAAATAAACAACTCTACGACCACATGTGATAGCACAAAAGCATCCATGGAATTGCAGTTGTCTTCTTCAGGGAAAAAAATTAGAATCTAGCATCTTGAATCCCACACAATCATAATTCCAAAATTCCAATGACATACTATAAAACACCGCTTGGATTATAACTCTCTCTAGCATTTATCTCACAATCTAATCTTCAAGCAGCAACAAACATGTGGAAATAGGGATGTTTGAACCCTAGGTCTATCATTTCATCCTCGAGTAAACTAACGCTGAAAATTTTATTTGAAATCATTAATATGCTTATGTTGCACTTAAATCCAAAGTTGTAAACAATTCAATTTGCACGGGACAACCAAAAACGACCTCGGCAGTCGGTAAGGCCGAGTGAAGCTGAGCGTTTTATCTATCTTAAAAAAATAAATAAGATATTGAATCATTCAATTAACATAATGGAAGTAGCACAACAGAAGCATTTCTTCATCTTTAAAAAAGAAAAAAAAATAAAAACTCCAGAAAATCGAAAAATAACAAAATGTAATAGATGTGTACAGATCTTTAATTGAAAGAAACTATAGAACAATCTAACCTCCAGCATCGTCCTTGAAGGCGGCGGAGGCGGCGGCAAGAGAAGCTGTAGTGCTCTTTCGGAGTCCGGAAACAGGTAAGGACTTGGACTTGGAAGTTGGTTTGGTGTTTGAATTGACAGAAAGTGGTCTGTCTGTCTTGTTGAGAGAGCTCCTGTGAGTAGTACCGTTTCTGTGATTATTAGCCATTGTTTAAAGTTTAAACTGAAGGAACTTCCTCAGTGGTACATTGTGAGAAAATTATAATAAATCAGTGTTTGGAGCACAAGAAAATTTCAAGTTACAGAGACACAGTGCGTGTTGTGTGTTTATAGTTCTAACTTCTACGTCATGACTTTGAAAGTGGGCTAAAATCGTGAGCGTGGGTCCCGGAATTAACTCTCTTTTTAACGTTCATTTACATAAATACCCTTACTCATTGTACAAAATTATAAATTATCCTGTAGCCGTGTCATATAAGAAGAACAATTTAATCACTATTTTTAGTGAAATAATAAAATGTATTGTATTGTTAATAAGTTTAGTAAAAGTTTGGAAATATTTCCATTTTCTTGCAATTCAAAATCTTTTAATTTAAAAGATTTTTCAATTAAAAGATTTTGTGGATGATGTGTTTGAAATTAGAACAGATTTAGGCGCTATCATACAAACAAAAAAGAGTTACTTTTTAGTCATCATAATGCAATAAAAATTAACAACCAAATTGAAATTGCAAATTTGAAAGCAAAAGCAGAAGAGCACCAGAGGGAGGAGAAAGGTTGCATTAAAAATAGCAAAAGTAGAAATAATATAAATTCAAATTCAAGTGAAAGCCGCACGCCTTGTCCGTGTAATTTTCTTTTTCTTTTTCTTTTTTTGGGTTGTCCAGACGAGAGGACAATAATTCAACTAAAGAGTATATATATATATATAGCAGCAGGCTTTTTGACTAAGCAAACAACACTTTTATAAAAATGCAAATACTGAAATTGTATCTACAGTCAAAATCAATGATCAATTAATCATTAAAAAGTTTGAATCATTCTTTGAAATAAAATATATATTTCACATGGTGGGTGATGGTACCTTCATAGAATGAAGATGGCAATGCAAAATCAAATAGAAACACCAACCATGATTTAACATTTTAACTGTCTCTACCTTTCTAACAGTGTTCATATGTCTCCGCAAAGTTGAATTTAAGGTGTTTTTATAGTTAAAAGAGAATGTAATCTTTTTATCCTGGTGGTGAATGAGAATTGACATAAATTAATTAATGGGGATTTTGTCCTTATGATGAAGACAATTCAATTAAAAATGTGCCTTAAAAAAGGTTTAGTACCTGTCTCCTGTGCATCTACAGTCTACACTAACTAATGGAAGCAAAGCAAGTGATTCAATAATGCGCCATATTACAGTATTTGCCACACCATCTATTTCAGCTCACCAAACGAAGTTGGCATTCCAAAACAATGATACACCCAAAATGAATGATTCTTTTATTGCAAATGATAGATAAATAAATAATTTTTCCATCTTCTTATATAGAGTTGCTTGGTCATTGGCATGTCTCCCCACTCCCCATACTCTTAAGGAAGTTCGCTGCGATTATTACATCTCTTACACCATGGGCCTTAACTCTTTCACTTGACCTGAGCCTTTTGTTCTAGGCTTATTTACTACCAAATCTGGGCCTGGACTCCCAACAATAGTTTAAGATTATTTTAAAAGAAAAACAAAAAGCATCAGATCATTACCTTACCTAGATAAAATTTCAAATGTGTAAACTGGAATAAAATAGTAATCTACTTAAACCGTATATCTACCAACCATGACATGTAGACAAATAGATGGTAGTTTAGATGGCTGACTCAATTACTAATTCATTGAGACAAATTATACCTTGTTTCTTCTTATCTCCACCCAACCACTGTCTGAAACATTGTTGATGCTTGATTTTGACACCAACGACCTCACACGTGTAAAGTGTTAAAAGAATCTTAGAAGTTACAAATGATATGATTGTAAGAGTTGTGTATGGTGCAGAGATTATATATGTTTGAAGAAACATAAATAAAAGATTGACAAGAGAGATTTTTATAGTGGTTCGAATGTTTAAAGCGAATCCTACATCCACTATTATCTTATTATTCTTTGACTATTTTTCTGATATTGCTTATAAGGCATACAAAAATGAAGAAATATTTTATTTACAGAGAAAAATAATGGTTGAAGCTCACATTTGTGTCCAGCCTCCTTATTTCATGAAGAGAGTTGCTAATTTATACATCTTTGAATTCAACGGAATGAGTATTTTTACAAGTTGTCTTGACACATGGAGAGTTCTCATTCATCATGATCTTTTATTTTGATAAAAGTGGGATAAATGTTAATATCTTTTCGAGACAGTTTGAGTTTTTAATAGCTAATACCACTTTGCTTTAAATGCTTGTTGAACTCTTATTAGTGGTGCTACGTCAGAGTGTATTTTTTTGCATAATAAACATAAAAACTAAACCTAAGTTGACGTTTAGTAACTTTTCTAATAATTGTATAGTGTTGACCATTGAATAACTTTGAATAAAATATTATAATATTTGTTTGCAATTTTTTTAATATTTGATTATAAGTATTAAGTGTTTGTGTTGCAAATTTTATATATCTGAAAACTAGTATTTTTATTAATATTCTATTTATTAAGTATAATATATATTTATATTTTGTATTACAAATCATGAATAACGAAAATATTTTAATTTTGCAAATAATTTGATTTATTAATTTTTCCATTATGTCTATTACAATGAAAGTAAACTAAGAAGGTGAATAAAATAGCTTAATAGAGATTAAAGTTTAAAGATGTATAATTGGAATTTAAAAATTGAGGGAACAACTTACATTGAACCGAGTTTGTTGTAAAGACAAATTAGTACCCAAAATGTTTTGAAATGACAAATACCCACCTTCTGTCAGAGTCTATTAGTAAAGACTGTTTGAAAAAGAACAAGATGATAATTTTCTATACAACCAAAAAATCTAACACTAAGTCCACACCTCCACCAAATCATCCATCGTCCACACCTCCATCAAAACCTCAACCATGGCTAGAACCACGGTGGCCTGGAAAAAATAATTTATGTACAACATAATCACCTCCCAACTTAAAAATTCTCAAATCATTCCTCTCAACTCAGATTCTCAATTGCTCAACTCAAATTAAAATACAAATTCAAATATTTTTTTTTAATAATCCAATAATTTTATAGAAAAAAAATACAACCTAAAGGAGGGGACTCTCCTCCAAGCAAAACACCTTGGGGCAGGCCAAGGCAGCAACAACACAAGAAGCAAAAAGAAACGAAAAGGAAAGATCCTTTACTATCAAAGCCGAATCAAGAAAGAAACTTCATAGTCCAGTTAGGGGTGAAAATCGAGTCGAGCCACTCGCAAGTTACTCAAACTCGACTCAATGTTGGCTCGAACTCGACTCAGCATTAGTCGAGTCGAGTTCAAGTAGTGCGAGTAGTTAATCGAGTCAAGTTTGATCACAGAAGAACTCGACTCGATATGTTCGCTAGTATTTCCAAGCTTGATGGTTAAGTTGATAATTTTTAAAGTAATATGGGTTATATGTAATTTAAAAGTTATAAAATTTGCAAATCCACCCTTGTTAGATGAGCTCGAAATCAAGTTCGAACTCGAACTCGAATAAAACTAAAAAGAAAAAAAATCGATTATACGAACTCGAATTTGAACTCGATTTCTAATTTCAAGTACTGAATTCGAGTTCGAACTTAATTTCTTAGGCTCAATTAGGCTCAAACTCAATATTATAGCGATCGAGTTGAGTTCGATTTACCAGATACTCAACTTGACTCATTACACTCCTAACTCTAGCTATCCCCCTTTATGCCACCTGCAATCATCATAATACGTAATGGTTCTCCTCAAAAAACGTAACACGAACTGCAAGCAAAAGAATCAGCCATTTGCTTCACCATTCTGCCTAACCAAACAAAGTAAAAGCAAAACATAGGCATTCGCATGAAGAGCTTCCACAACAGGCAAGCACATAATTTGATTTATTTAAGTATTTACTTCACATTTAAACAATAGAAGGGAGATGGAGAGAGGAAATGGTGGGGAGAAGGAGCTCGAGGTTGGGGTGGAGGAGGAAATGGTAGCGAGTATGATGGAGGTGCAACTGGTGCGATCCCGACGAATCGCACGCCGCTAGATGCAATTTGGCCGCAATTGCACCCGACCCAGGCAAAATCACCCCCAATCTGATACAATTCCAGCCAGAATCGCACCGATCGAGTGCGATTTGGCCAGATAGGAAGATGAAGAAGATGAAGACGAGAAAATGGGGAGATGAAGAAGATGAAGATGGGAGGAGGAGGAGGAGGAGGAGGGAGAGAGAAAAGAGAAAGGGAAAAGAAAGGAAAGAAAAATAAGAGAAAGAGAAGAGGCGGAGAAGATGAAGTGATGAGATCAAAAATGCTATGTACACTGAAAGTTGGTACTGAAAATTTGCATCGAGGCACCTGACTCGGATGTCACCATGTAGGACGATAGAAGACTTCCATAAATGGACGGCCGTCCAATATTTTCGGACGACCGTCCATACTTCTTGGACGGCCATTCACTTAGGAATGGACGACGGTCCATAAAAAATATTTAAAAATAAATAAAAAATCAATGGATTTCCGTCCAAATACTAGGGACGAGCGTCCCTTTAATATGGACGGCCGTCCAAATAATTACACTAGATGGACGCCTGTCTATCCATCTAATGTGGACGACAGTCCTTTCCCTTTTAAAAGGATTGTCGTCCTGATTTAATGGAAAACGGCAGTCCATGTGAGCATAAAGAAGTTCTTGAAACTGCTCCCAGTAAAGTGGAGGTTATGTGTGATACAAGCCTAAACTATAACTGCTCCCTTATTAACAGAAGCTTCTATTGATGTGAGCATAAAGAAGGTTCATGAAACTGCTCCCAATAAAGTGGAGGAGGTTATGTGTGATACAAGCCCAAAGATGGATTTGGTGGCTACTCCGGTTAAAGTAGGGAGCTTCTTAAATAATAATAATAATGAAACAAGTCATGATTGTTTCAAGGGAGCTTCTTCAATGCAGGAAATTCCACTAGGTAGAGATTTATATGTAGAATCCGTGGTTAAAGTTGGTTTGGAGTCTGGTTTCATAGAGGCACAATCTAATTCCAGTTTGGATTGTTTGCATAATGAGAAAAAGAATAAGAGGCTAAAGAAGAAAAAGAGGCTTAATGCTCCAAAAACTGATTATATAGATGTTAATCTTTAGGAAGTTACTTCTGAAACAATTACTGCTTCTGTAGATGTGAGCATAAAAATGGTTCCTAAAATTGCAACCGCTGAAGTAGAGGGTATGTTTGATACAAGCACAAAGATGGAGTTGGTGGCTACTCTTGTTATAATAGGCCCAATGAATTTGAGTCGTCTGTTGAGAAAAAGGAGAATCTTAATGATTTTGTGACAACAAATATGTTTCCAGAAAGGGACTCATCTTTACAACTGCCAGTCAACATATGCTCAAGCAATGTCTTAGTGGAGAAACAACCTAATGAGGATATCAGTTTGTGTCTGGAAGAGAATGAGAGTAATAAGCAGAATGATGGTCACAAGGCGTCTGAAAATTGTAGTCCAACTAATCTACAAATGGCTAATGCTGAGCATTTTGGAAAGGAGGATGTGAAAATTGCTCCAGAAGAGTTGGATTTGGCTTCAATGAAGGGAGATTTACGCCTCTCTAGAAATCAAAGTGATTCTCTGAAGAGTACAAATTTGATGGAGAAACAAGATCTTCCTTCTGAGAATGATATTGTTTCTCATGAATGAAGCAATGCTAAGACCTATCATAGGAAGAGAAAGAGAAAATCCTCTAAGTCTTCGGTTAATAGTTCAGACTGCATAAAGGATGGTAGAAGAGATACTTTATTTGACCATTCAGAAGAAGCCCATACAGTTGACCTAATAGAGAATAAGTAAGATAGAGTAATAGAAGTGGAGAATGCTGCCCCAGCACACGTCTTGGGAGATATTGAGATGAGGGAAGCCTCTGTTAACAGTTTAGAGGGTCAACCTGCATGCAAGGATAGTGAGAAAAAAATGAAAAGGAAGAATTTGCAAAAGGTTGTTACTGAAGATAGTTTAATGAAGAATGTGTCTGTGCTACTTGAAGAGCATCTTGAAGAGAAAAACATAGAGAAAGCAGGCGAGATCCAGATTACAGTGTAGAATGCATCTTGTAAGGATGGTGGTTTTGTTGAAAGTTCATCTGGTTCCAAAGAAAAAACTTCTGATAATATATCTAACCATGATACTTTCTGCAAGCATCTAAAGTCGAAGAATGTGAAGTTAGAGACCAAGACCAAAGAAATAGCACCTTCATTGAACGAAATAGAGAAGCAACAGGAACAAAATAATAATAGTTAAACAAAACAAACAGTAAACAAAGAATGTAATACGCGCGATTTACCCTGGTTCACCTAATGTAGGTTACGTTCATCTGAGTCAATATTATTGCAATATGCCTCACCTCTCTCGTTTACAATGAATGAATTGTTCTCACACACATAACAAGAGAAAAGTATGTTTATATACTAGGTTTAAGAGATTAAACCTAGTTTTACAAGAATTCCTATTCATAAGCCCAACCCAAAAAGGAATTAATAACTTAAAAGGAATCCTACGGAGCTTATACATGGAAAAGCCCAAAACCAGCCTCACGGGACTCAGCGCGACCCCGCCCGCTCACCGGGAGACCCGGGGCCAGCTAAGGCGGTAAGGGACCCCAGTGCGTCTCCGTTACCCATTAATGCTGAAGTAGTCGACAACTCCAACATTCATCACATATGGTTGTAATAAAAGATGATTATTCAGTAAATGAAACTAATAAAGAAGACAACAGTCAACATTCATCTCACTCTATTCCCATAAGAATGAGGGAGGAGTTAAAGAATAAACAAGTCGAAGTCGAAGAATAGGGAAGCCTGTCCATCTAATGTGTACGGCAGTCCCTTCCCCTTTAAAGGGATTACCGTCCACATTAGATGGATAGGCATCCATCTAATGTGCTTATTTGGACATTCGTCCGTATAATTTGGACAGTTGTTCATATTAAAGGTACGTCCGTCCCTAGTATTTGAACGGTCGTCCATTAATTTTTAGTTTATTTTTATATATGTTTTATGGACCGTCATCCATTCCTGAATGAATGGCCATCTAGGAAGTATGGGCGGCCGTCCGAAAATGTTGGACAACCGTCCATTTACGGAAGTCTTCTATCGTGTCTTATGTGGCAACATCTAAGTTAGGTGTTACGTATTTCGGTGCAAATTTTCAGTACCAATTTTCGGTGTCTGTAGCATTGCTGATGATGAGATGTGATGCAAAGAAAGAGAAAATGGAGTAAAAGATAATAAAGAAATAGAAGAACAAAAATCTGGGTTTTTACAAAATATAAAAAGTCAAAATTATCCCTTAGAGATGAAAGAACATCAATAATGTCATATCAGTTAATGGTTTTTACTAACAAACTGTGATGGAGGGTGGGCATTTGTCGTTTAAAAACTTTTTAAGTACCATTTTGTCTGTATAGCAAACTTTGGATAGGTGTAAGTCGTTTCCCTTTAAATATTAGAGCACAGATATTTTGTGAGAAGTCATTTAAGGGAACCAATTAAGTCTTTTGTATAAAGTTAAAAGCCAATTTTTTTAGTTTTTCCATTAAAATGAATGACTTATTCTCAGTTTTAATTGGTGAAACCAAACAGCTAGTAAATATGTGAATGTTAAAAGATTCATTTTTTTGAAGTCTTCACAGATGAAAACAAACCAGCCCCAAGTAAAAACCATACCAAAACAAACCAAACCAAAATTAGATCTAAAATTCAAATCCTCTCCAATTTATCAGCTTTAACCACAGGATTTGCTTTTAGGAATTGTTTCAGGACGAAAACCCTTGAAATCAAAGGGTATTTTAAGAAATTAAGATTTTTCTAATTTTAGAGGGTAGAATTGTACTTTTGCTACATAGATTAGTAGGAAATAATATGTTTAGACTAAAATAACTTTTGGAAGAATTTTTGAAAAACTTTCACACTAATTAAGCACCTTCCAAGTGAGCCTAATTCAAAGCAATATATTAGTTTAATAGGCCTTATTAGATAATCTCACACTTCCACACTATAATCCACAAGCATTGCCTATTGAAGTGGTTTGGATCTATCGACTTTTGGTTAGAGTGGATTTTTGTCGAAGCCTTGGATTAGGGTGGACTTGTGCCAAAACCTTAAGAAATGATGGAGCTGTGAAAATGAATGCTAGAGCATGTCTGAGCCTTAAGTTACTATGACATCGGAGTCTTTGTTTATGGTGAGCTTATGGTTTGTCATTTGCCTTGAGAAATGGTGTACTTATGTGCTAGAGCCTTAAGAAATTGTAAACTTAATGAAGAATTGTTGCCATGGCAGCTTGTTACATAGACTTTTCAAGTTCATTTCATTTCAGTACCATCTCCAATGTCTGGTTCTGGAATTTTGATGAATGCCACATCCCTATTTTCAATTTTGATTTTAATTTATATTTCAGCTTCAAGACATATTGGTTGGTTGAGTTCTGTTCTAAAGCTCCAAGATTTCTCTTCAGAAACCTGGTTGCTTTTTTCCATGAATATCATCTTAGATATGCAGATCTGGAAAGCATCCCAAAACTATTTGATCTTTGAATTTTACATTCGACAGCTTCTGGTTCATATTACATGAACAACCAAAGTTCTGATCGGAAACATCAAATTCAAATGGCATACGTTTCGATACTAAGCTAATTACTTATATCAAGATTATAAAGACAAGCCATAATTCCAGTTCATATATCCTTACTTAGACCATAATGTTCAAATTCTAAACATTAACAATGAAGACTTCAGCTCCCCTCAAGCTACACAAAATCACAATCCCCAAGTTAAAGACGTCTATTTTACCAAAATGGCAAGGAAATATCTACTTGAAATCAGAGATTTCCAGGAGCAGTCACCAGTAAGAAATATGACACAAGTGCATTGTTCTCGACAAGGATTCTGCAGTCAGAAAATTACTCCGATTTAAGATCTTGATAAAAGCCTCCATTCTTCTCACCAACTCCTCTTAATTCCTCTTTCATCTGTATCAGATCAAGAAGAAATAATTAGCAAGACCAAAAAGAACCAGGACATTCAGGAAATCTCTGATAAACAACAGTGTGTTATAACTAAAGATTAACTGGAAAGCAATATGGCATGTGTGGTCAACAGGGACAATAGCATCCATGAAACAAAACACCCAACAAGTTCTAATTCTACCTAGATTAGTATAAAAATATCCAATTATAATATCTATCCAATTCATAAGAGGTGAAACAAGTGTCCAATATCTCTAAAGATATAACTTTTTCATAATGGTAAAATCAACTGCTTTTACTACTTTTTATCACATTTTCATTGGACCTATATCAACAATGAGTAACACTTACCTATATGTTGAAGAAAAAAAGTAAACTCCACCAAGATACCATAGAAGGATAATAAATTATTAAATGAAAAGAAAAAGTGCAGCAGGTTACCTTGCTAAGGACCTTCTTTTGATAGCGATAACCCTTCAAAAATAAATAAACAAATAAATCTCAGAACCATTCTATCAGTTGAAATTATTAGCCAAAAGAGCACATAGTATAATCACACATAATAGGTAATCACCTTATCAGTTCCATAAATGAAATCACAATAGGTGAAAACAGAAGCAAAGTTGCTCTGG